>OW569406.1:2846727-3446727 GCA_937654795.1 Cistogaster globosa
ATTATAGTATGCTGTAACATTAAACAAGGAACAAGGTAAAGGATTCATATTTATTTGAGAATTTAATGTAGAACTTATCATCATAACGAAACTCAAGTTGTTGAATATCAAGCGATCAATATGTATATCTACACAGCCTAGGAACTTGAATATTATCTGCATGTTTGTTAATTTTAAGGAGGAAATTAAATAGTTTTACTAAAGTCATTCTTAGATATATTTAAAGGATCACACAAAATACTTCATGTAATATTATGGCTCTATATGTTGGTCAACTAAAGTATCGCAGTTTTAAATGAAGTATTATTGAAAATAAAGCAAATGTGGAAGCGAAGCTCAAGTTTAATTTGAGAGATATTTATTAGACAAATCTGTCGGGGGTTCTATACTTAACAAACAGAACTGCTTGAAAATTTTAAATAGAAAACGAATGATTTTCGAACGAATATAGACACTTCTCTTTCTAACTCCCTAACTCCATGTCTTAAATTAATTATCAATTTTAGGCTTTTGTTTTAAGAAGTTAATTAAATTTATTAAATTAATTTCTGAAGCAGACTTTTAAGATTTTGATAATTTTTCTTTAAAAAATATTTTTATTTTAAACCTTTTACAGTCGATGTAAGACTGTTAAAATGCTTGCTTTTTTAGTCTTTAAAAAATTTTCAAATCAACCGAGTGGTTTTAAATTTACACGTAATTTTATAAGAATACCCTTCAATTAATATTAATCATACGTTACGTACATATTCATTAACAACGTTTAAATGAATAGAAATAATAAACTAAATGAAAGAAATTTTTCATCCAGTAGATATTTAACGTTTATAAATTATAGATTTTATACTTTTTAATTAAACGTTCTCTTTATTCCTGTAATAAATGGAACACTTTCCTTAAAAACTATAATAAAACAAATCAAGTGTTTTGTTGAAAATATATATATTTTATCTGCATGATTTATTTTACTTCCTTAACAGTTGAATGGTTTTTATGAAATAGAAAATAAAATAAATAATTTCCCTTTAGCTATGCCTCATGACCGGCAATTGTTTTTGCTTAAGTCATCAGAAATCACAAAACACAAACTTTTGTTAATGAATGACTTTCTGTTTTATAAATTCACAAAATACTTAACATCACTAAACAATATAAAAATCTTAAATAAGCAATAAGCAATGAAAACGAATTTTGTAGGAGACCCTTAAAAATATACCACTTTTGTAAGACAATTAATAAAGGAAATTTGTTAAAAAATTTAATGAAATGCAAAAAATGAAATAGAAACGCAACATAAACAAAATTACTTGGAGCGTTTAAATTTGAAAAGAGTAATGAGATAATAAATTTATGAGTTGTAGTTAAAATTTTTGAAAGTTATTGTACCATTAAGGACAGTAAAATTAATGTAATTGCGGAAAAATTTTAATAACTGGAAATAAAGATTTAAAGACAATAAAGTTGAAATAAAAACAGTTTATTTTGAAGAAAAATAAACATTTAATTAAAAAGGACATATGAGGGGCAGCTTAAAGCTTAGACCACCGGATACGGAAATTGGTATATTGGTATTAAATCAAAAACTACGAGTTGTAGTATTAATAATTTTCAAATAAGTTATACACATAAAAAATTAAGCAAGTTGTTGTATCCTTTGTTTTCATAATATTTTGTTATGTTTTAAATATTTAAGGTTATAAACATCTAGAATGTTCATAAAAATGAAATGAAGTGAAGTTTCAAAAAAAAAAAAAAAAAGATATATGAAGCGGATTTCCTTAGTATGTAAAACTAAGAGTTGTAATAAAATTATATTGACCTTAAGTAGCAAAAAAAAAATACCTAAATAAAATAACCAAAGTTACAAATATTTTTAAATCGGTTTATAAGCTATTTAAAAACTTAAAAAATATATTAATTATTAAATAAACTCTAAATGGAATATATATGTAGGTGCACAAATTTTAACCTTTTGATTTAAAACGTTTTATAAAAAAATTAACTTCATTACTAAGGAAATTAAAAAAAAAATGTTTTAAACAATATAAAAAGGATATATATACGCGGGACTTAATCAAAAGTCACTATTACACTGAACTAGAGGGAGAGTAGTAGTACATAATGATTTAAGTTGTGATAAAGAAAATGTAATTTATTTTAATAGAATAAAAAACAATTTTATTTGTGTTATACATACACTAAACACTTATAAAACAGATAGAAGTAAGTAAGAATACAAAAGATTTTATTTGAATATCAAATTAAAAGCAAAGAGGTTAATAATTTAAAATATTAATAATAAATTTTGATAAAAAAGTGTAGCAGTTGTATGCACTGTCTAACTTTCTTCACCAGGTTAAAATCCTTCTTTTGATTTAAAAGCATTGAAATTCATGCAGCCGGTAAGTGTTTTCATAGAATTGTGCTACATAACCATCAACCAGATGAAATTAAAATTTGGCCATAAGTTGTTTTCGAAAAAAATACCTGTCCGTTGGGCCCTTTCTTGTGGTGCCACCTGAAGCTTCTGTTTTATGCTACTAAAGAAACAAAAATTGACGCTTTCGAGGTCATTACTGTTTGTATTATTCGTAACCTGCCGCAAGCAACGCTTGTAAAAGTGACACAGGACTTGGTCAAAATAGCCGCCCTTGCTGGCTATTTGCCTGAATTTCTCTTTAAATACA
Source organism: Cistogaster globosa (assembly GCA_937654795.1). Taxonomy (NCBI): domain Eukaryota; kingdom Metazoa; phylum Arthropoda; class Insecta; order Diptera; family Tachinidae; genus Cistogaster; species Cistogaster globosa. Next base: position 2,849,415 of record OW569406.1, read on the forward strand.
AATGGAATGTGTTGATTTTTCGCTAAACATTTTTAGGGATTAAAATTAATTTTTTTTCTTATTCTAATCGGCTTAAGAAAAACTCCGTTGCACAAAATAACTGAAAAAGTTAAAGAGAAAGTTTGTGTTGATAACCATAGTTTCAACAAACTGTAAGTCGGCTGATTTTGCATAACTAAGAACTAACTTACACTTTTTAAGAGAGCTGAACAGAGTCCTGAATAAATAACACGGTTAGGGCTTAGTGACTGTGGTCCATAAAAATACACATGCAACACAATGACTATAAATTGAGGAAACGGATATCAGGTTCATTTTGGCAGTTTAGACAGGCCACGGGATGATTAGAAGGCACCTTAAGAGGCTGAAGGTTAAAGGAATAAAAAAACTATTGTAGAAGCCGCAGAAGAAGTAGCAGAATTTAAGATATGATTGGACCGCTCTTAATAGAAGATAGGCCACATTGTTACTACGTTTTAATGGTGGATTTGTTGTTTTTTTTAAAGGATTATTATTCGCCATCTATTGAGTTTTTAGAGCAATCCTCTTGGTTCAATGACAGTGTTTAAGGATATACATTTCCTTTATTTGTTACTGAGGTATTGCAATGGACTTTAAATTTAAGTGTGTCTAATATGCAAACTACCACTCAAACCTAACCTAACTTAACTTCACTTAACCTCAAATAACAACGGTTGTAAACACGTTCCCAAGACAGTAAGATATTTGCCCTGGGAAGATCTAAGTTAAGATTGTCAGATCAGAAACAGTTTCCTCAATCTATAATTACTTCTTTATGGTGAATCAACGGAACTGTTGCAACAACAAATACAATAAAAAAAAGAGAGGGTGTGAAGACAAAAGCCAGTGTGAATAAACTAAGGGATGGGAATGCCGTAGTATTGGCAAGTCAATGTGAAAAACAATATTCCAAAGGGCAAGCTGCAACATCGAAGAAATCTGGAAGTAAGTTTTTTCCAGTTATTACTGCCTACGACCTGAACGTTACAAAGATGATAGGTATAATAGATACATAATTAAGTAAGTCTTCACTCTGGAAGATTTTCAGAAAGTCAAATCTTTGCAAGAGGTCGAGAAGGTTCACTTTTATACCTATACCCCCAAGGGCCTTCGTCCTTTTACACTTGTTGTAGAGGGCCTTTCAGATTAATTAGAATCAGAGAAGATTATTGAAAGATCTGCAGATAAATATAACAATTGTAGGTCTGATCAGGTTGGATGGTGATAAGTGGGTTGTTAGGATGGAGAGGAGTTCTGACGTTAAAATGTTTGACGACATTAAATACATTTTGCGGTGCAAGATAAAGATAAGGAAGGTTAGACGGACTGCGATAACGCAGTGCTTTAACTGTCAGCGCTACGATCATGTCAGTTCAAATAGTCGGATGCCTTATAGGTGCGTAAAATGCGATCGGTCCTATGGCCCGGGGAAATGTCAAGTGCCACCTAAGGGGTTAAATGTCCAAGAGATTTTGGTTACTGACCCTGTAACGGGTCAAGTTTCATGGAGAGTTGGTCTTCCTGTAAGATGTGTTGCCATGTGGCCTGCTTAAAATTATGTCCGAGAAGAATTGATTTCGTTCCGAAGATGGAATCGAAATAGCTCTACAGGGATGAATATCGTACAAGTATTCATAACCTTCTTTTTTATCATACAAGAATAAATACTTTAAATATTGGAACTTCGAATTCAATTCAATTATGAAAGCAGATTCGATAAATCTAAATTTAAAGCGAAGAATAAAATCCATTCAAGTGTTAACTAGAGGAGGAGACTGCAAAAAGGCAGCTGAGTGATTCACAATCTTTTAAAAAAGCGGCTTTTTTACGAAAAAAAAAAAAAATTTCACCAGAATTAGTGTATTGAATTAAGGATCAATGAACAACAAGAAAAACTAGTTAGTAAGTTTATCCTTGTCCTGTGAACCTTTCGACAACTATGCATGTTGCCCTGAAGATATTTCCTGGTTCGCAAATAAAAAAAAAAATTATTTGACATTAAGAGATGTAAGTCGACCGGGAAAAAAAATAATTATTTTGAAAATTTAAAAAAAATTTGAATAAGGGTGGGATTTGGAAATCGATGTGAAATAAATTGTCTTCATACTTTCCTTTAAGAAGTCACTAAACTTTGGGGAATTTTTTTTATTTATGAACTTTATTCTTTAAACCAAAATTGTAGTCCTTGCAGCAGTCTCGTCATTTAAGCAAAAAAAAGTAAAAGGTCGCAAGATCACTAAAAGATAAACATTCTTAAGAAATATTCAATTTACTACCCCATTGTGCAGTGTTAACATTTGTGTTGATTTTTTTTTCAGATTAGTCTTAAAAGTTTTGCATCCATAAAATTTATTTAAGTTGGCAGGAGTTAAAATTTTAAGAAAAAGCAGGTTATCTTAATTGCAATTAACATCAGACTTTAACTAAAATATTTTTCGATGCTCTTAATTCAAATTAAATTAAGCAGAAATTGTACGAAAATTTTCTCAACACAATTTTCTGTTAACTGTAATTTATTGTTCTATCTGAATGTTTTTTGTTGTTGTACTTAAAAAATTTCAAATTTACTTAAATTTAATTTCATTTTCCCTTTAGTGCTCTTCTTACTTTGTAATTTTGTACCTTTCACTTAAATCACTGATTTCTCCATTAACAAAATCGAACATGAGAATCTCACTTTTAGAACTGACACATGATGAACGTTTTGCAGTTGTAGGATGTTGCAAATGATTTTGTAAATGTTCTAAATCAATAATGCCATCATCATGACTGGTCGAATTATTATTATGGTTGCTGCTATTGCTAATTCGTCTTTCAGCTGTTGTCAATTCAGTAGCAGCATGTGGTGTTTGGGGAGAATGCTGTTGGGAATTATTGCTGCTACTACTACTGCCACTGTGACCACTATGATGACGTGGTATATTAAGAAAATCCAAAAATTGTGATAATCTTCTGAAACGACTAAAGGAGTTGGAAAATTGTGATGTTAATAGAATAAACTGTGAAATAAATTTTAATAATTTTTCTTATTGGTTTTTGTTATTTTGTTGTAGGAGTTTCATCATGCCTCTGTAAAAAATTTATGTTTAAAATTTTGTTGATTTATTTTTAGTAACACGTCCCTTGGTGTTTTTTTTTGTGATATTTTACATATTTATTATATACATTTTAAAAACCATAAAAATTAAATTTAAGTACATTTTTTTAAGTATTTTTTAATTGATGCCAAAAATGTTTTTTTTTCTAAAAATAAAAAGTTTTCCTTTAATATATAGAAGAAAACAATTCTAAGCTAATAAAATTATCTTTGAGTAATAGGTTTTACTGCTTGTTATCTTAGCTTTAAAAATCCTTTTAAATTTAAAAAATCGATTAAGCCGTTTTCCAGTTATTTACTTATTTATGTTTGTACTTCTAAATTAATATCAATCATACGCCCTGCGTTTCAAAATTTTAAAATGCCGTTTTTTTTACATTAAATAAAAGATTTTGATTAAAGATTTTGATGCAACACTGAAAAACGTAGAACTAACTAAGTTCTTGCTAAAGACTTAAAATTTTTTCTCCATAAACAGTTATAGAAAATAAATAAATAAATAAATAAAATATATTTTTTTAAAGTAAAACACCTTAGCACAACTTACAACTAATAAACAGCTACCATATTAATTGCATTCTTAGGCTTGCTTTAAAATTTAACAGGAATAAAGTTTGAGAAAAATTATTTAATAACTTAAAAACCTTTAACTAGAAATTTCATATGCATAGATTTCAAATTTGTTCCCGTAAATAATAAATCCAATATTCTCAAATGGTGAAGAAATTTTCCTATTCATTTCCAATAAAAAACACAACTGTTGTACATGTTAATTAGACTTTCGCATAAACTATGATTGTTCTAATACTTTTTTAAAAGCTTTTTAAATCCAATTATGTGGCAAATCAGCCATTAATAATTGGTTTGTTATTAACGGAAAGAGAGTAGAAAATAGCATTTGTTATTCTATCAAGAACATCTTCATCTTTTCATTAAAAACTCTTTGTTGTTTATTACATTGCAAGTCTTTGTTGTTTGTTTGTCATAAGTTAATATCTGAAACGTTTTCTAGGATAAAAATTGGAGCTAAGTAACTAAGATGCCTTAATTAAATTAGAATAAAGCCTTTTAGTCATTAAAGGCAAATAAATGAAATTGGATTTATTTACTATTTTTTTATAAGAAATTAAAATAATTTTATCTGTAAGCATTTAAAAAGAACTTGATAACGCAAAATATATTTTTATTATGTTTTAGATTTATTTTTTTATATTATTTTTTCATATTATTATTATTTTTTTATTATTTTTAATTTTTGCTGTTCAATTTTTTTGTTTTAAATTCCATTTTTTATTCAACATTCCAATAGTTGTTATATTCATGTTAGTTTTCTTTAAAGCAGCTGCTCTTGGCTTAAAAATTTATTTTTAATTATCAAAATATCTTGAGTACTTTTAAAGCTGTTGCAGTTTTTTTAAGTTAACCTCATAATTAATATTAATCATACGCACGTAACTAAAAATATAAAATGTGTTCTAGTAAATCTTGGTTTAAGAATTTTTCTTTTGTAAATTTTTATTTATTAATTGTTTTAAAGACTTTGTATTATAGTATGCTGTAACATTAAACAAGGAACAAGGTAAAGGATTCATATTTATTTGAGAATTTAATGTAGAACTTATCATCATAACGAAACTCAAGTTGTTGAATATCAAGCGATCAATATGTATATCTACACAGCCTAGGAACTTGAATATTATCTGCATGTTTGTTAATTTTAAGGAGGAAATTAAATAGTTTTACTAAAGTCATTCTTAGATATATTTAAAGGATCACACAAAATACTTCATGTAATATTATGGCTCTATATGTTGGTCAACTAAAGTATCGCAGTTTTAAATGAAGTATTATTGAAAATAAAGCAAATGTGGAAGCGAAGCTCAAGTTTAATTTGAGAGATATTTATTAGACAAATCTGTCGGGGGTTCTATACTTAACAAACAGAACTGCTTGAAAATTTTAAATAGAAAACGAATGATTTTCGAACGAATATAGACACTTCTCTTTCTAACTCCCTAACTCCATGTCTTAAATTAATTATCAATTTTAGGCTTTTGTTTTAAGAAGTTAATTAAAATTATTAAATTAATTTCTGAAGCAGACTTTTAAGATTTTGATAATTTTTCTTTAAAAAATATTTTTATTTTAAACCTTTTACAGTCGATGTAAGACTGTTAAAATGCTTGCTTTTTTAGTCTTTAAAAAATTTTCAAATCAACCGAGTGGTTTTAAATTTACACGTAATTTTATAAGAATACCCTTCAATTAATATTAATCATACGTTACGTAAATATTCATTAACAACGTTTAAATGAATAGAAATAATAAACTAAATGAAAGAAATTTTTCATCCAGTAGATATTTAACGTTTATAAATTATAGATTTTATACTTTTTAATTAAACGTTCTCTTTATTCCTGTAATAAATGGAACACTTTCCTTAAAAACTATAATAAAACAAATCAAGTGTTTTGTTGAAAATATATATATTTTATCTGCATGATTTATTTTACTTCCTTAACAGTTGAATGGTTTTTATGAAATAGAAAATAAAATAAATAATTTCCCTTTAGCTATGCCTCATGACCGGCAATTGTTTTTGCTTAAGTCATCAGAAATCACAAAACACAAACTTTTGTTAATGAATGACTTTCTGTTTTATAAATTCACAAAATACTTAACATCACTAAACAATATAAAAATCTTAAATAAGCAATAAGCAATGAAAACGAATTTTGTAGGAGACCCTTAAAAATATACCACTTTTGTAAGACAATTAATAAAGGAAATTTGTTAAAAAATTTAATGAAATGCAAAAAATGAAATAGAAACGCAACATAAACAAAATTACTTGGAGCGTTTAAATTTGAAAAGAGTAATGAGATAATAAATTTATGAGTTGTAGTTAAAATTTTTGAAAGTTATTGTACCATTAAGGACAGTAAAATTAATGTAATTGCGGAAAAATTTAATAACTGGAAATAAAGATTTAAAGACAATAAAGTTGAAATAAAAACAGTTTATTTTGAAGAAAAATAAACATTTAATTAAAAAGGACATATGAGGGGCAGCTTAAAGCTTAGACCACCGGATACGGAAATTGGTATATTGGTATTAAATCAAAAACTACGAGTTGTAGTATTAATAATTTTCAAATAAGTTATACACATAAAAAATTAAGCAAGTTGTTGTATCCTTTGTTTTCATAATATTTTGTTATGTTTTAAATATTTAAGGTTATAAACATCTAGAATGTTCATAAAAATGAAATGAAGTGAAGTTTCAAAAAAAAAAAAAAAAAAAAGGATATATGAAGCGGATTTCCTTAGTATGTAAAACTAAGAGTTGTAATAAAATTATATTGACCTTAAGTAGCAAAAAAAAAATACCTAAATAAAATAACCAAAGTTACAAATATTTTTAAATCGGTTTATAAGCTATTTAAAAACTTAAAAAATATATTAATTATTAAATAAACTCTAAATGGAATATATATGTAGGTGCACAAATTTTAACCTTTTGATTTAAAACGTTTTATAAAAAAATTAACTTCATTACTAAGGAAATTAAAAAAAAAATGTTTTAAACAATATAAAAAGGATATATATACGCGGGACTTAATCAAAAGTCACTATTACACTGAACTAGAGGGAGAGTAGTAGTACATAATGATTTAAGTTGTGATAAAGAAAATGTAATTTATTTTAATAGAATAAAAAACAATTTTATTTGTGTTATACATACACTAAACACTTATAAAACAGATAGAAGTAAGTAAGAATACAAAAGATTTTATTTGAATATCAAATTAAAAGCAACTTATAAATAAAGGATATATGTGAGCCATCGAACAGTGAGCAGCTATGACGTCAAAAATTATGTTGCACCTTAAGAACACCATTCTACGAGTTGTAATAAATTTATTTTAGAAATATTTACACAGATTTGTGTTACAACAGTATGTAGAAATTTATGTTTTAAGAAAAGTGGTCTAAAGCTGGATAATTTATTTTTTATTTTTTTAATACTAAAATAATTCAACTAAAATAGAACAAAAATTAAAAAAAAACACATATTCGAAAAAAGTCCCAGAAACATAAAAATGTCTTTAAAATTAACCGCCAATTATATCAACAGAAAAATTCCACTCAATATAAAATATAAAAAAGAAATTAATACTTGCTTCAGTAAAAGTCCTTTTAACACTAAAAGTCAAACACTTCAACAGTTTATTGTTATAAAAAACCTTTTCAAATGAAAATTTTTATATTTTCGCTTCAGGCTATTTTTCGTCAAAAATACGTTTTATTCAGATGTTTCGTTGAGTAAAGCCATAGCAACCTTCATGGGTAACACTCGCTTTATACAGGCAACTGTTTCAAAATGTGCAGATGTCAAGGAAAAATTATAAAAATAATATTTTATTTTTATATTTCCTTAAGCAGACAAAAATAAAATTTCTTTTAAGAATAAAAAAAAAATTAAAAACAAATAGCAAGTTATTAAAAGAAAGTTACTTTATAAGTAGGAAGATTTAATTTTTTTATGAACCCCATAGGAAGTATTTTTACAGGACTTAAGTAATTGATTTTATATAACGAACGATTATTCGTAAAAAACAATTTTTGCTATCAATCTTTGTATGGTTGCAATATTTGGCTGGAAAAAGATTTGACACTTAAGTAAAAATTTACTCGAATGTGTGACAAATATAAAAAAAGTATTCGATTAATCGGTTATTCAGATAATGTATAATTGCTTAGTTACACATTTAATAATTCAGATACAGGCTAGATATTGGGACAACCTGTTATTCGAATACTTATATTCGAATATATAACCCTTCACACATATTTGTAATCAGACAATTTTTATTTTGGAATAATTTTTAGCTTATTTAGGGTGTCTATCTAAATTATAATGAGGTAATTTATTTTTCGGATAATCGATTATTCGTTTTATATATTTATAAAACAATCTATGGATAAATTCATTTGTTGAATAATAAATTACTTTTCATGTTTTACTTCGGGTTCATATGCATATTTGCTGGTAACTAATTATTTATTAAATCGGTTATTTTGCTAATTTGCTTCATGAATCTAATTTTTGTTTACAGATAAGGAATTCCTTTAAGATATTTTAAATTAGGTCAACCAGGATATAAATAATATTTATTTGCCGTATTTTATTCCTTAGTTTCATTATGGATTTTTGGAAACATGATTACATTTTGTTTTCTTTTATTCGAAAAACATATTTTAAATATAAATATGACGATTTAGGATAGTTAATATTTAGATAAATAACTATTGCACAAATGGTTGGTTAGATATAAGATTTTACATTTGGGTTACAGATAAATCAAATAACTTGGATAATTTGTGATTCGATTAAAAAGAAGTAAGGAAAGATTAATATTTTTTAACGAGCAATCTACAAATGTTTAATCCGAAATAACATTTATTCGAATAATCGATAAAAAATTATTCGAATAATCGAATAAAATATTATTCGAATAAAAAATTATTCAAATAATCAAATAAATTATTTGTCAAATAGTCGAATAAATATTTTTTCGAATAATGGAATAAAAAAAACTTGATTAACCGATTAAAAAATTATTCAAATTATCGAATAAAAAGTAAATAGAATATTAAAAAAAAAAATAAATAATACGATTGTCCTATATCTCGTTTTCTTTTCGTTGTCGATTACTTATAAAATAAGTAAAATTATAATAATAATAAAAAGTTTTACTTTAAACAACAATGATTCGTTGCTTTCGAAGGTCTTTTTTGTAACCAATTTGTTATCCGAAAGTTTTTTTTTATTTTATGTTCTTCACCTCAAACTTAATGTCCTTTAAGTTTTCTTACTTATATCCTGTTAGCTTCTCTGCTTTACGTTTGAACCATTCACCTTTTTATGTTAAAATTTTAATTAAGGACACACAAAGGGAGAAGTAATTGAAAGAAATATTACAGTTGCGTTTTAATTCAAACAAAATTTTAAATTAAAAAAAGCAAAGTATTCAGCTTTGAGTTTTCGTATTCTCATACCTCTTTTAATTTTGCATTTGACGTCACTTTTAGAAATTATATTCTTCAAAAATTAAGTAGCTGATTCTATCGTTTCATATTTGAACTTTAAGAAGAAAAAAAAAAAAAAGGAAAACTCAAACATAAACGTGCATAACAAGGTGCGCCTTGGAATACAGAACACTCAATAAAATTGTTTATTCTATTTTAGTTAATATCATTATTTACAATGTGCCAGCAACTGAATTCTAATTATATGTTGCTCTTCATTGGAAACCTTTAATACATATGAATTTTGGAATTCCAAATTTTCTATACTCAAAAGTAAAAAATACATACACACTCAAACTTTTGTTACCCTTATCGTAATATATGATGTAAAACTGTGTTCTAATACAAAGCAGTAAAAATAAAATCGTATAAAAAACGTGTTCACTGTGAAAGTTGTTGTTGTTTGTAAATGAGTGAGTATTCATTGAAATTTGAATATTAAAATTGTGCATAAAAATTTTAAATTGTTTGCTTTATAGACCACGTATCGATTTCGTTTTATACGTGCGTTTTAGGAAGACTTTCTTTTCTTATTTAACAAATATTTATACCTTTTTTTATATACACATGATGTTTATTTTTTTCAACATTCTTTTTATTGACGTCAATAACTGAAATTAGTAAGATGGATTTTTTTCTACGATGTATTTTATGTCCTAAGGAATTAAAAAAAAATAAGCATAATTTGTGATCACCCATACATTTATTAGAACAATCAATTATGAAAAAAACTTAATTTAAATAATTTTGTTTTCTTTTTCCAAAAGATGCCACCCAATAGTGTGGCGAAATATTGAAAAAATAAAAAATAGTAAACAATTTTTTTTTTAACTGAACAAGTACTTATAAAATAAGAAAAGAAATTTAGTTTAAAAAAAAAAAATTAATATTTAATTATGAATTTATAACCTTTAATTTTTATTAGTTTTCTAACAAAAATCTTAAGACTTGACCTAAAAAGTAAATTAAATTATATTAAATTAAATCCATTTATCTAGTAACTATTAGCCCTAAAAGGAAGAGGGCTTTAATTTTTTATTTCTTAAAAATTTTATAAAAAAAATCATCATCAAATTTATTCGAATAGAAATTATTCGAATAAAAATTATTCGAAGAAAAATTATTCGAATAAAAATTATTCGAAGAATAATTATTCGAATAAAAATTATTCGAATAATCGGAAAAAATTATTCAAAAAATCTAATAAAAAATTATACAAATAATCGTATAAAAAATTCGAATGATTAAAAACCAATTTAAACGGTTACCCTATAATTCGGTTTATTTTTTTTAGTAGATTAATTATTTCTTAGTTAAAAATATGATTTTTGTTAATTAAATATTAAGACCACAAAATAAATTTTTTATAAAAAACATTAAACGTCTTTATTTGGATAACTAGAAGTCCAACAAGAAAAAAATAACTTTTTAATCACCGATCATTTGTAAAATAAAAAAGAGAAAATACATTTTTGGCAAAGAAAATTAAATTTTTTTATGAGAAACTTTAATTGAACCTATTTATCTCAGTAACTATAAAGCATACAAGAAGAAAGGCTTTAATCTGTGATTTTTTAAAACGAATAAACAATTATTTTGATAATCGAATAAGAATTATTCGAATAAAAAGTCATTCGAATAATCGAATAAAAATTTTCTAAAATAATCGAATATAATATTATTCGAATAATTGAAAAGCAAATTATGCGATTACCCTATAACATGGCTTATTTTTGTAGTCGATTACTTATATAAATATCCCTTCTTAAGACCCACTATAATAATAAAAAGTCTTACATTATAGAATAATTCATTATTTTATATAAAAAACTTTAAACCCTTTACTAACTAAAAGTGTATAATCAGTTAAGACAATAGATTTTTTACGAAAACATAAAATTTTTTTTCCAAAAATTAAATAAAATTTTTTCCAAAAATTCTGTTTTTTATATGAAAAACCTTAAACCCATTAGTGACTATAAATCCTACAAAGAAAAAGGCTTTTATTCGTGATCTCTGAAAAAAATAAAAAACTAATGTTTCACATAAAATTTCAATTTTTTCTTAAAAAATTTTAATTTTTTGCACAAGGATAAGGGCTTTAAGCTGTGATAACACTGTATGCATTTGAATTATATAAAGCCGTGTACCTGAAAAATGAAAATTGAATTTTAGTTTTTTTATAATAAAAAAACTTCTGTACAAACGGTTGTACAGTGTAATCAAAACCCTAAAAAGGAGTGGAACTTCAACAATCAATAAGTATTCAAATGTTTTTGATTAATGACATACTTTTAGTGACAACATTTTTCGTTTAAATATTTTCCTACTCATTTCCTTCTTCTGTTTCTGTTTGCTTGAGAATTCTTCTCCCCAAAGAGTGGTTTAGGATTTAATAAATGAACAGTGATTCTTTAATTCTTTTTCCTTGTTCTGCTTTAAGTGAATAACTGGCATTGTCAGGTCTTAAGTACATCTAAACACGCTCATTCCTTGTGGGAGGCCTTGCTTTCTATGCTGATGAATTAATAAAATGTGTATTTTACTCATGTTGAAAAGATTAATGCTTTAGAATTTCTTTTGTCAAAGTGAACTGTTTGTTTGGTAAGAGATGTTTAGTGTCTGGATAAAACAGTCTCATGGAATGGGTTAAGACTTTATGCTGATGAAATGCCACACATTATAATTAATGTAAACAGTGTAACAACAGGCAAAGTTAAAAAGAACATGAAGCTAAAGAATTGGATTGAATGTAAAAAAAAGCAGTTGTGAAAGCAAGATGTCAAATTTATTATAAAATGAAAAACATGTTAATTTTTGTACGGCGAAATAATTCGTAAAACCCTTAACTTCTGGTTTTAAGTGTTTTAAGAGTTTTGCCAAAAAAGTTGTTTAAAGGTTGGATTAAAAAATTTTATAAACTTTATTTTAATATGTCTTAGTTCAACGTAAAATCTGGCAACCCAGTTAAGCATAAACAATTTTGCGTTTAATTTTTGCTTAAATTTTCTTAACCTAATTTAATAATTCTTGTGAGGAACCCTTTAAAAATTTCTTGAAAGGTGGCAACTCTAATTTTTTGATTATGATTTAATTGAACTTAACTATTTTCTTGATTGATTAAAACTTGTAGTTGATTTTTATAATGCGTGCATATATATTTAAATTTTTTTTGCATAATATGGCAACTCTCAAAATTAAAATTTTTGTTACACTCATTTCTTAATACGCTTTATGTTTCCACCAAGGACAGAAATAAGTGACTACTTTCTAAAACTTTTTTCTGCTTAGAAAACGTTATGTTTACATTTTGTAGCATTTTCTTAAATATGGCTGCATTAAAAAGAAGTACAATAAAATATGTTTGTTTTGTTACAAAATTTTTTGCACATAAATCATAGTTATTTTTCAGTTAAATTTTATTATAAAAGATAATTTTTGTTAAACAGTCTTGGAAAGTTTTTTTTATACAACTTACAAAAAGGTGGCAACTCCAAATTTTTTTTAATATAATTTTTGTTGTTGCAGTTTTTTGAACTTCCTTCTAATGTTTTTCTTCTATGGCCTTAAAAGTATTTTCAAAAAAAGTGGCATCATTTTGCTTTGCAAAATTAACTAAAATTTTTTTATTAGTTTTTGTTTTGGGTCACTCCAAGCGTCTACGTTTTATTTGAAGATATTTGAATTTCGGGCGTTTGTCTACTTATTGGCCTACTGAACGTTCCAGAATCAGCATAAAGCTTTATAAGAACTGTGTTTAGATTAGTTATTATTAGTCTAACGAACCCTCAAGGAAGAAAATCAACGACAAATTTTTTTGTGTAAAAATAAAATAAAAACAAGTAAGAGTGCTATAACGACTCTTATGTATCCTTCACCATCTGTGTAAATCTAGTTTAGTGAAGTAACTTTAATCAAAAAAGCAAATATTGGGATGGCAGAGAATTAAAAAATAAGACAAAACATTTTTAAGTGCGGCGCTTATATAATTTTACATAAAAATAATATCGGCTCTTAATGGGTTAAGCATTTTTAAAAGATTTTAGTATTTCCTTAAAGATCTCTTCAAAAGCTTTAAAATGGTATCCATATTGATATTTAAAAAAAAATTTAAATTACACCGGCCCGTAACTCGGGAAATATGGGCGAGCGCCATTTATTTCACTTGATAATTTTTTCTTATTTTTTAGTTCTCTATTGCCCCAAATATTTGGTTTTTTTTTTATTGGCGTTAGTCCATTGTTCCAAATGATGTGAAAAATTAGAGGCAGATTTGGTGATTTGCCCACTGTCTTTAAGGTCAAGGACTAATTATGATAATTTCCAACAGCAACAAAATACATGGCCCTAACTTTCAAAAATGATTTTAGGTTGTTGTTGACTAAGCGCATGATAGATGCAACATTTTTTGGCATTGCTAGAAGATAATCGAATACTGCCAATTCATAGCACGACCATAAGGACCAATTGACCCAAATATAAATATCAATAAGTCAATAATTAAGATCGTTGTACGACACCTGCCTAAGCCACTTCTCCCTTGGATCAATAACATTTTTATTATCAAAGAATAAATCATTGATCTAGAGCGCAGTACGTACGTTCTATTGAGCTTAAAAAAATACCTATTATTTATTGTTAGTTCGGATATCTCAAAGATAAAATAATTGACAAAAAAATCTCTTCCGTTTTACATACTTAAGACTATTTTTATTTATAGAATTTTTTTGGTCAGGTTTTTGATACTTTGCGTGAATTTAATTATGATTTATTTTTCCTTCTGAACACTTTTTAGTTATGCACATGATTGATTTACAGTGGTTGACAAATCCACATAAAAAATTCTACATTGAATTAATTGAATTCTTTTTGTTTTACATAAAAATATAAAGGAAAATAAAAAAGAGATATCTCATTACAAATTTATTTATTATTTTTGCTACAATGTCAGCACTGACATAAAAATATTTATTTAATTATTTAATTGACATTAGCACACATAATTCATAACATGTACAATTACATTTAATGGAAAAACAACACTGCAAAAAGTGTGTTTTAAATAGTATCATACAAATAAATGGAGTTTAGGAAATTGGATGTTAATTTACATAATTATTATTTATGTAAGGACATCAAGCAAAATATTTTATTAGATAAATAAAAAGGTCCATATTTTATTGTGATACATAAGAGTGATATTTGGTCAGTAAATAATATAAAGCACTAAATATAAATAATAATTTATACACTCAAAAAGGAAAATCTTGTTCAGAACATACAGGCTGGAGGAAGATCATTAATTAATTTCAAATGTTTATTAATACTTTTTCAAAGGCTATAAACGTATAAATAACCAACATTACAATGGGTACACCCTTTAATTTCTAATTTAAAATGTTATAGGGGATATAGAAATAGACATTCATTATAATTTTCAAATATTTAAAAATAACAGTTCAAAAGAAAGGGACATACAAGTTCAATAACGTCAACTATTGAAACACCCTGAACAATTTTTATCTTCTAATTATGGGCTTAATATCACAATCTTTGTTTAAATTTTAGGTGTTCATGAAGACTTAAAAGATAAAGCGATTTGTATGAAATTACAGCACCTTTGGGACACCCTTTAACTACCAATTAAAAATTTTATATTGTTATTATTGCAGATTTCTAAATACAGCTTCGAACTAAATTTGAACTGTCTTCCTATAATAATTCAAAAGATAAAGTCATATACATGAAATAACTTAACTTATGGGGCATCTTTAAATTTCTTATTTTTAATATGTTTTAAAGGCGATCATAGCAGTTCATATTCTGTGTAATTTTCAAGTGTTTAAGCTGAAGCAGTTCAAAAGATAGGGTCATATAAGTAAAATACGTCAACTTAGGGCTACCCTTTAGTTTTTCATTAATTTTTTTTAATTTAAAAAAATAAAGCCATACACTACAAATAATATTACCAGAGGGACACCCTTTAATTTTTACTTTTATAATGTTGTTATAGTGGTCTAGTAATAAACATACTGTGTAAAATTATATTTTTAATGAGGCAAAAGATAAGTTTGCATATATATATCAAATACCATCACCTTTGGGAACACCCTTTAATTTAAAATTTTTAATTTTTTTATGGCAGACATAGAAGTATAAATTAGTGTAATTAAAAGCTGTATAACTGTAGCAGTTTAAAAGATAGGGTTACATTAGTCAAATAACGTGACCTATGAGGACACCCTTTAATTTTTCAGTTTATTTTTTTTTATGAATTTCTGTTATTGGGAGCTGTAGCGATACCAACATTATTAAATTTTGTATGGGTACCCGTTAAGGTTTAATAAATATGTGAAAATCATTCATCTTGGGTCACCCTTTAATTTTTAAAATTATGAACCTTATTGGGAATCATCAAGCTTCACCTTTTATTAAAAATAATAGCAGTAGTTAATACTAAAAGAATAAGCACATCTTATTACGCGAATACAATCCAAATGAAGAAACCAGGATCTTTCCACAATTTTTGGTTACCGTAAATCGAGGGTGGGAACTATACGGAGACAGGTTCAAAAATAAGATCATGTGAAGTCAGCGTTTTATAATGAACATTAAAGGTTGCTGCTTTATATTCAGTTAGATGCAATGAATGACCTCAGTCTGTATTAAATAGCGACATTTAATCGGCATTCCGTTACAAAAGAGAAAGTTGGTAATCATCGGTAGATCAAATGAAGTTAATTTAAATACACGCATGAGTTATTTTTAATTATAAATAAATAAATAATAATCATACGCCACCATGATAAAAATGCAACATTACAAAAATATTTCTTTCATGCGAAAGAAATTAAACAAACCATGTCATGGATTGGCTTTATGTTTTTTTTTTTAAACTACATCAATATTTCTTTAATAATTAACTTTACAGAAATTAAATTTAAAACAAATAAATGTATTTTTTATTACAATATAACGAAATAACAATCAATAAAATAAAAAACCATTTACCTGTCATGTTGTTCTGTTTTACTCTGTTGATCTTTTTGTGTGGCTGACTCATGCTGTTGCAACTGTTGTTGTCGATTTTCATTATTTTCCATATCTTTTTTTAAATCACTTTTATTTTGTTTATCTCTATCTTTGTCCACAATTTTGTTTTCTGTCATGATGTACTGATGTTGGTTTAGACAAAACAAATTACTTTTTAATATAATTTTTCTTTTTTGGTTTTATTGGGAAATATTTATTTGTGTTGCAGTGACATGTTGGTTTGAAATATAAAAAATTATATTTCTGGAGCTTAACTAATCCTTCAATTGTGATATAATTTTTTTTTTGTGGCAGTAGATGACCTTTGTTTGGGTTTCTTTACTATTTAAATATTAGGAGGCTTTTTTGAAAATTGCCTTAAAATAACTGGCTTATTTGCTTGCTTTTAAACAAAAATAGTGGGACTTAATTCTTAGGATCAATTATATAAACTTTTGGCAAATTATGACTTGCACAAAAACCTTTTTTTGATTCTGTTAATAAAAGCCAGATTTAATTCAACGTAATTTTCCCTTATTAAATAGGAAAAAAAATGGCTACTCTTTAATTTTTAATTTTCTAATTTCTTAGGTAATTTCAAAACTTTTAGGGAACTTTTTATTTAAGTTTTGATTAAAGGAGAATTTTTATCGGTTTTCGAAAAAAGGTGGCAACCTCAATTTATATTATTCAATGCACGAGTTAGGAAATATCCTAAATTTAAAAAAGAAGGGCTTTTTTCTAAGAAATACGAAATAAAGAGAACTGAGTTTGCAATGCTTTAAACGAAAAAAGTGTTGCCATATTTTTTTAATTAATAAAGTTTTAGTGCTTCCTTTATTTTATATTATATATTTTTTTGTAATTTTGTTATTTTTAAAAATAATTATTTATTTTTAATTATTATATTTATTTTTAATTTTTTATTTGGAAATTTTCAAGAATTTTTCGATAAATAGGTGGCAACCTTAAGTTACTTTAAGGAAATCATTGACTGAAGGATATATCTAATTACCAAAAACAAAAATATATTTTCAAAGAAACATTAAGTTTCATGGCTATAAATAAAAATATTAAGTTAAAAATACTTTAAAATAAAAAAAGGTTGCCATATTTTTTTAACTTTTAAAGTACAATATTTTATCATTGTGAGCGTTTTTTTTTATAAGGAAAGCTTATTTTACTACTAAAGAATTTAGAGGATTTTATTGATATATTACTAAGGAGATAAACTAAGTTAATGGAATTATTTTGGAACCAAGCGACTCAGGCGTTGTAGTCTGTGCAAAAATTGTAAAACTTTTTCATTTATTATATATCAATAAATCTTTGACTTGACACAATAAGCAATTTCTTTAATAAACATCAGACTTGATTTTAAAGGGAAATATTTAGTTTTTGTTTAGTAAAGGTGGCAACTCTTTTATTTTAATTTTCGATTTTACTAAGTAGCTTTAAAAACTCTAGGGCACATGTTATCTGGTTTTTGATTAAAAAAAAAAATTTAAAGATTTGGCGAAAAAGGTGGCAACCTCAATTTGGTTTAGGTTTATAATAGAGCGTATTATAAATTGAAAATTAAAAACGGAATTATTTTCTTGAAAATATATTGAGTTTAATTAATTTTTATTTAAATATAAAGCACAAGGCACCTTTAATAAAGAAAGGGTTGCCATAATTTTTTAATTGTTTTAACTTCTTTTGTTAATGTAATTTTTTTTATTAAACAGAAGTTTATTAGAAGTATTTTGAAAGTAAAAATTTTAAAATTATTCCCAAGTAACAAGAAAAATATTTTTTTTTAATTTAAGTAACTTTTCCCAAAAAAAAAAAATAGAACGCTTGTAAATGAAGTTAATTTTAAATAAAATAATACGCAACCCTTAAAATATAATAAAATATTTTATTTTGAATAATGTGGCAACTCTTTATATTTTTACAAAAGTTTTATTTTTTTATTTTTATTATCTTCCAATAGGAAATTTGAACATGATTTAATTGCACACAGATATTTTAAGAACAGATTTCAAGGTATGTGACAGTGTAACCCTTTTTTTTAGATAAAAATTTAATCTCAAGAAGCCCCTTATTGCTGTGTTGATCTTAACTTTATCTGCTATTGGTAATAAATGTCATTTCTTGTTCATGGCACTGCTGCTACTGTTATTAAATGCATTTGTAACCACTAAAATGTCATGTATTATAACTCATGTTCGACACATGTTACACTTCATTGCTGTGTTCATCTTTTATGGCTAAAAACTTTACCAAAATGTATTTGGAAATTGATACACATATTTATACACTTTTATATATTTTTTTCTTTCAAAAGTAACTTTTATATTTGTTGGTATTTTTAATAACATATGCTGTCATTTATTATTCTTTCATTTTTATCAAATTGTGTGTTTGACAATAAAGCAATTTGTTTAAGATCTCTTCTTCTTATTATCATTGCAAATGTCAGAACAACACTTATCTCTTGTCAGATGGATTATATTTTACAAGAAATACTTGATGATAGAATATTTTTAAATATTCATTTGGTTAATGTATAAAGGGCGTTTCAAATTTCAGGCACAATTTTAACTTGTAACAATTTGTGTGATAAAATACAAACATCGATCAAGAAATATTATTTAGGTTTGGAAGTTTAACTTAGATGGGTAATATGAGGGATAAACAATTCAATTTCTATGTGGATAATTTTTTTTTCGTAATTTATGCCATTTGCGCTGGACAGGGTCGGCTTTGGAATCGCATTTTAATTCCTTTTTTGTCAAAAGAGGCCTTGCTTCTTGAAGTCAACAAATGATTTAAAAAATTCTAATACTAATGTATACTTTTAGGAGAGGTGTTTTTTCCACTCTAAAGCTTAAATAACAAAAATATTTCAAAGTTTTAAAGTAAAAGAAGTAGTTTTTTCTTTAACTTTCCTTTACTTTTGTTTCCTCTGATTCGATTATTCGATTTAAAATTTTATTTGTACATTTTGAAACGTCTTGTTTACAGAGAGCAACTCCTTATTGTATGCCGCAGATTTTTGTTAGTTACCACACAGCAAAATATACCTTAATGAAAAGAGAAAAATTCCGTATCGCTTATAGATGAAATTTGTGGAAGTTTTCCATTGCAGGAACTGCAGAACCGATCTGTTTGATAAGAAGAAAGACCAAATTCAACACCTTTATGCAAATGTCTAGCTCTAAAAGAATACAAGCTCAAATATTTAGAAAAAAACCTTTAAGTCACTGGCAGGCTGAATAATTTTCGCAATGATCCCCAGGAGTACTATTGGGAACTTCGGGGCCTCCAGTAGGTATTTTATTTGTAACATCAATTATATATTTTTTTAGCATCCTGCTTAATAACGCTATACAACCGAACCCGTTTTGAATGCTACAGATGTTTTTTTTAACAGTGTTTGTTTTAGCAAACCTTTAACGGCATGAAAAATCTGTCACTTTAATTAATTGCCTCCTTTTTTTGCCTCCCCTTCATTTTTTGTTTTCTTTTTTTATATCTCTGTAATTTTTTTTAGCATTAAGATAAAATACATAAAAAACTCACATACACACACGTTAGCAGCTTGAATTTAATTTTGTCTAATTTATTTCTTTTTTTGTTTGTATAAGTAATTTTATGAAAGTCAGTGTGACCATGTCAATAACCTTGAATCGTTTTTTTTGGTATATACGAATAATATAAACATTTTTTATTTAATTTTGTCATTGAACTTTATACTTTGATTAGTAATTTTAAAAGTATAGTAGAAGCCTTGAAATATGCAACATTATTTTATGAGTTGTTTATATTAAAAGCGGAATTGCCGCATAAAGCTTTGAATTCTAACAAAGCTTCATTAAAGAGATTAAATAGTCAACTTCAAAGATTAATGATCAAAATACGCAGAAATAATATGTTTTGTACAAACATTCCTTGCCAGGCAAGGAACAAATGTATTGAATGCACAAAATATTTAAGATGCTTCTTCAAAACATATAAAATCCCATCTTTTTTGCGGTGGATGAATTCCGTGCACGTTTTTTGAGGACAAATTAAAATCAAATCACTTTTGATAGCTTCTGCTTAGGGAAGGAAGTCTTTTTTTGATCCGTTTTAATGTGTGAAGCGTTGCCACCTGATGTATTTTTTCATAATCAAAAATTCTTAGAAAAATCTTTGTAATTTGAGCATGCAAGTTCAATAAATAAACAAAAACTTGTGCTTTTAATTTTTAAGTGTTGCCACCTTATTTGATAAAAGTTGAAAATTGTTCGTAGTTTATAGCATTGTCACATCTTTTGCTATAAATATATCATAAAAATATTACAAATTTAATTAGAAGCACATTAAATTTCTACAGCAAATAAATAAATTTTAAGCTATGTTTAAAATGTTAAAAGCGTTGCCACCTGTTTTTTCACTTATGATAAAGAGGCTTTAATACGTGAGCTAAATAAATATATGTATACACATTAACATTATTTGAATAACGGTTTCATTATCTAAGTGACAATATAGTTTTGTAGTTGCCACCTTTTTTAGTATGTGTTTTTTAAATACTAAAATATTGTAATTTAAGTGTCCGCAAACAATAACGTTTTGTAATTTATTTAAATAAACTTTTTGATATGTGTTAAAAATTACAGAGTTGCCACCTGTTTTATGGCAGTTTTAATTGGTTAATAATTATAATCATTAAAATAGCTTTAAATAAACAAAGCACTTGATGCACATGGGTAATAATGTAATAGCGTTGCCACGTTTTTTACTTACTCTAACTTCATTAATACTTCAATTTATTTATTTATATTTACTTATACTCTAATTAAAAAAAAATTTTAGTAAAAAAGGTTAAAACTGGTTATAACTTCATGGCAAAGTTGCCACTTAATTTATTTTATATTATATTAAGAATGAAAATTATGTATTATAACTAAGAAAACTCTTAGTAAGTTTTAAAAACAAGTGTCAAAACATAGCCTTAAGACCTTATAATGTTGACACCTATTTTAATCAGTATTCAAAGCTTATAGTTTTTTTTAGTTGTTTCAAAATCAGAATTTTTTACAAATAAATTGAAGTCTCAAAATTTACTTTTAAAGTAATTCGAATTCTTTTCTATCAAATATTTTAATAGATTTTATAAAACTTTGTAATATATTTTAATTTTTTGTTTAGAATTTTCCAATTTTAATATACAAATTTTTTTAAAACTAAACAAGACCTTGATTTTTATTTATTTAATTTAAATAATATTAAACTTTAATACGCATTTTCCAAACTTTTTTAGTTCAAACATTAAGGGTTGTTCTTTTTGAAATAATTTACAATTTACCGAAAAAATAATTTTAAAATCGGTTTACATTTTTTTGTTCTTATAAAATTATTAAATGCATATTTTAAAATAAACCGCCGGAAGTTGAACTGCTACTAAATTACCTGTCTTTTAAAACGGGTTTTTATACTGAAATGAATTTAAAGAGAGAATAAATTTAAGAGTGTCTATTTTAAAGTAATTGATGTTACACACATGCGTAAGAAAAAGAGAGAGAGAGAGAAAAATAAATAAAACAGCTGTTTAGTGGATAAAAATGTAGAAAACTCTGTCTATAAATTACAAACAATTTAATACGCTTTTTCTTATTTATAACAATTCATTGTCAAGGATAACGTACTTACTTTTGTTGTTTTATGATCTTAATTGAAATAATTAAAAAAAAAAATAAATAAAAAGTATTTTTTAAGTGTTTGAAAGCTACAAATAAAACTTTTATTAGGGTAGATCAGCCAAAGTTAGCTTAACTTATTTAAGGATAAATTAGATATGCATATGTTCTACGCGGCTTCGCCTGCTAAATAAGTGTCTTTAGTAAAAAGTTTTCGTGAACATCTTCTATAAAAATAACTGCGGCAACGTTGTGTATAGATGATTCTGGACTTATTAGTCTTGAGATTTGATATCAAACAACCTTACAGATGTTTGATGCGAAATAACATGATCTAAGAAACGAATTTTGGGTTATCATTGACAAAAAGCAACATAAGTTCGAATTAAAATAAATATTAAAACTCTAAATGAAAAAACTTTATAATTAAAAGTCTCCCCTCTAATGTCAACATAATTTATTTACTCACTTTAAACTAAACGGTAGAATATAACAAGTTGTAAAGGGTTTTCAATAAATCATTATAACAGTTCTTTTGTGTTCATTTCGAAAGTGCCGTAAGGGTAATAAGGAAACTTTGTTTTTTTATTAATTCTCCCTCCTAACAACTCACATATTTACCTACTTATGGCATTTTAATTTAATCTTTACACTACCTCTCGTAATAAATGCTTTTTGTTTTATTAAATCCTTTTTATACATGTTAAACAGGAAGCTGCCATTTTTCTTACATGAAAAGTTAAATGTGTAACAAAGTTATAAGCGTACACCCATACACACACACACTCATGCATACGTTAATAAATGTCCTTGAAGCAAAAGTTTACTTAGTAGTAATCAAGTGTTTTTCCACCATATTTTTTTAGAGAAAGTAAATAGAATAGAAAAGAAAAGAATAGAATTCTAATTTTATTCGAATAACTAAAACTTAATTAATTGAAAAATTAAAAAAATGATTTGTTTAATTTTGTTTATACGTTTTCGGACGATTTGAAAAAAAAAATATTTTTCGCACGTAGTTTTATTCGAATAATTTTGGTACCAGATTGGGTTCGAGCTTAATTCGAATAATTTTTTTTTCTTTCATGGATTCAAACAATAAAAAAATTACTGATATTCGTCCAGTTTTTAGATATAATTTTTAAAGATATATAATCGAATATTTTTTTTATATTTAAATCGGCCTTGTTATATTTTTTTTTTATTTTTTTTAAGATACCGCTTTGATTGATGTAAAACATTTTCTTGATTTGTATTCGAAAAAAAAATATAACTAATTTTATTCGAATAATTTCTATAACTTTTTTTGCTTTATATTATATTAATCGATTAACAAATTTCGATATTTAAGAAATTTTTCTTATTTTTTGTTTGTTGTATTCGGATAATTTTAAATAAAACGATAATTTTTTTAACAATTAATCTTAGTCAAAAAGTTGTCTTTATTGTGTTTTATTCGAATAATTATCTATTTAGTACACTTCGAGCAACTTTTGGTGAAATTTTTTATTCCATTAGATCATGAAATAATTTTTTTTTCAAATAAAATTTTTTACTATCAACTAAAACATGTCTATCTGTATATAGTGCAAATAATTCTCTAATAACATTTTTATTCGATTAAGTTTTTAGAAATTTCCGTTAGATTTAAGTTCGAATAAGAGTTTTAAAATTAACAATTTTTTTTATTAATTTAATAACAATCGAAACATTTAAACGCTATTTTTTATGAAAAAATTTCTACTTAATATTAAATTAAATATCTGGCTCATTCGATTAATTTAATGAAATAATCAATAGAATTTAATTTAATTAAAATTTAAAAAAAATCTTATAAGATATTATTTCTATTTGTTTATAATTCAAAAATTTGAAAAAATTAAATTTTTATATTTTTATTTTATAATTCGGATAACTTTAATTTTAATCGATTAAAATAATATTGATTTTTATTCGAATAAGTTCTACAAATTTTTTTTTATATTAATTTGAAAACTATTTCACTTGCTTTAGAAAATTATGTTGTAATGTTTGCCAGTTTTATTCGAATAAAGTGTTTAAATAGCAAATTTTACTTTAATATTTTTATATAATTTATTTGTAGGTTATTTTTAATCGATTGTGTTTGATACAGAATAAAATTACTCGACAAAAAATTTTATTCGACTAATCGTGGCACTTTTTTGTTATTGCTCTTAATGTTTAGTATGATTAATGTGCTTTGGCTTACAAGAGTTTCATTGCTTCTTTAATTATTTTTAATTCTTTTAAGTGTCTACAAATAGTTCTGTTATTATCAACTTAATTTTATTTATTTCAGTTGTTGTTGTTATTGTTAATTTTTAACTAGAAATAATTGTTCGTCAGCAGAGAACTATTATTGTTGACAAACTTAATTTGTTTTAAATTCCATAGAGAGAAAAAAGATATCGTTTGTATGCTGTTCCTTTTGCTGTTGACATTTGTTTATTTAAATTGTTATTTTCAATGTTTGCGTTTAGTTTTAAGTAAATCATATGTTAGGGGGCTTAAGAAAACAGACATCAAATAGTCACTATGTGGTGTGACTTTTTTTTGTTTATTTATAACATTTAAAAAAATTTATTTTAAGAAATGTTTCGTAGTTTAATGAAAGATGAGAGTTAATTTTTAAGTACTTTCTATTTTTATTTTGGGAAAAATGTTATAAATTTAATACTTTATTTGTGTAGGACAACATTTATAATCCAAAATATACTGTTTGTCAATATTGAAGTAAAGAGCAGGGCGTGTCACATATATTTTTCGAATCAAATTAGTAACTAAGAATAAGAATTACACTATTGTAGCCTTAAAGAACATTGAGGGGATATTTAACAATATCAATCCGATTACGATCATTCAGGCTCTCAGAGATCTAGGGGTTGACCGGTCGATCGTCGGGTTCGTAACACGCTTGTTTAGTTGCAGGATAATAACGTCCACTCCTGGCACGGCAAAGGTTACTAGAATGGTGGTAAGGGGCACAACACAGGGCGGATTTTTGTCTCCGCTGTTGTGGAATGTTTCAGCTCATGTTTAGTGGAAGGCACTGGACAATGCGGCGAATGTCTCTCCCTTGGAGAAGATGCTGCGCTGTATGGCGTTCTTAATGACTGGAGCCATTAGACGGGCGCCCACAAAATGTTTTTTGCCGTTCTCAATTGGCTGCCTGTGGATCTTCTGCTTAAAAGACTGGTGCTGAGAACGGCAGTTAGTTTGAACGTCATAGCTGCATTGAACCATAGATAATGGGGACATGCTAGCGTACTGCGGGTCACGGGAATAATTCCTCATCTTGTGGATTATTGTTCTCCAGAACCTTTCCTTACAAGGAGATTTCTCTTTGACCTGACGAAGGGCCACTCTCGTTTGTCTCGGGCACTCTACATACACACGGATGGCTCAAAAGGGAAACGATAGTTTGAGGTGGAGTCTATATTGAGGAATTTGGGATAAGAATGATTTTTAGGTTCCCAAATGACTATAGTGTTTTACAGGCGGAAATATCTGCTATCAAAAGGGCGGCGTGCTGGTTAAGGTACTATAACATATCCAATAGGGATATAATTTTCTGTAGTGGTGGTGTGCTCACCACATTTAAACTTGTCTCTGAATGCCGGTCATCTCTTAACGAGATGGTGGAGGTTTTAATCATCGCCCTAAAAATGGCTAAGGGGACATGGGACCGACTTGGGCAACCATGTTGTTGGTGTAGGGTATATAAGATTCGGCATTGCCGAATATATCACTCTTATTTATTTTTTATTAAAGTTTAAAGATAAATATAGATTTTTAAGTCACATTGTTGCTCCTGCAAAAGTCTAGTTTAGCGTTTATACATTAGGCAGCCCTTTTTAACCCAAAACGGAAGATGATGGTCCCAGTGGGCACGTAAAAGAAAACTTGAGGGCGAATAAATTAGGAAAAGTGGTTTAAGCCTTCCAAATTATTGTTGGGACACAAAAAATTGCTCTGTGTATTTGGCGGGCGACAAAATACTCGTAGAGTTAAGTGCGACTTTGAGTGATGCCACAGCCCACAGTATATCTGGCGCCTGTCAAGTGTGCCTGGTTGCTAGACAAGATCACGCGGCTTTCAAGTATTACCTAAGTTATTAAGCATTTGAGCATAAATTTATAACCATTTAATTTTTATATGCTAAACGCAACTGTTTGGGACAATCATATGCTTGTTGTGCCTTAAATTTTCAAAATGATTTCTTTTAGTTAAAAATATAATTAATTGTTTTTGTTAACATACTTTCAATACTTACTGTTTTTGTGATTAATTAATTAATCTTTAGCAAAAATATGTCGTTTTTAGGTGTCTTTTTTCAACAATTATCACATAAATTTTATTTAATTATTTTTTATTTTTAAGTAATTTTTACAAATATTCTTTCTTTAAAATTATCTTGCTTAGTTACAAAATTATAATTAAAAAAAGGTAACATTCTGCCAAACTCACAATATGTTAGCGCAACACTTTATCAAAATTGACATTTTTTTGTGCAGAAATATTTAGAAATTCTCCTTAAACATTAGGAAACATTTATATAAATTTAAGGTACGAAAACAATTGTGATATAAATAAACAAGTTATAAAAAGAAAATAGTTTTATAATAAAAATAATATTTTATTCTAAAGCTTCATTATGTCATCCACTTGCATGTCTGTTGAATTTCATTTTAAAAAAATATCATGTTTTGCCACAAATCCCAGCAGTCTCTCATGACTTAAGAGCTGCTGCATTATCTGTTTGCCCCTCAGCTTGAGCGGTACTGTGCACCTGAGCCACATGCAATATTTTCTCTAAATCTATTGCCTTCGGCACTTGTATATCATCCTCTAAACCTTGGTCTATACTTTCGCAGCGCATAAACGATTGTCTGCGCCGTCGACAAGCCAAACTGGTAGATGGTTGTGGTTCTTCAACTATATCATCATCTTCAGACTCGGCTGCTTGTAAGGTGGACTCAACAACACCATCGCCATCACAGCTACTAACATGTGTTACTTTGATATGAACATTTTCTGTATCCAAAGATTCTATACGTTCCAAACTGGCTGGCAGGCAGACCGACTCCCTTAAAGTTTCTTTCGTTTGATCTGGTGTTTTAGAAAATTTACTATTTCTTCTAACAGCTGGCACTTCTTCCAATTTGATCTTTTCCCTTTCATGTCTTAATCTTTGTTCCTCATCGATATGTACCAGAAGAAAAGGCAGTTTAAGGGACAACTCTCCACCCATGCCGGACAGTGTCAATTTCACTTTTACATAATACGAAACATAAATGGCAAAAACATTTCTTTCATCGCTATTAGTGGCGGCATGACTGATAACGGTATTTAAAGCTGTAGCCGGTATATGTACACCGGGACTGGAACATTTGTTGGGGGAATGATTGGCTTGCATTAGAAAATGGGGCGTACGTAATGCGGATGCTGCTATATCAGCTGTTATTTCATCCGGTTCAGTACTCCTTTGTAGAGTGTCCTCTAAGGCGATCCAGTTTTTAGTAGCTCCTCGTTGAGGCTTCAAAATGACGTTGGTATTGAGAATACTGCCGGGTGCAACATGCTGTTCTATGGGTAGAGGTGATACACTGTCCGAATCGGCTACAACATTTTTAAATTTACCATTGTTAAACATGCACACGTCGACGTGTTGAATAGCACAGACCTGAAAAGACAAATGTTTTCAGAAGTAATTAACATAAAGAATATGAAAAAACTGTGATTATTATTATAATTACTATGATTGGAAATATCACTATACAATGAATTGAATATAAAAAGCCAGGATTGGTCGTTGATAAGACTTAACTTACACTAGTAATAGACTATTGCTAAAATACGATCACTTTCTGATTTGATTCCTACTCACTGAATCGACTATGATTAGACTAAGAATGATGTAACCATAATTTTACTAGACTGCGTGTGGAAAGACTTTGACTAGACTGCAACCAGACTGTAACTAGACCTTAACTTGACTGTGACTAGACAATGATAAGAGACTTTGCTATGGGCAGAACTTTTTTTAACTGTGACAAGACAGTGAGTGGACTATACAGTGATTATAACTATAAAGAGGCTACGCCTCTTTTTGGACATAATGAAAGCACGTTTTCCAAAGTGGTTCTATGCAGGAGCAACCATTACGAGACCAATTTGGCATTATGTTAGAGTGGAATTCATTTACTGGACTCAATGAAGTTCTCTTTAATTCTTTCAGTATTTTCAATGGAAAATGGTATGTTCCAGGATGTTTCGATTTTTATGGCACACTTTAGACGTCGCATGTTTTGTTAGATGAATTCTGCTCAAATAGATACCAAGAGATCCATAACTACTAAAATCTGGAGAGAGACAGCAGTTAAGATCGCCTTGTTTTCTTTTCATCCATGTTTCAGTGAAAGGAATAATTGCGAACGTCCATCTAAATTTTATGCAATTATTCCATAAAGAGGAGTAGTATTCTAGCTTGTTTTTAATATGTGACAGCTTCCTGCTTGTGTTCCCATTTTATGGTGATTTACGCTGCTTGTATAGATATTTTCCTTTGCCTAGGGATTGGGTTAGTCCATAGTACTTTGACAAGTACAGATGGAGGTACTTTGGACGCCGTTGATATGCGGATATAATTCTTGTTAATCATAACTGAAGTATTCTTTCTAGGAGCTCACAAAGTTTTTTTGATCTTCGCAATAGCATCTTTTATGGTAGGGGGACTGTGTACAATACTGAGGCTTTTAAAAGTCTTGTAATTGGATTTTGATCGCGTGTGTGTGGCATTATCCTCTTTGGTTTCGGATAAGCTAAACTCTGCTTACTCGTTGTGAGAATATTTTCTGTCTTGCTGAAAGCAAACGATAATTTTTATAACGTAAGTCTTCTTCAGATTCCTATAAAATAGTCAGTGCAACAAAATCAGTTAATGGTGTTGAGGGATGGTCGATAACAAGTGCTGCTTCATCTTATCTCACTAGTTTTGTGCCCTAAGGTAAACCCATTATTAACAAGCCTTTCCACATCAAGCTCTATAGAAAAGGGCCCAGTATAAAGTTTTGGAGAATGCCTTATGTTATACCATCTTGTTTGATATCCATATCAGTGCCATACAGCAGAGTTCTATTCTATAGCTTTTAATCTTTTTGTAAGGCTTAACTAGAATACCACGACTAGAATATTTCTAGACTATGACTAGACTATGTCTTTACTCATAGTGAAAGAAAATAAAAAGATTTTATAACTAAAATTTTTGCTTGCAAAATTAATTTAAGGCCATTAAATGTGAATAACGAAACAATTATTAAGTGTTTTCCTTTTATTCATTCTTAGAAATTTTTGTTTTTATATGCTTTAGGAAAATTAAATATAGATGAAAGTCATAATCATCAACCACAATTTTTTGCCTACTTTATATCACATCAATGCCTGTAAATCTAATTAATTTACTCTCCCTGCTTCTGATAAATGCAAAAAGGCGGAAAAAGCGGATGTGGCAAAACAAAAACATAACAAGACAAAGTGTTGTTATAGAAATAAATAAAAAGAAAAAAAATATGTACGCACATTGTCAAGGTTAAATCATAATGTTAAAAGGATACAGCAAGAAATTATATAAATAAACTAAAGAAATACTGTAGCATACCTTATGGCATTCAATAATATTTGTGTTCTGATTATGTTTTATATATTAAGTGGATTCTGAAGTATTATTTAATAAAAAGTAAAATTAAATTATATTGATTTTACACTCATAGGGAACAAAAAAAAAAAAAAAAAAAAAAAAAAAAACAAAAAAAAAAAATAAATAAATAAATAAATAAAACAAAAATTATATTTAATATTTATTGATTATTGATTATTTATATTTTTGATGTATTTTTCTTTTAAGTAAAAGAAAATGATGCTACTTTTAGTTTAATGTTTTACGGCCTCATCTTGATACCATTTATTACTTTTTACGTTTGAAAAAAATTTTTTATGCCTTAAAAAAATAATAATTTTAGTTTTTGCTATGGCTACTGTTGTAAAGGTGTAGGATATCATCTAATGTAACATAAGAAAATGTACAATGACCTCCCTTAAAGACATTTTTATTAAAAATCTTAGAGAAAGTCAAATTTTTATGTCTAACAGGCTTAAATTATCTGCGAAAAGTGTTCTATTCATTTACAAGTTGTTAATTTATTTTCAAAATATTTAGACGGTATCCTAGTGTACATCTTTTGAATTTTATTACTAAAAATATGTTTTTTTTTCGGTGAGATTTCCTATAAAAATTTATCAACTTTTTTTGTTTATGGAAAATTAAATTAAAATTTTTTGAGCAGACAACATAACACATAAGCAGCTATACTTTGTTTTCTATTGAATTGATTAAAAAGTTTAACATACTTTTAGGTTAATAAGAGGGTAAAATGCAAATATTGCTAAAACTTTAATAGAAACTTGAATTGCAAAAATTGTGAATATAAAGATTTTAAAAATCATATGATAGTGTATGCAAAAGGAAGAAAAATATTTTTTTTAACAAAAGCATACCGTAAGGAGTTCGTTATTTTGCATAAGCAAATATTTGCTTTATTTTTTTGTTTAATTAGGAATTTATTAAAAAAAAAAAAACAGATTATATACAGTTATTTGTGCTGAAGAACTTTATAATAGAAAAGATTGGTAAACAAAATCAAAGATTAAAAGAGAAGATTAAAACTGAAATAATTATTTTTAAATTTGAAAATTCTTTCAAAAAAATTATGTGCAGAAAGTGTTTTTTTCTTAAAAAAATTCTTTTCTTCTCTGGGCTGATTCTCTGTTGATTTAATAACAATAGCAATTATAAGCTTTAAATCATTAATTTCCTTTTAATTTAAACTGTTTTTCACCTTTAACTAAAACACGTATTTTGTTTTCTTTCTACGAATGATGAAATTCCCACTCCTAAAAATTTTTTAAATTGCAAATAAACATTAACATAGTTTTCCTTTTAATGAATACCATTACGTTAATTGAACAAACAGCAAGACATTAGCAGCAGTTAGTAAGCAGATTTTCGTTGCATATTTTTGGGGGGAAATAAAGAATTGATTTAAAATATTATTTTTAAAAATTTAAAATATTTTAAAGAATTTCGAATAGAAAAAGTTTTTTGTAAATGTATGTTTCTCTTAAAAAAACCTCGAGTATTTAAAATGAAAAATCTAGGAGGTTGGTCCACTATGACTTTAAAACAAAGACATGCTTAAAGAATTTCGAACTACAAGGTTTTTTTTTTTAAATTTTATATTTTTTTAATGAATCTAAAAACAATTGCCTTTTCTTTTGAGAAGAAAAGGTCTTTGAAATTTAAAAAAAAATCTTGGGTTCACACTCCATCTGTATCAGCACTTAAAACTATTTATAAATAACATAATTAATTAAACCCTGATTTTTTAATCAGTAGTTGCTTGTTTACTCACAATTGTGACATATTCGGCCACATGTTGGGAGATTTTCTATAAAAAAAATTTGTGGAGTTTTTAAACAAACTTGTTATACTTAATTATGTCATCAAATTAACAGTTTATGTTTAAAAGAGTACTGTTCTGCATGGCTGTTTTTCGTATCAAATAAATAATTAATCTTAAGATGGCAAAAAAAAAAAAATAGTAAATTATTATTGCAGTAATAATTATCTAAAAGTTTGCTAATTAATTTTATAAGAGTTCAATCTGCTAAGGGGCTGCTCATATTATAATTTTGTGGCCTTAATTCGTTCTCCAGTTATGTTTAATATGGGCTTAGGCCACTATATATGACCAAATTTTTTTACGTAACGAACGGTCAGGGCTTCAATGTCTGTGACATTTAAGGAATCGATAAATTTTAAGCCTTTTTTAAACCTTCGTTTTTAGTGTCGATATTCTTTTTAGAACGCAAATTTCAAATACATGTTGGTTTTATTATATCATTTAGAGAGTAAGTGGTTCGAAATATATTCACAATACTACGGATAGCTTGCTGCTAAAATGGATGATTACGAGCACCATAGCCATCACAAATCTGTATCCAATATGCGAAAATTACTGACTATTTTCCGAAGCAAATATGGATAATTTTATGGCGATATGGAAGTTTCAATCTATTTATGATAATTAAACACAGTATACTGATCATAAATGTTAGAAAGTGGGCGCAGTATAACAGTTTCATTTCGTTAGTTCTATAAAAAAAATTAATAAAAAAAGAAATAAATAAAAAATAAATAACACAGGATTTGTTTGATTTGAAGCATCTTTTATAATGGCATCGTAACATTTATTTTGTAAATCTTAAATATTTAGCTCTATTTATCTTTATCACAAATAAATAATGGCAAACGTTTAATTTTTCTAAAATTTCTTAGTTTAGAACTTTTTTATAATAAATTATTTTGTTAAATGTTTTTTTTCTTTATCTGTGTCACAAAGTCACTAATACTGTGGCCATATGTTGAAAGATTATCAAGTTTTTTTTTTATATCATTCTGTTTTTCCAACATTTTATTTCTTTCAGAAAAGTTTTTAATACATTCAGATTAAAGTTGTTGTTGCCGTTGTAAATAAACAAACTAATGTGATTACAAATACAGCATTGAAATAAAATATGGCCGCGAAGGGTACGAAATGTGGAAATGTTCAAAAATTAAACAAATTGAAATAAAAATATTTCTCGCAACAAAAAAAAATAACTAAAAATTAGGTTGAAGATCATCAAATAAAAATAATTCAAATTAAACTTTATAAATTAAAATTTCATATAAATCAAATTATATAACCTATGGGTGCACCCTTTAATTTCTAGTTTTAAATATTTGCACTTACTATTAAAAATGACATAGAAGTTAATATTTTGTGCAAGTTTAAGCGCTTGAACATAACAGTTAAAAAAAGACCATATTAGTGATACTATGTTAACTATAAGGACACCCTTTAGTTTTTTATGTTTGTAGTTGTGGATATATTATTATATACTTTTTTAAAATTATATGTGTATGTCTAAGGGTTCAAAAAATATAGCATTAATTATATAATAATATCACCTATGGATCACCCTTTAATTTTTGATTTTAAATTTAATATTTTTGTTATTGCAATCTTAACAATAAATGTTTTGCGTTAATTAAAGCTGTTTTACTATAACTAATCAAAAGATAAGTGCATTATTATTAGATAACAGCACCTGTGGGGACACCCTTTTAAATCGAATTTAATATTTGTTGTCTTAGCGGCCATAAATACACTCTTTTTTTAGTTTTTAAGTGGTTGACTATAATGGTTTTAAAATTTATTTCAATTACATGAGCTTTGGGGACACCCTTTAATATTAAAGTTTATTTTTTTTTATTATTTTCCTTGTAAACATTTTTATGGGTGTGTGCTACGGTTTAATAGATATGAAAAAATAAAGTGTGTTATTTGGGGACACCCTTTAATTATAAAAATTATGAATGGTTTTTAAATGAGATCAGTCTTAAAGCAATACCTCACAATAAAAAAAAATTCTGAATCAGTTCAGAGGTGACTTGATACAGTGGGCACAAACATAGAGAAAAAATAATAACCTTCCCCTCTTTTTTTTTCGAACCTGCCTTTAAGAATGATAATTCTAAAGAAATATTGAAAAATCTAGGTAAAATTTTATTAATTGTAAAAAAGCTTTAAGCTTAGAAAGGCAAAGCCCAACAGATTTGTAAAGTAAACTTAAAGCCTTTGGACTTGAACGCACATTAGTATTTGTCATTTAATATTGCCTTATTCTATCATATCTCACATTTCTAAAAACAAAGAAATAAATTTGAAAGTTTTTTGTAGTTTTTCTAACAAAATTTTCATATAACAATTTCATTTCAGGTCATTAAAACTTTTCTTACTGTTACTTGTTACTTATGCTTTGTAAAATAAAGAAGAAAAAACTTGTAATATACTTTTAAGTTGTTAATGAAAAATTGTGGTTTCTTTAAAGAAAATTATAAAATTGCATAACAAGATTTTAAGCGTTTCAAATTCGTAATTTAAGAGAAAAGTAATAAAAACTTGTGGTTTTCAAAAATAAAAAAGTATTAAAAGAATTCGACATAATTGTTTTTTTTAGAAATTCAAAAACTCTGAAAGTATGCTTTGCTTACAAAGGATTTAAAACCCCTAAAAGTATGCTTTGAAATACAATATTGAAACGTAATATTGGGATAAGAATAAAAATAATTTATAAGGCATTTTCAATATGGGTTCAAATAAAAAAGAGCAAAAAACAAAAAAATGCACAAAAAAATACAACGCTGGGTATTCATTAATATTTGGATACTGATTCTAAAATTAATAAACTTGCATGGAAAGTCTTTTTTTGTTGCAAGCATAAAAAATGCAATTTATAAAGATTTTCATTTAATAAAATTCTCAAACGAAATTTGAGCCCATTCGAAACTGGAATGCGTCTAATAAGTTCTTGAGGAATAATAAAATAAATTCAATAAATTTAAAAAGTAGTAGAATAGTGCTTTAAATAAAATCCTATTTATTTTTTTTATTTAAGCACTTTTTATTCTTTTTATTTCATCAAAGATATTTCTTAAATTTTTAAGGCTTATTTTTATAAAAAAAGTAGTAGAAAAAGCACTTTAAAAAAAAAAAAAAAAAAAAAAAAAAAAAAAACTTTTAAAGTCCAACAAAAGATGTACTTTTTATCGATAATTTTTAATAAAATATTAAGGAAAAGTATGTTTTTTCAAACGGTAAGTTTAATTGAAAAAGGTACTCCCTTTTTTCATGCTTTTAACTTTTCATAAATTTTAAACTTCATTTTATTACACTCATTGTTTAATTACTAACAAATTTTCATATAAAATACGATCGTACTAAAATAAAAAGTATCACATAAATAGTAATAGAATAGTGCTTTAGTAAAAAGAATTTTTTTTACTTGAAATCATGCAAAAATTTTGTTAAATTTTGCATTTTACACATTTTTTTATTTTTGGATATTTATTTATAAAAATTTAAATAGGTAGTAGGAAAAGTACTTTTTTAAAATTCATTACATGTACATAAAACACAAAAACTAAGCTAAGAAAACATCTGTTTTATAACTATAGATAAAATTATTATCAGAAAAATTAGTTACATTTAATAAACAATAATAAAAAAAAAGGAAAAAAAAAAAACGTATTAAAGTACTACTTTTTTAAACCGTGGATTTTTTCAAAAATTTTAACTTGATTTAAATTTTTCATTTCTTATTTCATTTCATATACATAAATTTATATATTATTAATTATAAAAAGGTAGTAAAATCTAGTACCTTTTCAAATATTTTGTAATGCAAAACATACCTTTAATAGTTTTTCTAACTAAGCTTAGGAAAAAACTAATGTTATATCAAACTGTAGATTATATAATTATTAGAAAAAAAAGTATAAAAAAGCAGCAAAATACTACTTTTTAAAACCTGTGAACTTTTCACCGAATTTTTAGTTGATTTCAATTTTATACCTCTTTTTTTCATAATTTTTCTTAAATTAATGCATTAATAATTTTAAAAAGGTAGTAAAATCTAGTACTTTTTAAAATATTTTGTATGATTTTTTAATGAAATTAAACGTATTTTAAATAACTAAACTAAGAAAATTATATTTTTATACATAACTTAAGATAAAATAATAGTTTGTAGTAGTAAGTCGTTAGTAGTAGTAGTTAGTAGTAGTAGTTCTTAAATAATAACTTTTATAAAAAAGTAGCAAAAACGAAAACTTTTTAAAATAGTTTTAAATTTTTATTTTTTTTAATTATAATTTAATGTATAATAATGTGTATTAACTAAAATATTTTTTTAAAATATCTGAAATATTCCTTAAATTCGGGGGAGTTAAGAACAAAAATAAAAAAAAATTTAACCTTTTACAGCTAAAATTTAAATAGAGGAAACACACAAAAATATTCCACTTAATACTTTTTCTGTTGTACTTTGATAAAATATTGCACTTAACAAATTAAATTTAAAATATTAATTCTGAATCTTCAAGAAGCCGTAAGTCATTTCATTTTTTTCCTTCCTATATTTTTACGTTTTACTTTTAACTTTTATAATTTATATTCTAATAACTTCAGCAAAATGACTTTCATCAAGTACAAACGAGATAAACTTTTTTATATCCTTCATAAAAACTAAAGTTTTATGTACACTTTGATTGATAAAAAAGTAACATGAAAAAAAATACAAAAAGTTAGTTTAAGAAACGTGTACAGGAGTTTTAATTTTAACACTACTTTGGTTTCTTCAAGGCTGCAAAATAACAATTGAAACAGTTGGAAGAAAATTGCCGCAGCCACATTAATTTATTTTATAAAGTTGAAATTTATACATTTTAATTAACAAAGAAAGAAAACTTTTACTTAAAGTTATTCATGCAGTCACTAAATCATATTTAAAATAAAAAATCTCTAAATAACTTTTGTTAAGCCAATTTTTAAAATTTACTTATAAGAATTTAATATAAAATTTAATTTTATTGGCTTTAAGATTTTTAAGCTTCTGAAATTATTGTAAAAATTTCTTTTATATTTTTTATTGCAAAAGAAAATAAGGCTAAAAACTGAGCTGGTTATTGAATGCTTCATATTAGTAAATGCTAATAAAATAATTTTATATTCAAATAAATTAATATTACTTATACGCCTAGTGTTACAATAAGAATTAATATTACTCATACGACCGAAAGCCTTAAAGTATATTTTATGTGTTGAGTAATTTTAATTAAGTGGATTAGCTGTAATTAAGTTCAAAAAGGCTTAAAAGAAACTTAAAGAAAATATTAATTAAATGAACTGCTGAAACAAAATGCCTCCTTTTGTCATATATATTGACATACAATTATCAGATTATGAAAACTAATAAAGTACGAAGTTTTTGTAGGAATGAATGCATTTATATTTCCACAGAATAATATTTTATTGTTACCAAGCGATTTGTGATTTAAAATAAAGGAGCTTATTAAAAGAAAATTTAAAGGAAATAATGTGAGTTGTTTTCTCAACTTAAGTTAAAATTTTGCTTGGTTGTGAATAGACTAAAATGGGACTTAAAAAATACTGAGACATATTTAATGACGGAACAAAATAAGACTATAACATACTATGAATAGGTTATTTATAAACTGTATAGTAACCAGACTGTGATTATGTTATGACAGGACTATGACTACAGCACGATGATATTATACAAAGATTATGACTAGAGTATGTTAAGGCTTTTACAAGAACATGATAAAGCATGATCAGTCTATGAAAAGACGATAATGAGATGAGTATAAGGTGTCAATAACTAAACTGTGACAAGATTCTGACTTACTATGACAAGACTATGAATACAGTATGCAGTGGTTAGAGTAGTGTTTTGCTATACTATGATAAGCTATGATTGAACTATGACGTTAACTGAACTATGACTATAATAAATTATGGCCAGACTATGACTTGATGTTTACTTAAATACGTCGGGATAATGACTATGCTATTATTTGACTATGATTGACTGCAATAAAAGTAGACTCTGACTAAACTATGTTAATATACTGACTATGTTTTGACTATGCTACAATGCCTATGATAATGTTATGAAAATACTGTGTTTAATCTAAGGCTAGACTTTAATTAGATTCTGACCATTCTTTGAAAAGACAACGGATAAAAGATGACTAGATTATGAAAGACTATGACTAGACTATAAATATACTATGACTAGATTGTGACCAGGGCATTACCAGTCTATGAGTACACTATGATAAGACTATGACTATATTATGATTAAAATATGGTCGTATTATGACTAGACAATGACTAAACTATGATTTAACTACGATCAGACTATGGCTAGACTATGAAGAGACCATAGCTAGAATATACTTAGACCTTGACTAGACTACGGGCAGATTATAAACATACTATGGCTAGACTATAAGTAAACTATAAAAAGACTATGACCATATTATGATTAAAATATGGTCGTATTATGACTATACAATGACTAAAATATGATTATGTTATGACTAGACTATGGGTAGATTATTACCAGATCATGACTACACCATGACCATACTATGTCTAAACTATGATCGCAATATGACTAGACTATGACTTAACTATAATCAGACTATAATCAGAGTATGGCTAGACTATGCTTAGACCTTGACTAGACTATGACCCAACTATGATTAGGCAAGGACCATATTATGGTTGGAATATGATCGCATTATGACCTAACTGTGACTAAAATATGACTAGGCCATGGCTAGGCTATGATTAGAGTATGAAAGCATTATGACTGCACTATGACTAAACTATGATTATGCTATGACCAGACTGTGATTAGACTATTACCAGACTATGGCTACACTAAGATCGCAATATGACTAGACTAAGACCTACTACAATTATCGCTTGACTTGACCTTTAACAGACTACGACTTGATAATTACTAGACTGTAATAGGCCACGATCATACTATGACTGACTTAGACTTTGACTATATAATGATTATACAATGAATATGCTGTGCTAGGACCTTGAGCAGACTTAAGCTAGATTTTATCCGGATATGATGATTTCAATAAAAAAGTGGTTTAAGGTTTTACAAAATTGTTAACCCGTTATAATGTGTTAAGCAATTTTTAACATTAACACCCTTATTGCAAAAAAAAAAAAATAAAGTGCATTATTGTTCTTTTTTAATTAAAAACTGTTTTATTTAAAAGTCATAACCTGCATTATAATAATTGCTCATATTTAAAATGCAAGAAAATTTCTACCAGTTAAACTCTTTTATATATAAAAAAAATTATTAATGGCCATAAGGAGCCTGTTTCGTTTTGCATTCATTATTCATATTGTTAATGGCACAATAAATAATGAAAACCCTTTCTTGAGTTTCACACAAAATACATACATATATATTTCTACAAGGGAAACCAAATTGAAAAATACATTAACAACAATTATACTTACACGAACTTTCCGAACCGTCTTTTTGCTATCATTGCGTATGTTGATGGTAACACAAACATTTTCGCCATGTGTATACCATGATTTATCCAAGCTAGCACGTAAACATACACGACCATCTTGCAGAAGAAATGGTTTATCCACAGCGCCCTGAGGCCCACCACTTAAAGTTGTTGCACAAACACTGTCGTACTGGTGAAAGCAATTTTAAAAAGAGAAATATTTAAAAAAACAGGCAAATGAAATTAGGTTAACTTGGTGGTTTTGCTTAAGTTGGTATATAATAATAACGTTTAACATAAAATGAATATTGTTATTGCTTCCTTTCATTAAAAACCTTGTTTTTTATTTTCTAAGCAAATTTATTTATAATATTTTAGCAGTTAATTTTTTATTTTGTTAATCTTTTTATTTTATTATTTGGTGTTAAGGAAGTGCTTAAAGCAGGCTTAAAATTAAAGATTTAAGCTAAAATTTGGTGTGTTAAAATATAAATTTGTTATAAAATTAAAAAACTTATAATGCTATTTTTTTTTGTGAACTTAAATATTAATATTAATCATACGCACAGTGTGAAATATTTTATTTCTTTGAAAGACAGGTTTAAGGGGTACAGGGAGTTATTTGTAACAACAAAAAGTTATTTTTAACAATTATATTGTTCTTTACTAACCTCTTGAAAGGATTTGCTATAGTTATGGAACGGATCGCTAGGACATTTTTCCACTTCACTTTTACTGCGTCCAAAACGATTACTGAAACGAAATGTCTTGGGTGATAAGCGCAACTTGGGGAAAGACTCGCCTCGCTCAGATTTACGAACTTTAGCGTGTAAAGTTGTCTCCATAGCATTTTCATGCTGATTATTTAACTGTGGCTGTGGCTGCGTTTGATGAGTCACACTATCACTTACAGTTGCATTAGCACTTAACGTAGATGTTACAGCCGGGCTTGCATTAGAGTTACTGTTAGTCATAGCACTGTTTGGTGAGGGTGGAGAGTTAATTGGATTATTTACTAAAGCGGTGAAATTTTCCGGACCACTAATGCCATGATTAAATACATCTGTGCGATAAATAACCCTGACACCCATTTTAACAGAAGCACGACGATGAAATTTCTCATCTGATTTGTCAGCTAAATAGAAGATAATAGAGATAAATTTATATATTTTAATTATTTAAAATTTTTTCTTGTTCTAAGTTATTTACAATTTCGCATCTGCTGATTTAGTGGTTTTTACTTTAGAATGAAACAAAAAAATTTTTTTTGTACTTTTATTTTTTGTTTCTTTTAATATTTTTGAATAATCTTTTTCTGCCATCTTAAAGTTAAAAAAAAAAACAATTTTTGATAAATTTCATGTAGAAAAAATTTGTAATATTTTTCAACCATTTTCCTGGCAAATCCTTTAATACCCTTCAGCCAGACAAATAGTGGCTGTTCACATGCCAAAGGGCCAAAACTAAATTAAAATGCAATATGTTTAAAAAAAGGAAAACGTACACACACACACACTGTATGTGATTATAAAAAATTTTAAAGATTACAAAAAAAAAAGAAAAAACAAAAAGTATGTTTGTGCAAATTTTATTCATTGGAAAGAATAACATTTTTATTAAAGAATAAGAATTACGTATAGAATTATATTTTTTTGTGGTTATTCTAAACCTATTTCTTGCATTTAAATTTTAAAATTTTTTTAGATAATTTTTTCTTCAAGAATTATTCGAATAATAAATTTATTCGATTATTTGTTTTTACTATTTGTTACATCTGCTATGTTTTTTGCATTATATTAAAATCTATAAATAATATTTAAATTATTGAATGAATTTTTAGGTAACGATTAATCGATTAATTTATTATTCGAATAAATTCATTAAGTTAAAAAAATTATTCTTATAAAATAGTTTGTGTAGAATATACAAATTTACTATCAGGATAAAATATATTTGGCTAAATTATTTAAAATACATAATTAACTGTTTTGTTTGTGAAATTTAAAATTTGCATATGAAAACAAACTTTAAAAATTAAAAAGGAAAAATATGAAAGGACATGCAAGTTCTTTTTTTTGACATAAAATAGAAATACAAAGTTGCAACATTCTCATGCTTGTAATATAATTAAAACATAACACATACCAATAAAGCAACGCACATCATAGCTGGTGCCAATGGGAGCACCATAGTAACGTTTAGCAGGCACTAGTTGTACACTGGGTGGTGCTTGGGCTGTTAATGTCAAAGTAAAAGGATGAGCACCTTCACCTAAACGTTTTAAAAGTGCTTCCTTTAAAAAGAAGAAAAAAAAAAAAAGAAAACACGTTTTAAATTAACATGGTAAAAAAATAAAATTAAATAACTAAAAATATATTAAGAAATTCTTATTACAGAAAACATTTAAAAAATCAATATTGTTGTTTTCTCGACCTTACCTGCAAAGGACTTAATGATTCTTTAGAAGGTTCTTCATTTCTAGGCCATATCTGATGCAATGACATGATGGCTTCATTACAAAATCTTAAACCCATCACTTCCTCATCCTCACGTCCATAACTTAATAAATCAAAGGACAGCAAGTGAATATAAAAAAATAAAGAGAAAACGGAAACATTATTAAATATTAAAAAGGAAAACCTATTTTCTTACAATCATTAAAATTAAAGATTTTTTTCTAAATTTTACTGCGAGATAAAATAACCAGCTAAAGAGGAAAGTTACGAGGGGGGTTTCATAATTCTTTAATAAGAGAAAAGCTGCGAGAGAGATTTCATAATTCGACAATATAAATGCAAAATGAATGCTCAGTTCTTTAAAAAACAAATAGCCTTCGGTTTTATTTAAGAAGCCAATTAATAAATTAATTTCCTCTCGAGGTTTATTGGGCGAGGTCCTAGTCCTAGAAGAATACCAGCAAAATTGTTGACTTTAAAAGCAAGTTTTATGGTGTGACTAAAAAAAAAAAGCTAATAAAATTTACACTAGAGAGAAAATATTGCTTGATTCCATAGTGACCAGTGCCAGATGCTCGTGTTAGTATACATTGCGAAAATAATCCGAAAATAACATTTAATGCAGTTTTACCTACAAATTGTAGTCACTCTTTCCCAAGACGTTGAAGCAAAGTCATTCTTATTTTCCAAGATAATGAATAAATGGAAAATAATGCAACAGGCCGAAATTTTTATTATTAAATTAATTATTATTTTTTGGTGAGGCTAAAGTTCGTTCTTAATTGTAACTTTTTGTAAATATTTCTTCTAGATTATTCATATTCGATTTATTTTGTCTCTTCTAATAACTTAGTGCTCTGATACCATTAAGTAGAACAGAATGTCTAAGTATAAGTAAAACTCTTCTAAAGGTGGCTGAGTCTTAAAAATAGAATCCTTAAAGATAACAAAAACTGCCCATATATGAACTGTTTTCAGACAGCCATGATTGAACAATTTTTACTTAAAGTCGCCAGGTATGTTGGGAGGATATTAGAAGTTATTAGTTCGCTTATGTATAAGTATTTAAAATTTATTATTTAAATTATGGGACAAGAAGATTGTCACTAAACATTGAACAAACTTTTTCTTGTAAAGTGACGCTCATTTAGGAAATTTTTTTGATGCTTTATCATTTCCTGTGGGAAGTAAAACCGTATTCATCAAGAATGCAGATTTTTAATGCTAAAATACTTTTGTTGTTCGTTAGGAGGCGCAGTTGAACAAGTTCTTCTTAATGTGAAATTAAGATTTTTTCAGTGATATTTTGTAATTAAAATTTGTGATTTTTGAAAGACTTTTTCCAAAAATTTTCAAGTACTTTTATGCGTTTGAATCTTTATAAGAAGTGTTTAATCACATAAAAAAGTGGACGAAGAGTTTACTTTGCACAATTAATGAGCAAAAAATTATTAGAATAAAAATTATTATTAGAAATTAGATTAAAATCGTAAAGAAATTTTATAACCTAAAACGCTGTTCAAAAACTTATCAAGAGTAAGTAAAAAAAACACTTTGTTATTACTCCGAAAATTAAAAGATAAAATGAACTCCGAAAAATTTGCAAGAAATTTGGCTCCGAAAGTACTCCAAAAAAAGAAAAATGCAAATTCACAAAAATTTACAAGACATTTTACTCCGAAAATTCACGAAAATTACTCCGAAAAATCACAAAAAAATTTCCTCTGAAAATTTATAAGAAGTTTTACTCCGAAAATATATGAAAGTTAACTTGGAAAAATCACATTAAATTTAACTCAGAAAGTTCATAAAAATTTTTAATTCGAAAACTAATACTTATTTTTCTCCGAAAATTCTAATAAAAAAACATACTACAAAAATTCACAAGAAATTTTAGCTCGAATATCCATTAGAAATTCCTGCCCGAAAATTTTAAATTAGACATTTAAATCCAAAAGTTCGCAAAAAAATTACTTCAAAAATAATTTTAGTCCGAAACTTCACAAGAAATTTACTCCGAAATTTAACTCCGAAAGTTCCCTTGAAATTCCACTCTAAAAATTCACAAGAAATTTTACACACTTTCTTTGAAAATTAAAAAAAAATGCTTCCAAAATTCACAAAAAATTTTAGTCCAAAAATTCGCAAGTACTTCAATTCAAAAAATTCCCAAAAAATTTTATTCCGAATATTTACGAAAAAATCTTATAAGAAATTTTACCCCGATATCGTAACTAAAGCACGTAATATCTAGATAAAAGTTTTTTTTAAGCTTTAAAGTTTTCATTCAAAATTATGAGTAAAAATTAAAATATTTTGAAAAAAAACATTCATATTATTTTAAAGTTTTGTTTAGAATAAGATATTTTGATGGCTTTTAAAACTTTAATAATATTTGGATTTGTTAATCTAATTTGTTAAAGAAAATGTCAAGTTTATTTTCAGACCATTCGTAATTATGGATATGTATGTGATTTACGGTTTGCACCTACACTCTACCGATAAACTTGAATGTAAAATCGTAGAACTAAATTCGAAATTGCTTGTTTTCCTATCTTGCCTTCTTAGAGTTTTTATTTAAATTCCTTAGTTGTCTTTAGGCATTCACTGGCAGTTTACTTTCATGTCTTTTCTTCCCTGGCATTATATGTCGTACTATGTGATCGTTAATTAACAATCACATAAAAATGCCAGCTTTTCTTTTCTTCTTATAACATCATTTAACTGTACAAAAACTAACATCTATTGACCTCGTAACTCTCGGTGGTTATTTTGTGCTGGTGTTCTTTCTACAACTCTTATTTTATTTACACTTTTAAAACTCCCTTTCAGTTTCTTCTGACACCTCCTTCGTATCAGTTAAAGAATCAAAGGAAAAATCAATAATTTAGTTTGGCCATGTAGAAAATACACACATAGATGTACGTTTGTATGTATGTATGTATGTTAGTCTCTAAGTATGTAAATATTTACATTTGCATGCATAAGTGTACTTTATGCAAC
This sequence comes from Cistogaster globosa, assembly GCA_937654795.1. Classification (NCBI taxonomy): domain Eukaryota; kingdom Metazoa; phylum Arthropoda; class Insecta; order Diptera; family Tachinidae; genus Cistogaster; species Cistogaster globosa. The sequence continues at coordinate 2,893,829 of OW569406.1, forward strand.
GTAAATATGGTATTTGATTAGTATCTGATAAGTTGAGTGTATGAGTAGGACTGTTATTGCTCTTGATATGTATTTGTAGTAAAAATATTTGAAATCATTGTCATTTGTTGTAAGGGTTTGGCAAACAATAATTTACTAATACATTGTTGTGTGTTAAGATACTAATAAAAACACTTACTCTTAACTAAGTTTTATTCATGTGCAAGTGGTTAAAACAATTGCATTTGGGAAAATATAGTTAAATTTTTATAATAAATATAAAACATGTTTATTTTAGCAAAATATTATTTTTTATACACGTATATTTAAAAATGAGGTGTTTAGGATAAATGCTTTAAAATTCATTTAAAAAATAAATAAAACTTTTTCCTAAAGGTGCTATTCTATAATTTAAGTTCTAAAATGATAAAAATTCGTCTAAAAATTCTGTTTTTCCAAAAAAGCAAAATATTTCGATTTTGTCTCATATACAGAAGTAACAGAAAATCGTTCTTCCAACTGTCAAAAAAGACAATGACTATTGAAGCTGAAATTAAAACTACCTGGACACTAGACTTTCTTTTAAATAAGGTCAGAGTAATGAGAATTTTCGAAACGAATGTTAACCTCTTTTTGGCTTATAAACTATTGCTATTTGTCAAGAAATATAAAAAAAAAATTATAGAATATTCATTTTTTACAATTTGTGTTTAGAACATTAAATATTTTTTCCAAACTATCAATTTTTTTAATCCTTTAAGCTTTATTTATGTTTATTTTTTCAAAAGCTGACTTTTTGCAGCATGTTCGAAATTTCGAATTTAAGTTCGAAAATTCGAACATATATTTTTATTACCAAAAATATTGTAAAATATTTAAATTTAACTAATTTTGTAAGGAAATTTCATTTTTATTTATTTTTTAGCAGATATACACGTACATATATTACTTAAAATCGCCAAAATAAAAATATGTATTTTGTATTCTAATACAATTAATTTGTTTTTATTTCAATAAATACTTACCGAAATGTTAGTGTCAATTGTGCATAGACACGATATCCCTGTATGGCCTGGGGATCTACAAATACAATGCCACGCAATATGGATGGACTACTGCCAGACAAGGTTATTTCACGTGATGGCAAATACAGAGTCAAAACACAATTAGGTGATGTTTTCTTATAAACACGCTGGGTACCATAATCTTCTTTAAGCATGGATCTGAAAATAGTGTTTGTGGAAAATAAAAAAAATATATCTAAAAACTTAAATTTGTTTATGACTGCCTGAAAATAGTTTATATTGCTTTTTTGTGGGTAAAAAGGAGCCAGAATAATTCCAATATTTCTAAAGCAGTTACCCAGTTTAGCTAATATTATTTAGAGTAATTTCAGACATACTCCCTTTTTTAGATTTAATATTGTAATCAAATTTTCGACAAAATAAAATAAAATCATTAAATGAAAATATCTCTAAAGTTTATTTAGTTTCTTTTATACATTTTTGGGCAATTGGGAATCGTAAAAAATTTGATTTAAAAATTCAAAAATCAAATTTAATAAACGTAACTAACTATCATCCACTAATATTCTTGATTTTTAGTTGTTCTCAATAAAGTGCGAAAACTGGTATTTTATTCAAAAATTCTAACAAATTTTTTAATTCGAAATTAATTAATGCCAAAACTCTTACATTGTAATAAGCTATCGAAAAATATTCGAACATAATTTTTTAATACCAATTTGAAGTTTGTTTTAATATTTTAAATGTTAGTTAATTGTAGTGCAAAGATTTAAGGTATTTTAGAGCAAGCATAATTATTCGATTTTAATTTCGAAATTTCTGTCTTGTTTTTCAGCTATTTGTAGCCTTAAATTTTATTTGAAGAACCTTTTTGTCATTTTTGGCGTATTATTTTAAGTTTTTTATTAAGCTTCTTTTAAAATATTGACTATGTTCGAAAATTCGAAATTATTTTCGAAATATTAAATTTATGTGAAACATTATTTTATTACAATTTTTATGAGAAATAATAATTTTCTTATAGAATTTGCTTGGTAAAACTTATTTTTAAAAATATTTATTTTTGGTCATAAAAAGGAGCTTGGGTATTATACTGTGAACGTTATTTATAGTCATTTTGTACTGTGAGGTTAAATTTGTTTGATTTTATTTTTTAATAAAGCTATTTAACGATATTCGAACTAAATTCGAAATTGCAAAACTATTGTAAGATTAAGTTTGAGCGTATGTTAGATATATGTATTTAGATATGATGAAGCTTAGTTAAATTTTCGAACATGATTTTATAACCTTCAAGCTTAAAATATAAATGGTAAACCAAATAATATTGATGTATTTTCCAAAAACAAACTCTATAAGCTTTTTTATACATAAAAAATTATTAAATAAAATATTTGTACTTTTAGGCACTTTAAGGTAACAAGTGCTGCTGCATGTGATTATTCATTTAAAAATCATGAATACCTTTCTTTAATTTCATTAATTTCACCACTCTTCAAATCCAACAACAATATTTCACTTTGAAAACTGACACAGGAAGGACGTGGCAAATAAGCATTGGGTAAATTCAAATAATCTTGCTCCTCACTAGAGCTGCTACCAACGACAGCTAGATGACTTAGTTTCGAATGACTATTGCTGGTGTACATGCTGCTGCTTTCACTGCTGCTAGTAACTGTAAAGTGAAATTTGGGGTTTATATTGTTTATAGTTGTTGCATAAGGTGTTTGGGGTGAATGCTGTTGCGAGGTATTACTGCTGCCACCGCTTTGACTACCCTTATCATGATGATGATGATGTCGTGGTATATTTAACATGTCCAAAAATTGTGATAATTTCCTGCATCTATGTAGTTGCCGTCGTTGAGATGAATAAAAAAAATTAAAAAATTTTAAAAATCGATTGGCTGTTATTTTAAATTGTGATAACACATGCTGAAGTATTTATTGCGGATAACCCTGTTAATCACAACGCAGTTTTGGTTGGTTTGTTGTGTGACAGTATCTTAGGGTTTCTTTTGAATATTTTGAATTAAATATAATTTTTATAATATCATGCTGTTATATGTTTTATTTAAAAATTAAATAAATATATCGCTGTTGTTGTTTTTAAATTTACAAAAAATAATTTATAATACAAATTAGCCGTATCATGCTGGCTGTAGCGATTCCCTCAATAAGGGCTTTTTCTCGCTCAACAATAGTAGAGTTATATACAGAAAGTTTAAAGACTAACGTTTCAGTATGCGCAGAGAAATAACACAGTTGTTGTGTAGAAACAAGAACCACATTATGTTCTCTGTAACAATAAATGATTGCAATGAGCAGACTGAAATTATTTTTAACATTTAAATATTCAATATTTGGTTAAACGTTTGATCATTAAATAATTGCCCGTATAAAAATAAGAAACTAAGATTCTAACTTAATTAATTTTTTATCTATTCGAAAATGTAATAATATTTCTAAGGGAAATATAATTAATCAAAAAAATATGCTTGGTTTTATGTCATTAAAATATAAATAAATTATAAGTTCCTCAAGCGCGACATTGCAAAGTGGGCAAAATGAAATCATTTTAAAAATAACCCAGCCATTAGTAGAGCGCTAGGCTGACTGGTCCAAAATTTGGTTTGAGCATAGCAGACAAGTATCTGACCTTAAATCGTAAGCGTGGGAACCATCCAGTTTCATGGGATGGCGCTATTTGGTCTCAAAGTTAAGTACCTCGCACCTGAAAATTTTTATAATTCCTGGCACATCTTGAATTTTTGTCTGATTAAAAAAAATAATTATTTAAATTAAAGGTCTTAAAGGCCTGGTCAATACCTACTAAATATTGCTATAATCTGTAGGTTTATGTTTTAAAATAAAAATTGTAATTTTTGTTTTTTCGATACTCTGGTGCAGTCTTTTCAAGATATTGATTACAATTATTAGCAATTTTTTTAATTTTTTACCGTAATAAAATTAAGAATAATTTCGAAAGGAAAATATTTTATCTTTTCTTGCTTAAAAACTATCAAATTTTTTACTTAAAAATTTCTACATTTTTGTATATTTTTGACTAAAAAGGGCCATCAATCTTTATTTTTTTTAAGGAATTTTTAAATATTTCTAACTATATGTGTTTATGTTTCCACCAAATTTTGTATAAAATTTAACAATATTTAAGGAGATAGATCAATTTGATCTATTTTATATTGAAATTTTGATTTTAGCCTATAATTTCTAAGATCCCACAGCTGGGATCAAAAAAAGAAAACCCCTATAAAACGCTATTTCTATTCAGAATTGTTGTTTAAGTTATTATATGCGCTCTAGACCATATGTAGACATTATGGGCCAAAGACTAAAAACGTTCTTTTTTGGGATTCTTGATCCTTATCTTCGGAATTGTGCAATTTTTTTTAACTTAATGTTGCAGATCTTCTGCCATCTGTTTTTAGCTGACCAATTAAAAATGCGTAGGTAATTTTATTTGAATTGTGAAACAATAAACATTATATTGTATTTAAAAAATTTTTACTTTCCTCGATTTAATTGGTTTAAATCACAGTTGTTTTTTTAGTTTTATTTAATAGTTTCGGAAAATAAAAAATATTAAAAGTTTGTTTTACTATCTTGGGCTTTTTCACATATAGGAATATAAATAGATTTATATCGGCTAAGTTATTTACAAAATATATTGATTCTGGCCCACTGTGCATCGACTAACACTCGAAGAGTTCCATACATTGTATGGGCCACCTTTTAGTTTTATATCTTTCTTATTCGTTGTTGAAAATTAAAGACATCTGCGTATATTGAGTTTTGAACTGCCTGAAGTGTTTAAAAAGAAAAGGACATGTCTGTCATAATAATGTCTGATATGGTAATTCCCTACAATTTAAAAATTTATTATTCTTGCTTTTTTTAAGAGCAGAAATTCTTAAATTTAATCTGTGTTAATTCCAAATGTAGGGCCACCAAGATTGAAAACTTAAACCATATTTATTGAAAATACATTACTCTACGAACACCCTTTTAATTTAATTTAAATTCCAATTTTTGTTGTTGTTTTATAGCGATTATAAAATCTGTTTAACTAAAAGTGTTCGTCTAATGCTTTTATAAAAAGTACGTTACTATTGGAACACTATTTAACTAAAAGTTGTATTTTTTTACTTGTTGCTACACGAGAAATAGTTTTAGATGTTCTGTGCGCTTTTTAACATTTCTGCCTGTTACAGTTCAATAAAAACATTATTTTTGTGATTATCACTGTCACACCTTCGGAAAACCCTTAAGCTATTCGTGGCATTTATGTCCCGAGGCTGCGTAAACCCTAATTCTTAGTTTAGTGCAAACTAATGTTACTTTTATTTTAGTTTCTTTGTACTCCATTCATTTTATTTCGGCCGAATTTTTTTTCACCCCAATTATTATTATTATTTTTTTTTATTGGAGTTACTACAATTAATTACATTTCAGATATGGTGAAGGGTGTACAAGATTCGTCAGAGCACTTTGTCTTGAAAAAAAACATTTTTTTTAACTAAAAATATTATTAATTTATTGAATTATTTATTTCCATAATTTTTTATTTTTTTATTTATTTTTCAATTAAATTTATAATCAACTCAATTAAAAATTTAACTGAACTACAATGTGAATACAATAAAACCTTTAATTGAAGCAAAAAAAATTTTTTTTTCTCTGTACATTTTAAAATTTTAAATCACTTCACTTAGCTGTTTAGTACATCTCTGCTTTCCTCTTTTTGTGTTTTAATTACGAAATAATCATTAACTTTACCACAAAATACTGTAATTAATAATAATGAGTTTATTTTATCCATATTGGTTTATTACAATATTGTTTTCTATTGTAAAAATATTAAGTTGTTTGTAAAACAAAAACTTTTTTTACGTGTAATTAGAAACATGTGTATGCATGAATAGGCATGTTTCAACATGTTATGATTTTATGTAAAATTAGAATTTTAGGTGTAAATAATTTATGAGTATTGCGGCATTATGTAAATAAAATGAAACATGACATTAAATTTAGGATTAAAATCATATGTACATTCACACATACATATATACATGTAATGTTGTGGTATAATTAAACTTAAATTGGACTTTGTTTTATTTCAATCATCTAATCGTTCGGAAAAATTATACAGAAAAAAGTACATTTGAAATATTTATTTGAGTTTTTTTTCTTTTTTGTTTTTTGGGGATATTTTTAATAAATTTTTTTTGTTCTGGGAAGGTGATACCTAAAATTAAAACAAATTAAAAAAAAGCCGAAAAAAAGTCAGCCGCGTACAGTGGATAAAGAAAAATAAAATCAATGTTAATTTTTATTGTTTTTGCTTGAACTTTGATTTTTGTCTTTACTTTATGGTTTGGACAAAAATCTTTAGGTTAAGGGGTAACGAAATGGCCATCAAGACGCGCTTTCGCGCTCAATAATCAATATCGATGATTTATTAATTTAATCGGGATAAAAAATAGCACGATAAATACTTTTTAAAATTAATTAATTTAATTTTACATTATTTTATTTTGATTTTATTTAAAATTAGTCCACATTTCACCATGCAATATTTTTGCTGCAATTTTTTTTTAACTCTCTTTTAAAGTTGCAGGAATATGCATTTCGTAACTATACCGAAAGTGTAGTACAAAATTGCAACAAATGTACAAGACGTGTTGTAGAAAAGACAACAAAAAAATGCTTTGAGTTGTGTGTGAATTTCGTCCAACCAAATTAAACTTGATTAGTTGGTTAAAGGGATGATGTGTACAATATACACAACTTAAAGTAGATGGATGCAAAGAATACTGATGATGGATTTGGCAGTCCTGAAAATGCAGCATTACATTCTGCCAGCGTTTAATTTTTCTTGTTTTCTTTGGAAAACGTCCGCCTAATTTTTCTTTATAAAAGTTAAATTAAAAAATGAACCAAAGCCGAAAAAGTAAATTTTAATTGATTTATGAATGAGAGTTGTTATAAAATATTGACTTTATTTCTGTTGACTCTCATACTCAGGCAATGAATTTATTTTTGAAAAAGAGACAAAATAACAGCAAACAGCGATTAATTTCTGATTTATTCCTAATGGTTCCTAAATGATGGGTAATGTGTTTTATACCAAAAACTTTTCACGACAATTTCAATTGTAGTAGCGATAAGTACTCTCTAATGATATTTTGAAATATCTTAATGGCCTCCAAGCAGTTAAAGGAATTTTTAAATTTTTTACGCATTTATTTCAAATTAGTTATTTAAGCTTTCGCACCCAAAGGGAAAAAAATTTACCCGTATCGCTGCAATTCCTATTCATCTATCCTTCTGTCCGTCTTACACAGCTGTTTATAGCTGAAACCTTAAAAAAATACTCTTGAGAGTTTCCTTGAGGTTATAATTCAATAGCCTCTATAACAATATATTATAATAATTAAAGGGTGTTTTGAAAGTAACTTTTAATTCACAATAATATTGTTGTGTTTTAAACAGTGATATAGGAAGACAGATTCAAAGTTCACAGTGTTTGCTTTAAAAACGAGTACAAACATTTGAGCCTTGATGAACTAAAGGTGTCCCAAAAAAATGACGTGCATTTCGCATACGTGGCCTTGGCCGTTATAGGCTGACACTTAAAAGCTTAAATATTTATATGTCTGAAATAAAAACAACTTAAAAAAAATTCAAAATAAAACTAAAATATAAAGGGTGTTCCTATAGTGACAGAACTTTAACTTATATGATTTTGGTTTGTTAACCATGGTGGCCAGACACTTTTTTTAAGAAAAGTAGCACTTCAGGCAACAACTCTTATCTAAATAGTGTAACCGTGTTACATTCTTTAGGAAAGGGATAGAGAAGAGAAAAGAACAGGTGATGAGAGTATAACCATTTTATTAGTTATTTTACTTTGAATGTGCTATGTAGAAGTACCGAAGAAGGAGGCTGTATTGTTGAATTCTGAGTATGTTTTTATACCAGTTAACAGAAAAAAAAACATATTTTAATTTTTTCCTTGTCGCAGGGGTTGAACCATGACCAACCTAATTTGTAGCCAATGTGCTTAATACCATGATTACGCAGCCTCGGTTACACAGAGTATATACAAATTTGTTTTTTGTAAAAATAAATGTGGACAATAAATTGAATAATTCTTATAAAAGTCTGCCTTTAAAACAAATCATTCTGTGTATAACGGCTTAAGGGTTTGGTCACATAAATCAATTTAATTAACAATTGGGATAGTATTTAATTTCCGATTCCTCATTTTATACTTATTGTTATGACGGACTAAGCATTAGAAGTTCCTTTTAAATTTACACTGCTATTGGAGCACTCTTTATTTTAAAATTTTTTACATTTCTACTTTTTATTTTAACAGTCATAACAATCAACATTTTGTAAAATTTCGAAGCTTTTGTCCATGACGGTTCAACAGATAGGCCCGTACATGTTAAATAGTTACCTTGAGAAACATCCTTTAATTTTTAGATTAATTTTTACATAACTTTTTTGCTACACTAGTTTGTAGAAATTCAAAACTTTAAAGTGGTGCTCTTTATGGTTCATAAAACACGTTAAAAAATTTATGTTTAATGGAGACACTCTTTAATTTATACAATTATAAACGGATTCAAAAAATAGACAAATCGGTAGGCATAAACTTTGAAATAAAAAAACGAATTTCAAAATCGGTTAAGAAATTACTAAGCTCTGCGGGCACTTGATGACCCTCCTTCTTTTTTGAAGCCTGTTAAAAATTAAAGGGTGTTTATTTTTTAACCGTTTTTATTTGCACTGAGTGTGTTTTACAGGTTAAAAAAAACCTGAAAATATAAATCAATGAAGGGTGACTCTACAGTAACGTGATTCTCAGACAAAGTTTGCCTTCCCTCATGATAATAATAAAAATTATTACCGTTTAAATTAGAAATAAAAGGTTGTTTCTAAAGAGAGTTTCATTTAAAAAAATATATTGTTTAAACTCTCTAAGGCAGGCATTATAAATTTTCTGCATGAAATAAAACAAAAATATAAAATGTGAAAAATGTCATATAAATTGTACGGAATCCCTTGCGTGAGCCCAACGCTTTGATTTATTTTATTTTCTCTATAATTAATAAACTAATTTAATAAATTAAATAAAGCAGATGTTAGACGTCCTAGTTTTTTATTTGTTAATTTCTTTTGCCAGTTTTTGTTTGATTGTTTTATTATTCATTGAAAACAACAAAAAAAAAAGGTTTTCCAATTTTTATGACCTTTAAGTTTTATTAAAACGTAATTGTTTTTCTATTATTTAAACATTAATATTTTTACTTTATAAAAAAAAAACAAAACAAAACGCTTTAACACACAAACTCTTAAATATGTTTACAAACATTAACTTTCAACAATTTATTTTACGCTCCTAAGTAAAACTTTCTTTATAGCATTTGAAGGGCAAATTTAAATAACAGAATATAAAACATTAATGTCTAAAAAACTAGGGCATGTAAGTGCAGTAAAGCGTGTATACAAAGAAGTATATATACACTTATATAAATATACATCCATGTAAAATTTAATAGAATTGTATTGTTCTATTTACGACCACCACTTTATAAACTTTATAGCTTCACTTTGTTAATATTAAAAGAAATAAAAAAGTAAATGAAAATATAATGTTGCGGTTAGACTATAAAACAATCTCATTTCCTCTAGTTAAAAGCTACAATACAATTAAGAATTTCTTTTTTATTTTTTTTATTATTACTTTATGATTGATTTGACGTTGAAGAACATGGCTGTATGCTTGTATTTTTGGTACCATTAACTATTTTGATTAAAATATCTATTAACTAATAAAAACAAATTTCTACTTTCTAAAAAAAAACGGTTTAAAAAGCTTGCTTTTATAGTTCAGAGGTTTATGTACCTCAATCTGTTATCAAGGAATCGTAAAATCTGTAACCAAATATCTGGGAACATGAATAAAATTCAAAATATTTATGAATTTGAGAAAGCAATAAATAATGTTTTTTTTAAACTGACCATTAAGAGGTACAAAGGGATGAAAATCAATTATTGGTACTTTTTAGTATCAAACTTATTTTGTGAAAAAAAAGAATAGAAAAAGAATTAAAATTCCACTTTTCTCTTTAAAATAAAAAAGTATAAGTTTTGGTACTATTTAATAATTTAAATATATGTAAAAATTGTACCACTTTGCCGTAAATAATTATTTTTTTCAAGAGATACCATAAGAGCAGCATTTATGAAAAAATTTTTACCACAACCTTTGAATTAAATATTAAAAAAAAAAATTGTGCAATTTTTTATTAAATCAAAAAAATTACCTGTTTAGTAGTTGATTTGGTACTTTTAAAAAAATTTTAATAGATGTAAAAATTGTAATACTTATGCTATAAAAATACTTTATGAATACTTAAATAAAATCGCATATTACTTAAAATAAATTACTTCTGTTTAAATTATTTTTTACTAATGACGTACAAAAAAAGGTACCAAAAAGGCAATAAAAAAATACAGTTTTGCCATAACTTTTGAAGCAAATTTTAAAAATTTTATGTTTAGTTTTTTAAAATATTTAACTAATAATTTGGTACTTTTTGGTAGATGTTAAAATTGTACCACTTTTTAGTACTTATGCTACACAAATACTTTAGGAACTTATAAAACCCAATATGACTATTAAAAATACATCGCACACTGCCGCAAGAAAATTTGCTTCTATACAGGTACTTTTTTATTTATGAGTTAAAAATAGGAAAAAAAGGTACCAAGAAGGAGTGAAAAAAAAAAAGGGGAGTAAGAAAAGAAAATAACTCGTTCCTTATAACTTTAAAAGAAAATTTTAAAAATGTGATATACAGTTTTCTAAACCATATAATTTAATTGTTTAACTGATAATTTGGTACTTAATAGACTTAAACATTATACCAATTTTTAGTACTTATACTATCCAAATACTTTGTGAACTTGAAACATCTTATACGAATACTATAATAAAATCGCCTACCACAGACAAAAAAAATTTAATTTATTTAAGAGGTAAAAAAAAGGTACCAAAAAAAGGCAGTAAAAAAAGAAAAAATACTTTTTCGCCATAATTTACGTACAATTTCCCTTAATTAATAATTTAACAGTTTAGCTGATATTTTGGTACTTTTTGATAAATTTTAATATTTTTTCAAAACTGTACCACTTTGTAATACTTTTGCTATACAAATACTTTTTTGAACTTAATATAAAGCATAAGAATATTGTTATAAAAGCTACAAGTACTTATTTTTTTATTATAAGAATGGGCGATTCCTAAAGGAAGGAAAAAAGAGGTACCAAAATAGGGGTACGTAAGGCAAATTTTGTTTTATGAACTGCTAAAAAAAATTTATTACACAGTTTTCTTAAACAACAAAAACTAAATGCTGAAGGGGTATTTAAAACCTGAAAGTGAAAAAAATCCCCGAACTAATAATAAGAAGCTTAAAATTGATAAAAATTAAATGGGGCCAAAAGTGAAAAAAGGTACCTTTTATTCGCTAAAAACTTGGGATAATAAAAAATTAGCGCCCAGTCATTTTTAATGTATAGAAATTTAAGTCTTTTCTAACTCTGCACGATAAAATAATTATTTTATTTTAAAACAGGGTGTTCCAAAAATAACGTAATATTTATACAGATATTGAACTGTAATAGGTGGAAAGGTTTAATTTGTACAGTGTGTAAAAATGTCTCCTATACGATAAAAAAACAATACTCCTTATAATAAAGGGAGTGACTTCCGTGTGCTGGGTTTTGACAGACTTCCGTGTGCAATTTACAACGACTAAAAGTAAATTTAAAAATTAAAGTAAAAGTAAAACGGTGTTTGATAGAGGCTGTGATTTTAGCAAAGAAGGCAAAGTTTTCAAAAAAGTGACCGTTTTTATAATAAAAATTATAACAAATAAAATGAAAAACAAAATATCTTATCTAGTGTAAAATTATGTGATGTCCTAGAAATTGTACTGAAGCCTTCATCTGTGAGTCCAACTTGCACTTTGCTGACTTATTTATATTACCGGTTCGTTTAATGTTCCCAGTCTTTAGTTTTAGCTCGAAATCTTCCGCTTTTGTGAGCAAAACAGTATAACAATATAATAAACCAGTACTCACTTTAAGTGCACATTTTTTCAAAAGTAATAAGAATCATAATATAAATACATGTGAGAAAGAGTAAAGACAAAAAGGCTTTCATTGTAAACTTTTATTGATTTCAAATGCTGTGATTTAACTTATATACATTTGAACGTAACTATGTTTCCTATGTGCATTTTATTTTATTATTACGTCTCTATCTAAATATCAATACGGGTAGTTGTAGAAAAAACATTTAAAATTGATAGTATTTATGGTAACAGCTTTAAAGGCATTTAAAAATTGTGTTATAATGCACGTATAATTAATATTAATTAAAGTTTTCAATTAATATTCATCATACGTTGACCTTATGTATTTAGAATAAATAGATTTTTTTATTTTTATATCCTTTACCACAGACGAAAAAGGGGTATATCTACGCTTGTTATTTCGTTTGTAACTTCTACAGTATCCACTTTCGAACCCATAAAGTATATGCTATGTTCCGTCTGTCCGTACGTGTTCGGGTTGAAATTAATTTTGACAAGGCATGATATGAGCTAGAGAAAATTTAAATACGCCAATCCATCAGACACAGTTTCAAAAATTTTGTTACCTTAAATCAGCAAGATCGGTCCGTGTCCTTCGAGGCAGCGGGTAGAACACCACGCCTGCCTCTAATTTTTCCATATCATTTGAAACAAATCTAATGAAGTAATTCCAATCAACACAGTAAAAAAAAAAAAACAAATATATGTGGCGATAAAAAATTGAAAAAAAGTAAACATTGAGTAAAAAATTGGCTTTCGCCCATATTTTCCGAGTTATGAGGTTTTGAAATTTTTATAAAAATGTTCGATGCTCAATATGGTCTATATGGGTACCGCTTAAAAGCTTTTGAAGAGATATTTTAGAAAAAACTAAAATTTAAAAATAATGCTTAACCTAATAACAGCTGATGACATTTTGTGTAAATTTTGTCTAATTTTTAATTATGTGTTACCCCAATATATTTTTTTTATTTACTCATAAGGTGAAGGGTATATAAAATTCAGCAAAGCCGATAGCATTCTTAGTATTTTTTTAATTATTTCTTTTTTTGTTTTTATTAATTTTTTAACTTGGTAAAGTAAAGAGTTAAAACATAAAAAAAAAAAAACAGAGGACACAGAAATCCAATAATAAATTAAATTTTTATTTAAATATAATTTGGTTACTGAATACAAATTTGGCATATAGCAAATAAAGAAAAATAAAACAAAAAAAAAAGTTATGGGGTAGAGGAGGATAAATGGAGGATTTTAAAATCATTGCCATTAAAATCAATTATCCGATTTAACATAAATTCCATACAACACAGTTACAAATTTGTGTCGAGAAGACACCTTCATACATTATTCAACTAAAAAGATGCCCTCTCCACTTAATATATTTTTATAACAATTTGTTTATTTTCAACTTAATAAAATATAAAAACGTGTAAAAAAAAGAATATTTTAATTTTCCTTTTACACACAGTGCAATTTCCATCAAAGTATCCTTAATCTACCCAAAATACGTCAAGAGTTTTTGTTTGGGTAGTTAAATATTAAATAAGTTTTTTATACACAGTTATTTACAAATCTTCGTTCAACTTACCTGTCATGCTGGCTATGTGTCTGTTGTTGTTGTTGTTGTTGTTGCTGTTGCTGATGTTGGTTGTGTTCATTTTTTGTTGACTGCTCTTTTACTGGTTTTTCTGTCTGAAGCTGTAGATACTTATCTTGTTTTTCGTTTTCTTTAAAATTTTCTTTGGCCATTTCACATTCTGATTTTCCATCTTTTTCTTTGTCTGTAATTGTATCCTTATTTTCAGTCATAATTAAAATTTTAGTTGTTTGTTTTTTTTTTTTGCTTGAATGTCTTGAGTGTTGTAGACCTTTTTTTTATTATTCAAATAACAAGTAATTAATTGAAGGAATATTTATTTTAAGAAATTGTTAATAAACACACTCTTTTATTAATGTTTTTTTTTATATAATTTTCTTTAAATCTTAAAAGAAAACGCCAGTAAGTTAAAAAAATTTTATGCTTTTAAAACACAGCTTTAAATTTTATAACTGGAAAACATCTAGAATACGAGTATAACAAGTACAGCATGAAAAAATTAGAAACCAAAAGACGAGACTATTAAATGATATGATATAACGCAAATATTTACCAGACAGTTCTTTGTTTTCAAACTACGCTAAACTCAAACATGAGCTAGTATGTGTGCATGGAAGAGGCAAACATGAAAACCCGCCGGGACAAATTTTGTAATACTTATGCAGAATTGAAACGACGCTTGGCATTACTTTTTTACGATCAGCTGTAGATTGTGAAAAATATTCTTTCCCTCACTCCTTAGGGCAGAGACAAGGGCTCTAATGATCCTATATCGCTTCTAGTGGCCTCTGTTAAACAGATTTATATCAGAGCGTGTGGCATCTTACGTGGTGGCAGCTGTGGAGTCTGTTTGAATAGGGAAAATATTCAGTTGTAGAAGAATGCGGGCTCAAATATAAGGGCCAAAAATTCTTTCAGTATATGGCCTGTTTTAGGAATGAGACGCTGACTAAAAATTATAAAATTCCTTAGACAACTGCAGTAGGTTTCTCGCTTAACCCTGCGCTTCAATAAATTATATAAAAATGAGCTCTATTTAGAAAAATGTAGTGTAAGATTATTCATGATCGCACTCTTCCAATTTGACCCGTCGGATTTTTAATAAATTTTTTATATATATTACGAAAAACAATTTTTTCTATTTAAAAAAGTTAAAAAAAAATTTTCTGTTAAAAAAAATTTTTTTCCTTTAAGTTTTCTCTTTAAAATTTTTTTTCTTTTTTTTAAGAATTTTTCTGGTTATTAAAATGGCATAAAAATTACCTTTTAGCTTAAATTTTCACCCCTCGATGTTTTATTCATGCGTTTTAAGTATTTTTGTATGAGTACAACAAATATTAACATCAGAATTTTTCTTTGTCTCGCATTCGATTACGGGTCAGATATTAAATATTTTGCTCATGAGCAACTACTGATAAATGGTAAAGAAAAAAAAAAAAAAAATGGCGTGTCGCTATGTCGTTAATATTGTGCTCTCAATATGATGTGTGTTGCGGGTTAAAAAAGTGCAACAACCAGATTTTGAAACCCATTAAATAGTGGCCGGTAGCCGTTTACGGTGACCTTAAATTTTTGAATGACTATATTAAGACTACACTAGGACAACATTATGACCGGCATTCGCTATGTAGCGATTACGACTAGTTTATAGGCAGACTTTGTTCATGATTGCACTTTGATTAAAAATGAACTATAACTCTGTGACGGTAAAAGCTGGGTCATAACTTAGTTTCACCACAACGAAAAAAATAAAAGAAATGCAACAAAAAATTACTATCAAAATATAAACACTTCTTATTTTTTTATGTAATTATTTGTTAAACGAATTTATTTTATATAATTTGTTTATTTTAAATCTTTAAAAGACATTTTGGTTTGAACGAACTTTTATTTGGAGGAGACGCCTTTTGGATAACAAGATAACAAGATATGCATCCATGAAATGTTATCCGTATGAAATACTACAACTGATCATCACAGTATAAAATAACTATAACGAATATTTATAATTAAATGATAGTAAAAGACTCTTAATGCTGAAGAGTGCACCAAAAATTTTTTTCTGCGCATTAAACTATTGTTCTTGGTGGTGTTCCGATGACAAAAATTTATCATGGAATAGTTCAAGTTTTGCCAGTGTGAGTTGCTTAGTGTCTTGTAGTACCGAGTTCATACACGTTAATTATTCTTGCAGCAATTCTGAATTTTGTAGGTAAAAAAAGAAGAAATAAAATAATTGTGCACTCCTTTCTCTTCCCCAAAATTTAGAATTGCTGTGTGTGAACTCGGTACAGCTGGCGGTAGAAAAGTTTGGAGTAATTCGCCAACCATTATTTAGGTCAACTTACAGCGCAATTGATTTTGTGCGCATAGAAGTGAGTCAACTTCACTTCCTAGCGCACTAATAAAATCGCATGTTCCAATTGCTTAGTGCTGACGCCACGCTGTAATTTACTTCATACATTTTGAATGCACATAAGAACTTTTGACAGATAGATTGCGTCTTACGCACTAATTTCGGTTTGGCGGTGTTATTAATGAAGTGAAACAAAGGTCCCACTTTCTTTCCTCTCGAAGGGAAATAAAAAATTTTCTATTTTACTCAATTCTGGACCCTGGCGAGTGATACCCCTTCCTTGTGAATACATTGTCACAGTTTTGAAAATTTCAAAAGCCCATCTGTTACGATTCACAATAAAGAGGGCTGTGATTTACGAACAGATAGACAGACGGACAGATAGACAAACGAATGGTCTTTGTAGAGAAAACAATAGGATAACGGTTTTATACCTTGTGCATGGAACCCTAAAAACACTAAAAGTTTTTAATAAACTATTATAGAGTTTATTAAAATCGCCAAAAGTTCATTTGAAATCGCCAAAATAAAGTTTTTTAAGGAAAGACAAATTATTATTTAAGAATAATAATTTGATAAAAAATATTTTAATTTATATGATTTATTGTTATAATTTTGTATAATAATTGGCTTTAAGGTGATTTATAATGTAAAATATTTTTCTTTTTAACAGAAACAACCTTTTTGTTTAGCTTGTGAATAATTTCGTAGAAAAAACAAAAATAAAACTTTTTCTATTAAACAAAAAAAAAAAAAAAAAAAAAGAAAAAAGTTTATTAATAATGCACTAGTTTACAAACAAAAATATACGGAGAAAAGAGCACTACACAAATATAACCTCCAAAGACGACCAGATTTAAATTTATTTTATTTGTACAGTGCACAGTAGAGCGGAATTAAAATATTTTGGAAGTAATTTAACCATTTGTAAAGGGCTAGGCAGATTGATCCAAAATTTGGCACGAGCATAGCAGACGAGTATTTAAGCTTAAATTTTTAGTATCATCCGCTTTCCAGTGATGGCACTATGTGGTCTCAAAGTTGGTTAACTCGCACCGGAAAATTTTTCTAGCGCTTGACGTTTCTTCAATTTTTGTCTGATTTTTTTAAATTATGAATGGTTCTAAAGGGTCCATCAATTTCTATGTTTAAACGTGATCGACTTGTAAGCATTTAAAATTTTTGATTTTTCGATACTCTGGTCCAGTTATTTCAAAATACTGGATATAATTTTCAGCGAATTTATTTCATTTTTTCCGATAGCTAGCGAGCAAAATTTAAAAAATTCTAAAAGAAATTTAAAGATTATATCTTTGCTGGCTTAAAAATAATATGGTTTTGCATTTAAAAAATCAAATTTTTGTGTATCAAACTAAATCTTGAAGCCATACAACAGCACGGCTTTCTATTAGAGTTGAATAAATGAATTTATTTTTATACGAGTTCATATAGAGGATTATCATTCTTTATCAAACCAAAAATGCAATACAACTCTTATGTATGGGCCGGTGCTTCAAAGACTATTTTGGAGTTATCCGACCACGTGCAGGAGAGAGCGAAGACAATAGGGGATCCAGCTCTATTGATTCACTGGAGCATCGACCCAATGTGGAGTGTGTTTCACTGTTTTATCGTTACTACAACGGAATGTGCTCTTATGAAATCAGGGAACTTGTTTTTGAAAACCATAATTTCGTATGCGCAACGCGCTCTGAATCAAGAGCACATTCCTTTGTGGTCGATTGGCCAGTAAATCGCACTACTCATTACAAAGAAAATTCGTTTTTTAGCCGAACAGTTGGTATGTGAAATAAACTCTCTGCAGAGATCTTTCCTGCCACTTTCAATGCGCAAAGATTCAAATCAAATGTCCAGAAGCACTACTCCCTCTACCCCCTTCCCACAACATAATTTCCTAGTTCTGGTGCAATGCATTACATAACAAAAACAAAAAAAAAAAAAGATGTTATAGAACTAAGAGAAGGCAGCTTGAACTTTACACATCTTGCTTTGAATGCAGTTGTATAACCTCTGTCTTCTTTAATTATATTTTTAATGTAGTTAAAGAAATTTTTAATTAAATCGTTGCCTGCTTTAAAATTTGCTTAGATCGCGCTAATTTAATTTCACTGCTTTTATCTTTTTCAACTCTTAAAACCCGCTGCATACGATTTGGTAATAATATCAGCATTGCAAGTCTCTGTGTCTGAAAGAATATAGACATGTTTGTTTTTGGGAATTGCTAAGCGCTCCACATGATGTTGGTAGGTTCCGGTTTTTCCTTATTTTAAACTTTTAAGAATAGTACAAGCCTTCCCGTTTATTTATTTTTTTTGTTTTTGAAGAAAATATACACTAATGGGCAACTTCTTCTATTTTGATCTACCTTACATTGAAAGGACTAACAAAGATTCAAAAAATAAATCCTAAATTTCAACACTCTCCAAATTTGGTAGTAACTCACATTTTAGTAAGATGTGTCTGACATCTAGCGGCCATTATATTTATGAATATAAAACTGGATTGTGGCTTGTTTCGATACATAAAGTTTGAGAACGACTGGAACAAATTTGATACTTGTGTCTGATTTTTTGTTCGTAATTGTCACGCAAAGGTTTAGAAAAAAAGAAAATAAAAAATCTCAACAGATGGCGCTATAGTCAGTAATTCCTTTGGTAGCTCAGTATACATATGTTCTTATTTTAAAAGTTTTTTTTTTTTTTTAAATTTTTTATTGACTTTTTCCCGGGCAAAGAAACCATCTCGTTCCTTCATTTATGCCGTGGGACAGAAAACAACAAATCTTGAGCATTGGGCGGCCCTAAATTTTAATAAAACAAATAAAAGTTAATAAACAAAATATTTGATTTGATTTATTTTTTCTTTTAATTAGATGGGACGAGGTTCGTCGAGTCAACTATCCGCAAGAAATAAAAAATATTGAATTTGAAAAGTATTAAAGTGAATTTACAATTAAAATGATTCTATGGCATCATCTGTTAGCGATCACTAATTTTCGATCGAAAATGTAAGTGAATGCTCCATAATGATAAAACTATGTTTTTGGCGTCACCCAGTTCCATCTGAGTTCAATAGCAATTATGTGATGTACTCGCTAACAAGCAAATTATATTCTCATAGCTGTCTTTCTGGACATTAAGATCAGGCTATCAAGACTTCAATTTCATAGTGTCTGTTTATAAGGCAGTAGCGCTTACTAATCTCTATTCAAGGTATTTGGGACTTCGTTCCTCCTTAACTGCTCGACCAATTTTTATAAAATCTTTTACATTATATTCGCTATGAATAAGAATAGGTCGTAATTAGGGGGAACCTAACCATAAAATTTTTTTTTCAATCTTTTTGACCAATTATTTATTTTTTCTTATTTTATTTTATGTAGAATTAAAAGATATATTTAATCATTAATTTTTACCTTTCGGGGAAAAGTCATATCGTGTGGTTATAATCCAGTCATAGAGTATTCCCATTATTATGGTCTGCTCATAGTCTATAGTTAGGCCATTCAAAGTTTATTGATGAAACAACCTGTTCATAATCTTTTCTAGAAATAGACTCTTCATTAAATATCGTAATTAAGTTTAATATTTAATGAATTTTTTTTTTGTTTGTTTTTTTTTGTTTTAATTAGTTCGACTGTTAAGTAAAATCTTAGTAAAAGGTTTTGTATTTCAGGGTACAAACAAACACACATACACAGACACACACTGATGCATACATAGGTGTTTACGTAAGTAGACAACATATTTTTCTTGTGTTAAGCCCCAAAAAGGAATGTTGTAAACAAGAGCTCATGTACACAACAGACTTTAGAAACAAATATTTACGCACTTATTCTCGGTCAGAAGACCATTAAATTCTATTTTTGTAAAAACAAGGATGTAAGTGTATCCTTTTTTCTATATTTATTGCTGTCATTAAATGTCGTATATCTCTTTTATTTTGTTTTGTTTTGTTTTTAATGTTTTTGTTTTATTTCTCAAATTTTTAATTTTCATTAGCGCTTGAATTAATCCTCTAAGGACTTTTGACACCTTTCCATGGGCTTTAAAAAAATTTGTGTGTCTTTGTTTGTTGTGTAAATGTTATATTTTGTTTGTATTCAATAATTAAAATAATTTAGTCATGTGTGAAAATTATGTAGAACTCTGTGAATTTTTTATGTAAAACAAAGGACTCTCATGAATTGTGGTTTATCTTTGGTTTTTGTTTCGGTTTGTTTATTTTTGTAAAGTGAATACAATTTTTAACTACAAATAGGAAAAATACTTTTAACTTAAGTTTGGCTTAGGAAAAAATTAAAACACAATTAATAATAATTTTCATAAATTTAAAATTGTTGTACAAATTAATTTTTTTAATTTTTCCCGATCAGGGATTGAAACGTGAAATATTTAAGGGACTCAATCGGTAGAGATATTAAATTGGTTTTAAATCTGTCATTTACCTACTTTTGGTTTGTTTTAAAATAGTTTTGTAATCCTCCCACCCCACCCACATTCTTAAAGAAAATAAAAAGTCTCTTGTGAAATACTGCACGTATGATTAATATTAATTAAAAGTTAAATTAATTATTTTTGTTATTATTCAAAAAATTATAAATAGTCTTCTTTAGTTTTAAAAAGAAATAAAAAGCAAATTCTTAGGAGATTGTTAAACATGTAATTAATAAATTTAAATAGATTAATATGAAGCCAATACGGGTTATTAACTTGTGAATACGAGAAAAATCTTTAAATTTATATTCAGAATTGAGCTATTCCTATGACCCAGTAAACTCATATTTTTAGGTTCTAATTTTACACTGACAGCTGGATAAATAAAACTAAGCTTTCCCCAACAAGGTCGTTGAGTAAATGCTTTTTGACCTGATATTTTATAGTCCCTATTAAAACAGCACATGTCAAAGCATATAGGAAGAGGAAGATCTTCCTCGCAATTATGGCAAGTATAGACAGATCTCTTGTTTAAGAACAGACCTTTCTTTGTAACAAATCGAAAAGAGTTTTACATAATTGAAGCCTTAAGAAGAACCTACGGATTTTTAAGCCTTGAAATAAATTTAAGAGAATCCAAGAAGACAAGGATCAAGCCCAGCAAGTGGTGAAAGAATAGATATACGAGGAAAGCGCAGAAAGAGATAAAATCATTGTTAGCAAAGAAGCCAAATCATTCATCAGAATCGACTTACAGCAGATTTGTTTTAAAAAAAAATAAATAAAGTTTTATTTTAATAGTTGATTAAATTGAAGAAATTTTTTTTTTTAATTTTGAATTTAAATTTTTCCCAGAGGCCTATTTTAATTTTGTTTGCTTTTTGTTTTTTTTAGTTTAATGACAAAAGTAGTCACCTACTTACAATTCATTTTTTAAATAAAAATAATTTTACTAACTTTAGAACAAAAAGGAACAACAAGGTGAAATATAAAATAATCAGTGTCAAATGAAAACGTATGACCTGGCACCCCAGGAAGTATTCGATAACGTACACAAACGTGTTACTAAATGTGTTGAATGTAAAGGATAAAATATTCAATTCAATATTAAATATTCAATTTAATACTACACGTCCTTCAATCCATCTAGCGTTGTGATGTTTAGTTTTTTTACGTATAAATAAGGCTCCATCAACAATATAATATTCATTGGGCATCAGTACTTAAAATTATTTATTTTAATTTTGTTTGAATATAAAAAACATTTTTAATTAAAAAGATTCTTTATTAAAAAAAAAATTAATGATATTTATATAAAATAAAATATTTATTTTATTGCCAAATAATTTAAATTGCTGAAGGTAAAGCTTAAAAATTCTCCTTGAGCCATTTCGAGAACCTTTAAAAATCTTTATTATTTTAACAAATTATATTGTTGTGAATCATCACAAAATTAATGGTTGAAATCACGACACAAATATATTATTCGTTTTTTGGTGTAGAATTTGAAATAGATTCTTTTTTTAATATTTTTTGTTCACTTTTAAAAAGATTTAAAATATTTTAAAAATATTTTAATTTTTTTAGTATTTTATTTGAGTTACTTTTTTTTACTTTTTAATTTTATTATTATTTTTATTTTACACTACAGTTGTATGATTATAGGGATAAAAGTAATTTCTAATTAAATAATTTATTTAAAATTAAACCCTTGAGAAGTTAAATTTTCATAATTACACTGTTTTTACTTCTTATAATATTAATTCTCTCATATTTTTTTCACACAATATTTTTCCGTAAACAATTTCAAACCGTCGGAAGTTAAACTGCAACTAAAGTTTCCTGCTTTCAAACATTTGATATTTATACATCAATAATAACAAGGAGAGTATCCTTTCTTGAGACTATAAAAGTAATAAAAAAACAGCTGTAGTTGTTATTCGGTTTGCTCATTTGTCATTTCGGATAAAATGGATAACAATAAGAGAAAAAAATTTTAATAAGAAGAGCGAAATAACCTGTTCTCTGTATGCTTAAATTTTCAATGGTTATAACAGTAGGACATATATTACGGTTGTTATAACACTTATATGTTTCTGTTATAATAAAAAAAGTTTTAAGCTCCATAAGTTAAAAACAAAAAAAAAAATAAATTATTTTTTACCAACTATGATAAAGGATTTAAACAGGTGCTAGAAAAACTCAATGCAGCTATAATTCAATAACTAAAAAATCATTTGGTATTTATAAGCCAAATTCTTAACATTTTCGGTAGAGTTAAAATATATTCTTACACGTGAAAATAGGACTTTGTCTTGATAAATAAGACCCAAATTCATAAAATTTGTTATGGCAGACAAGGGCCAATTTTTCTAAATACAAGATAAATAGCAAAATAAGTCGTAGATTAAAATAAACTGAAAGAGAACCTTTTTTCATCCATAGAAGATAGAAACGCTTAATAGAGTTAATTATGTATTTGAGCAAAAATTAAATATTAATCTCAATTACTTATTCGGAAACATTCTTTTCACACTCCATATAAAATAAATACTAATACAGATATTTACTATACAGATATTTTATATGTGGAGTTTGGCAGGTATGTTACTAACAAAAAACAATAAATTTACCTACGCTATTGCCTGGTAATTTAACTTAACTTAAACTTAATATTTTTTAGATACTTGTAAAGAATATGAGAGTATAAAATAAAGTCGGAAAATATTATTTGAAAAAAGCTAAAAAATATAATCGAATAGGAATTATTCGAATAAAAACTATTCGAAAAAGTTAAGCAAAGCATTAGAATAAACATATTAAACGAAAAAAAAAATTAAAAATTATTCGACAAAAATTATTCGAATAAAATTATTCGAATAAAATTATTCGAATAAAATTGACTTTATTGCATTTAACTTTACATATGTTAAGTGATCACAGGCATTTTCTATTTAAGCTCTATGACTTATAGTTTACGTTATAAACATTTTTTAAAGTTTTCAGTAAAAAAATCGTTCTTTTAGGACAGATATAATTATTTTAGTTTTTTTTTCTATCATACAAACTGACTTTATTACAGTTAATAGCCAGTTAATAGCATATCACAGATTTTTATCTCTTTAAGCTATAAGACCTATGGATTTCGTGATAATTGTGTTTTAAAGTTTTCAATAAAAAAATGTAGTTTTTTGGGGGCCAAAAAAATTTTTTTTTTAATTTTTTCTTTATATACTTTAAAAACTTTTTCTATTACATTTTTCTGTTTAAGTTCTAGGGCTTAATGAAAATTTTATTAAATAAATTTAAATTTATTAATTACTTATTCGACTTATTATTTAAAATTTAGTCGAAAAAAATTATTCGAATATAAAAATCATCATATGAAAATTATTCAAGTAATTATTATTTAAATAAAATTGCTTGATAGGTTTCAAATAATTCGAATAAAAATTATTCGAGTTAAACCTAATCGAAGAAATTATTCGAATATAAATAAATCAATAAAAATCATTCAATTAAAAAGAAAAGTTTTATAGAATTAAGCAGATCAAATAAAAATTATCTGGATTGAAAATTGTTCGAATAAAATTTATTCGAATAAAAATTAATTGAATTATCCAAAAAATAAGATAAAAAATTTTAATTTAATAACAAAAAAAAAATCGTGCACCTACATGCATTTTAAGCCTAACAATTAATTTAGTGGTGTAACCTTGGTTAGGATTGCTTAGCAAATTAAAAGCTTCTACTGCTAGAAAGCATTAACTCTTATAGAAATCAAACACATGAAAAATCGAATAAAAATTATTTAAATGAAAATGATTCAAATAATTATTATTTAAAAAAATTCTAAGTTAAATAAAATTGTTTGAATTAAAATTATTCGAATAAAATTTTAACGAATAAAATATCTTTTGATTTAAATTTTTCTAAAACAAACAAATTTAACGTTATAAAGTAAAATAATTTTATTAAAAATTACTCAATTAAAAATTATTCGAATTAAAATTTTTTCGAATACATACTCTGGTTTTAATTTTATGCAAACAAATAAAGTGATTGTGATAAGATAAAATTGTTTGATTAAACTTTATTTAAATAAAAATCATTCGAATAAAAATTTTATAGAAAAAATTTAATGGGATCGTGAAATGTCATATTTTGTAATCCGTTTGAAAAATATTTTCCCATATTTAAGCAATTTCCAGTAATGACAAAATTTATTTTAAATCTTTTGATAAAACTAGACTTTACAGTGACTACACTGTGACTAATGTGCTGTTATCGTATTGCAGGCGATCAACTCGCTTGAAAAATTTGTATGAAAAGCACTCGGTTTTTTGAGTTACTTCCATATAAATTTTCCAGACGAGTTGATCACCTGTGATACAGAAACAGCACATAAATCATGACATATGATAGATCTTGACTTTGTATTCGTAATTTTTATAGTAAAAAAAATTTTCATAAAATAAGTTCTTTTGGCTCTTAAAAGTCTCTTGTTATCAAATCTGATTAATATCCTAGATTAATTTTTATACAGAACGCAACTGTAATTTCCGGAATTAATCTGTTTACTTAGTAAAGTAATAAACAGCAGAAAAGTCTCTTGCTGTGCATCCAGTAATATAAAGGCTAAAAATAAGTAAAGAGTTCTTAAAGTCCTGCCTGTAATTTTGCAGCTGTTCTTTACTTTGCAAATAAATAGCAGAATAAAAATATCACATCACAAACATAAACAGTTTTTAAAGACAAATTGAAAGAATACAAGTTTAAGTAATGAACATAAGCAACAAGAACAAAAAAAAAAACTCATAACTTTATAAAGGAAAAGGCAATAGAAGTCTTAAAAATCAACACATCTACTTTAGAGCAAAGCCCTTGGAAGCCTTGCGCTTAAGTTTCTTTAAAATTTAATTTTCTGCAACACATTTTATCTATCGTTGTGTAACATATATCTACGGGGGATACAGCATATAAAGTATCTGTTTTTTAATTATTTGCTTTTTATCTTTTTCTTCTTCTTCTAATATAACACTATTTTTCCAACATGTTTTACATTAAAAAATATGTCAATGTTTATTTTTAAAGGCTTAACAGCCGCATTGAAAAAGTACATTTTTTTTTTATTTCAGCTTTTTGTGGACATTTGCTTGTTGACTTTTATTTAAATACCCTGTGGAGTTTTTTTTTTTTTTTTTTTTTTTTTTTTGTAATAACGTTTTTCGGTCCATATGATTTAAGTCTGTAATCAAAATTAAGACATTCATTTAATTGCGTTTGTTAATGAAGTCATTGTTTTTTACTGTACAACCGATTACTAGATATTCGCTTCAACACTTTATTTTGGACAGCATTTTAATTGATTTACTGTCAAAATTCCATGTAAAATAATTTGTGGGAAATAAAAAAAAAATGTTGCTGAATTTGTATTCTGTGAAGAGTTACAAAATGTTTCTAGCCTTATGTTATTATACAGCAAAATGTATCTGGCAACATTTGTTTTTAATTGAGAAATATAATTATTTGCAATAATTTCGTGTTGAGTTTTAAAGAACTACTTCTCACCAAATGGAGAGGCTTAGGCGATGGGAGAGAATGATTTTGGTTGCTTGCGTAGGCTTGAGGCCCTATTTAGGACCAAATGCAGTGATTCGCAGACCATGATGTAGTTCAATTTCGGCGCAATTGATTTTGTGTACATAGATGCCTACATGGTAGAATTGGCTGTGAGATTCGTGGATGGCGCGCGATCCTTAGGGAGCACCCTGATTAGGGAGTGCTTCTCTAGAGTGAGGAGTTTGAAGGCCGTTCGGTTGTCGAGGTATTTCTCGCCTGTGGACCTGTTGACTCTTAGCGGAGCTGGCCTTCTCTATGAGGATGCAGACGTCTTGTTCTATCACAGGAGGCTGCGTTCAAAATTTATTTTGTATTTGTTTATTATTGATTTTTTAATAATTGCAAATTCATGTTTTTAATGTTAATTTGAATTTGTTTCCTTTTTATCTAAAAACATTTGGGAAAATAAACTTGAAACAAATGTGCAATTTTAATCCGTTCAAATGGAAATTCTTTGAATATTTTTTCTAATGTTGTATAACATTTAAGACTTCACAATTTTTTTTTGGTAATAAAAATGAAACTAAAACTGAATTACATTATGATAAAATTATCAGGCAATTGAGAATTTAATTTTTAAAATTATACTGCCTGTTGGTTTTGGTACATAAATTTCTCCTTCTTTGGAAATTTCTGAAGGAATCAATGTAAATTTTCTTATCACTAATATAGAAAACCATTACAAGATGTACAAGGGTCTGTTGTTAAGTTAAGTAAAATCTCCTTGGAAGCCCATGGAATACAAATATAAAACATTATAACCGGAAAAGAAAAGCATAGTGTAACGATTTATTTTTCTTTTGATTTTCTTAGTAAAATTTCAATGTTTAAGGTAACAAAATTGTTTTTTTTTTATATTTAAAATTATTTTGGCTTCTATATGTGACTTGCATTTCGAAACAGAATCATTTACAACACGATGCAAACTTGTAGCTTTCTAACATGACTTTACAGCTTTAACTTTATTTTACAATTTATTTTGCTTTTTCGACATTTCTTCTGCAACGACCTGAGACTTTACAAGTTTTAAAATTTATATTTTTTTTTATTTTTTTATTTTTAAAACTAAATATAAATTATGCATTTATCTTTATTATCTTTTTAAGGATTCGTTTGATATTTTTATGCGTTTCATGTAAAGAAATATTGTACATTGGTTGAACGTTGCATGTTGCATGCTAAATGCTGTGCTCTTGTTAAGTTAGTTTAGCGAAAAACATTTTATAATTTCAAGTCAGATTGTTTTAAAGATGTGTTGTATAAAAAAAACGTATTTGAAAAGCTCATATTTGTTGAAGGTGCAAAATATAGCAGCCAGAAAAATATTAGAAAATTTATTTTAGCATAATTGCAAAATCATCCTTTTCTATACAAAAAAAACCATTGAACTGTGATAAGAGTTCATATCAGATACTCTTTAAATGAAATATATGCAGGCAATATCGCTGCTGTAAACGAAAAATTGAAACAAGATTCTAGTTTATTATCATTGGCTGCAGGAATTGGAGCCGTATCCGTCCACTATGTGCAATGATCTTTTCCTACACTTATTCAAGATCCAGCTTATGTAAAAGTTAAAACCACAAGATGGCTGGGCTTTAGAGCAGTTGCAAACTGATGCGATGTTGTATTGCAAAATTATTTTCTACAGGTTTGTTAATAAAAAAGTTTGTCAAATATAAAGTGAAACTAACCTACAACAGATCCTACGGACTCAATTACATTAAAAAAATCGCACCATTTGATTCAGCTTACATGCTGATGGTATCATTGGATTTTATATCTTAAAAATGAAGACGAATCATGCGTTACAGTTAAAGCAGATCATGATCAATGATTTCTTGTTTGAAAATGTATATGACCTTGGAATGGGCAGCGAGATGTATTGTTAATAGAATGGCTCTATATGCCAGACGGCAACCGCAACTTAAGATTCAATAAAATCAAAGTGTTAGCTTAAGTGAAAGGAACCTGTCAATTGGCATAGAAATTCGTACGACTTATATCCCGGATATTTTTCCCTAAGGGTCCTCGAAAGGTTTTAAATAACCAGCATTATTTGACTTCTTAGAAGCCATTATTATTTGTAGCATGAGACCTGCAATGCTTGAAAAAGTTTCTCAAAATTGGAAGTACCGAGTGCGACTCATCGAGAACTGTCGAGGTGGCCGTACGCCTGTTACCAATTCCAATTGATACTGCAATGAATTGATCTTTTAAATAAAAAACTTTTATTACAATTTAATTCTTTCTGATCTTTTTTAAAACTAAAACTTCCATCAGGTTAAAAAAACGACAAACTCTGGCAACAAAGAGTTTTATTTTCTTATTTCATCCAAATCTTAAGTGTCGAAACATAAACTGTTCTAAACGATTTTATTTCCTTTCAATTGTACGACCATAAATTTGTCTTTAAAAATTAATTCCAAAAAAATTTATTTTTTTTATGAATGTGACAGTAATAAAATTTTTTAGCAAGCGCTTACAAGCACAAAAAGCAAAAAAAAAAAAACAAAAAAAAGTGAAGAAAAACCCAACTATAAATCATGACAGCCAGAATAGAGAGAGCGTAAAAAAAATTTTTTTAGCACAAAAAAAAAAACAAAAGCAAAAAACGAAGAAAAAAAGTAAAACAAAACAAATGACTACAATCATCACATGATTGCCAGTGTTTTTACATTCGCAGCAAAGTAGTGTTACAATCAGCAATCATTAAAGAACATTGTGCTGACACATGTCAAAGCCAGTAAAAAAATATTTATTTAGAATTCGTGTTACGGCTCACCATTCCAAATATTTAAGATGAAAATAAAATACTCATATCACATACATGTTTTTTCATATTACAATTTGAAGAAGTTAAAGTTTAAGTTTGGTTGAAAATAATCCATATTTAAAATTAAAATTTTAAAAAGTTTAAAAAAGGCCTTGCAGTCCTGCAGTTTTAGGCAGCGTAAGAATATTTTCTATAGTCTTGTAAATACTGAACTGAAAGGGAATTTCTATATCGCAATGAGATCTAAGCGAATAGGAAAAAATCCCACAGGGAACAGGAAATAAAAATGGCAAGAAAGATCATTATCACTTGAAGAGATAGTGGGAGAGGTATTAACAATCAAAGCTCTGGATTGACGACTAACCACTATAGTTTGAATAAATGTTATTACATTTTTACCTATTCCAGCGTGAATTTTGAATGCAAATGCAGAAATAGTGGTGCTTCGATTAGTACGGTTTTTCTGTAGTATGTGTTATATTCCGGATGATGAATAAATGTATAGACTCGATTAAATGGAAATACAATTCAATTTATTATAAGAAAAAAAACAAGTGATACAAAAATTTTAAATTTTAAATATATGCAAAATGGAGATTGAACGTGTTGATCTTAAGATGGCAAAAATCGAATGAATCAGCATTAACTAAAATTCTGACAGCTGCCGTTGTGTTGCCATATTTTTAATGCTTAATAGTTGCAACAATTCTCCCCCACTTTAGGTAGCGTCCGTAGTTAATATCGGATATAATCTTGATAATGACGCGGTGGCCTCCGTTGCCTGCAAGATAAACGCTGGCTTGGGGTCCCCTCCGAATCTCTCGAAGTGGATGACTGTTGTTGATCCTGTGACGGTTCTGTTGAGTGAGAGTCCCCGTTGTCTTGTTGAGCTGGGGTGTATTGTTGAACTGGATGTTGAAAAAAATGTTGATCAAGTCCGAAACGATTCCCTACTTCAGAATCACTTTGTAGACTTGGTTGCGTTTCGGTACTCTGTACCTCGGTCAGACATAACTGGTTAACGTGTCGTTTGAGAACAATTCCGTTTATAAATTTCCAACAAAAAAATTGTTTTCCATTTTTTTAATTCTTAAAAATTACTCTGTTGCTAAACCGTGTTAGAAGTAAAAGAAAAACCAAAATTAGTAGGAGATATTTATTTTGGGATGAGCTCAAGAAAACAAAGCTATTAAAATATTTCTTATTAAAATAAAATTAAAACAAATAATAACCCGATTATATTTTTTTGTTTGGAGTTAAGAGTTCCTGTGACTGACGAATTTTTTTTTAATAATCATATGTGAGCCGTTTATTTTAAAAGTAGCATAAGTCTCTTTTTACTAAAAAAAAAAAATTAATAAATGTCTAGAGTTGCTACGATTTTATGTTGACTAAAGTTTATATTGCGGCATAACTTTAAGCTTAAAATTAGACTTTTAAAACCTTTGAAACAAAATCTTTTATATATGTATGTGTAACAGCTTAAAAGCAAAGTGACTTATACTATTTTTAAAATAAACGGCTCCTGTTACTAATTAATGTTCTCTGTCTCAATTATCATCATCATGTCCTTAATACTCATGTCCTTAATATTCCAGGGGCATACGGCCTGTAAATAAGTGCATAAAGCCGCGTGAGTCATTTGGTCCTGTTTAAAATAGTATGACAGAATGGTGGATCCGCTTAACCGGACTCTGCAATGTATTTCTGTACAAGCTCATCAGTTTAATTCTTCTCCTTTTTCTATATCTTACTTTGCACAGCGGTTTTTTTAGATTTAATTCCATGATCTTTTTAATAAATCCATTATAAATGATTTAATTTATGTGACTCAACTATGACATTTGAATTTTACTTAAATATGAGTTTTACTTTTGTATTTTAAAACACAAGTCGCTTTTTACAAACTGCTTTAGTACATTTATGGCAGGACGTTTTGTAAAGCTTAAGAATAATATCTGCTTCTTCTAAGTGGTATATAAAAAGAAAAAAAGATTATCCAACTACAGTTGTTTTGCAGCTTTTCTTAAGGTTTTTTTTTTTTTTTTGTTAAGCAAATGCAAAATAATTAACACATATTTTTTTCAAAATTTTTGCTTTGTAAAAAAAGAAAAACAAATAATTTTTGTTAACAATTCGAAAAGCTGTTAAACGTCATTATGGTTATTCATCAAATTTACAGTCCTGCGCCTTTAATAAGAATAAATATTTCTGTTAGTTATACCCTT
Source organism: Cistogaster globosa (assembly GCA_937654795.1). Taxonomy (NCBI): domain Eukaryota; kingdom Metazoa; phylum Arthropoda; class Insecta; order Diptera; family Tachinidae; genus Cistogaster; species Cistogaster globosa. Next base: position 2,925,063 of record OW569406.1, read on the forward strand.
CACCAGAAAAAAATTTTAAAAGAGTTTTAGTCTTAGTTTGTTCTTCCTATTCATTGTAATTTTTACAATATCCATTTTCGATCCCATAAAGAATATATATTCCGATTCCTTATATATAGCAAAGTCGATTGAGCGGTGTCCGTCTGTCCGCCCGTGTTAGTGTTTAAATCAACTTTACCAAAGCACAAGATGAGTAAGAAAAAAAATTAAATGCTCTAATCAACAGATATAGTTTTGAAAATTTTGCTATTAAAAATCAGCAAGAGCGGTCCATGTTCTTCGAGGCAGTTGGCTTTAAGCCACTCATGTCTCTAATTTTTCCATATCATTTGGAACAATGAAGTAACTCCACACAAACAAGCAAGTATATGGGGCGATAATAGAAAATTAAAAAAAAGAAAAAAAAAAATAAATTGAAAAAATTGGCGCTCGCCCATATTTTTCGTGTTATGGGCCTCTGAAATTTACATAAAAAATTTCGATTGTCAATATGGTCAATAGGGATTCATTTAAGAGCTTTTCAAGGGATCTTTTAATAAAAGTTAAAATTTAAAAAAAATCTTTAACCCATTAAGGGCCGGTGATATTTTAATGTAAAATTTTAAATAATCAGGCAAGTCACACATTCCGATCGGAATGGTTTTAATTCCGTATTACCAATTCCAATCTTTTTTGTTTTACCTTCTTCAGATACCGATCAATTTTGTTTATTCCTGAAAAGTATTGAATCTACGCTATTTCACTTAAATGTGTCAATATTTTGCGCACCAAAGTAAACAACAAGGCTAATCTAAGTAAAACACATCATAAAAGAAAATTTAAGAAAAGCAAATAACAAAATTTCAATGAAACTAAATTCCACTTTGAAATTCGAAAGTGTTTCATTCCGAAGAAATTTTTCGTTTTTAGTTTTCTAAAGAAGCAATTTACGGAATTGAAACCACTTTCGATCGGAATTTAGTTCTGTGACATGCCTGTAAATTCCACTATAAAATTTGAAAGTAGTTTCATTTCGAAGAAATTTTTCGTAATTAGTTTTCTGAAGAAGCAACTTACGGAATTGAAACCTCTTTCAATCGGGATTGAGTTCTGTGACATGCCTGAATAGTTAATTTTTCAATTTTTTTTTAAATTCTCTGTTATCCGAATATTTGTTTTTTTTTGCTTGGAGTTACTTCACTAAATTTGATATACATTTATGGGGCAGGGTATATAAAATTCGGCATTGCCGAATATACCACTCTAACTTGTTGGTTGGTTTTGAATTCTACGTTTTATTGAGGGCCACACAAGACCTCTGCGTTCTACAAAAATTATTTCTTGCTTGCTTTTTTACTTGAAAAGTTGCATAAAGCTTATATTGACTGATTTGTGGTCAAAATTATTTCCAGAGCCTGTACATAGATTTTAAGTTTACATTTATACCATTCAATTTTTTGGTGCAGTTTTTTTTAATTCTCGTTTTAAGTTGCAGCGATATTTATTATTTTAAACAAAACATAAGCAACAAAAACATTCAGTCAAAATTTAAGCCATGCTGTAATACTTACCCTCTTGCTTCAGCTCCAAAATAAAAATTTCAGGATAATTTCATGAAAAATTTCATAGTGTAAATGCCGTATAAAATGTTTAATTTAATTATAAAAATTTTTTACTGATTTTTAAGTTTAAAATAAAACTTGAAAAATAACACTTACTTTCCAAATAGAAATTAAGAATTGTAAAATAATCAAAAAAAAAAAAAAAAAATAATAAATAATTTCTTTTATTAAATTTATAACCGTTACGCTTCCTGTTTTATTCTGCTCATAAAATAACAAAATATACGGTCTGGTACATAAGTTTAAATAATTTAACATTAGAGTATATTTTCCGTTGTCCATTTTTGTTGTAATGCTTATTTATAATAGTCTTAACAGCCTTGCTAACTACGTGGTCTCTTATTGCAGTCGTTGTGCACACTCCATATTTTATTTCCCTTAGTACTTTTTTCAGGTTTTTTTTTTGTTTTGCTTTTGTTTAATGTTGAATACTTTATTCTTGCAAATGCTTTTTTAATTAAATAAATATGTTTCAATTATTACCTTTATAGAGGTAGTAATTTCAGAACTATTTCACAACATGAATAAGACCTGTTATTAGTGGCTGTTAGTAATTTCATGCAGCTAAAAAGGTAGAATTCAGTAAAGAACTCTTATACGTTTAATTGATTTATTAAAATTAAAAAAAAAAACTAAATTAAATTATACTCCAGAAAAAAAGCCATTAAAAGTTTTAAGACACTTTAAACATGATATCGGGAATTAACTACACTGGAAGAAATATTAATTTAAATCTTCTTTTTATGTTAGTAAGTGATGTTCTCTGTAGTGTACAGTGGAGCAGAATTAAAATACTTTGAAAATAACTCATTGTTCCAAAATTTGACACGAGCATATTAGAGGAGTATTTGAGCTTAAATTTTTAAATAGGGTACCATGCACTTTCCAGGGCTGGTTCTATGTGGTCTCAAAATGGGTACCTGGCACCTGAAAAATTTTATAATGCTTTGCATTTCTTCAACTGTTTGCCAGATTTTTTTTAACATTTTACATGATCTTAAAGGCCTAGACAATATTTAAAATATAGTTAATGTTTTAAAATGATCGAGTTGTATGTATTAAAAAAAATAAAATTTTTGATATTTCGATACTCTGGTCCCGTTTTTCCAAAATATTAGGAAATATTTTTAAAAAATTTTTAAAAATTATTTAGGAGTAATTGACAATATATTGGGAAAAAATTAGAAATTATATCTTGTCTGGCCAAACGATTTTCATTTAAATAATTCTAAAATTTAAAGATTTTTGTAAATTTTATCTTAAAAACGGCCATCAATTTGTTTTTTTTTTTAGAAAAAATTTTTTAAGGAATATATAAATCTTTTTTGGTATTGTTTAAACTTACTCTTTGTGTGTACGTTTGCACTTAATTTTATAAAAAAATTATCTTCCTTGTAGAAAAAGTAGGTCCTTACATTTGAACTATTTTACATCAATATTTTGCATTCAGCTTATATGTTCTTAAATCCCGCAAATAAAAGACTGCTATCAAAAATTATATATACTCCAAACTGCTGCTGTAAGTTTTTCATGAGACCTAGTCGATATATGGATTTTATTGGCAAAAAATAGAAATTCCCTTTTTGAGATTTTTTTTCCTTATTTTGGGAATTGTAAAATTTTATTTATCCTCATGTTGCAGAGTTTTCACTATTTATTTCACTATAAGTTTTCCAGCTACCTGTGCGCAGGTAATTTGATTTCATTTGCTTGATTTACAAAAATTTTATTTGCAGTTTTAATATTTTTAATTTCTTTAAATTAAATTGTTTTTGTAACAATTTTTCAATATTTTTGGTGGTCAGCAACAAATGGAGAAAAAACTAGTATCGTTTATCTAAGACAACAAGCGTTGCGCCGCGGAAATAACAACTTTATTTATTTATTCACTGCGTTACAGTAACCGGCGTTGCCAGGGTTTAATTTCAGGTCTAATTTCCGTTCCTCCTGGCTTAGCCCCTGAATATATAAATACCCTATGACACTACCCAGACATATATCTCAACGCATATAAACTTTCATTTAAATCGGTTTAGTCATTAGTTCGTGATTGATACACAAGCAAACAAACAAACAAACAAACAAACAAATGAAAATAATTTATTGTCAAACATTAACTATTATTAATAAAAAGTATTTTTTAGCAATCAAAAATCGTTATACTTTTAGAACAAGATTTTTTATATCACAAAAAAAATTTTTTTTTTGCAAATATAAAATTTTAAAATTGTTTTCATGTTAAAAAAAATTATTTTTAATTTTAAATATTCGTTTTTTAAATTTTATATTTTTTTAAATAAATAAATAAATGATTCAATTAAATTTGAAAAAAAATTTGCGTGCATTATTTTTTAATTAAATATTTAATTAAAATAATTAAAAATTTAATTAATTTTTAATATGAAAACAAACGAAAAAAATTTCTTACTATTTTAATTAAATATTAATTTATTCAATTAATAATTTAATTAAAAATTTTAGCATTATATTTTTCAATTAAATATTTAATTGAAATTATTAAAAATTTTATGATGTTTCAATATAAAAACAAACACAATTTTTTATATTTGCACAAATTTTTTCTGCGATTAATAATTATTACTTAACGCTTGCAAAGTCAGATTTTTCTTTACGTAACTTTTAAAAATCATTTTCGCTGGTAATTTTACCATTACTTTCCTAGAATAGATTAAAGTGGAAATAATTTTTACATTTTAAAAAACCTTTACTGACAATTTTCACAGTCTAAATGCCGTATTTTATACAATATTCTTATAAATTTTATTTGTATTTATAGTCAGTTATTAATTTACTCCATAAGTATAAAGCAATAAATAACATTTTTCTTGCTAATAACTTTAGTAACAACCCTGATAGTAATTTCCATTATTTCAACATACAACTCCTTTAAATAAAAGAAAAATTGGAATAATAAAAAAAAAAATAAAGAATTAACACTTCTCCGCATAAATCCACTTAATTGTGGTTGGGAATTGTGATTTAGATGACAAGCTAAAATTTATGCTTAAATGTGATAAATTATGTGTTTCATACAAATTTAATTTAATTTAATTACAATACATTAAAAGGAAGATAATAAAAACTTGTATAATGAACACAAAAGTCTGTTAATAAATCGAAATAAATTATTTAAAGAGGCTTAAGATTTGTGGCAAACTCAATAAGAGAACAATGAAGATAATCGCAAGCTTTAATATTGTAAAACTTTTATATGTAACGAAACTCTTTAAGGTTTTACTACGACTTCACCATAAAATTCAAACGGTAAATGGAAATAATTTATGGAATTTATTTTTAAATTAAATGATAAAATTTCTTCTAAGTGAAATGTAAGAAAAAAAATAGCTTTTTATTATTTCTTCCATAACTCAACGTATAACGACGTGCAGGATGATCCCTTCCAACTGTTCACGGCTCATGATTTTGCTTAGAATTCATCTACTTTCTTTAGAATTAAAATAGAATTTTTTAAGGATTTCCTTCAAAAAAATTCAAAAGTTATTAAGTTATTCAAGGATGGAAAGTTTCAGCTAAATCTAGAGCTAGTCGTATCCCTTTTTAATTATTCGTTGTTAAAAATAAAACATTTTGTCTCTGTGTGGTGGAGCTGCAAATGAATCATTTTGTTTTGATTTAAATTCGCTTAGAATTTCAGAAATTTCGAAGTAATTCTTAAAAAAAATAGGTGAAAAAAAATTGAATCAATTTAAATGAATTGAACAAAGACGAATATTAAATTTAATTGGAAACAAATTACAATTTTTTTATTTTTACTAAATTCATTTGAAATGACTTAAATATTTTTTTTAAAACATTTTGTTTCTATGGGAAAAGCATTAATTTAAAATTTGATAATTCAGTACATTAATAATTCGTGGTTTAACTCAAAAATCAATAATTCAGCTCTGTTGTGTGATAATTTTTCTGTTGCCAATATATGGTCTTCAAAAACTTTTGTCAAGTATCAAATTCTTTCAGAGATGCCACAAGTTTCTACTCTTTCTAGTGTGTAACTCTTTGCTATGCGTCAGTTATAATTACAATATTCTAGAGTATTATGAAGCAGTACAGACTACAAATAAGTCTTTCGACTCCAACATTAAAAATTCCACACCATGGATCACTATTTAATTTCTTATTTTATTTAATTAAATTTTTACAACGGTCATTGCAGTACACTTGAGTCAACTTTTTGGTCCCTTTGTGTTAACTGCATTAGAAGAGAAAACAGGGAAGAGAAAGAAAATAAAAAAAGAATGTCAGGAAGTGGAGGAAGACATAAATATGAGAGATAAAAAAATCTAAAAGCTAGAAATGTAGGCGCGATAGAAGTAGGGAGAAACCTGCCGAAAGAGTCCCGCTGCGGCCAAAATGTGCACTAAAACCATTGACTGAACCACAATATCCGAGTGTGGTTCATTGAACTACTTAATACACCTTAAAAAGGAATTGATCCTTCCTGGTCTCAATAATGACACATCAGATAAGCTCCCATAATACCGCCAATAGAGTCTTAGTCGTATATATTCTAGTGCGGATCATAGGCACAGGAGGTGTTCGATTTTTCCTCGTCCGCCTCATCTTGACAACTTCTACAGGGAGTCATTAAATAGGAGATGATTCCTCCAAGCATGGAGCCCGATAGGCAGTATCCAGTTACCACAGCCACGAAATCGAGAAGTCTAGCTTTTGATAAACACAGTAGTGCAACCGCCCGCCCTAACTTTGACACACAGATAGACTTTTTAGCGTAAAAACTCACTTTGTGTATGGAACCGCAAGAAAACGGTGCTTCGTGGTTAACTTGCTCTGCTCTACTATTTCTCCTATTTCCATGTGTTTTGTTTTAATTTCTTAAAACAAATATTTGCTAAAAGTTACTTTCTTTATATCAATTCTGTCTTGGCAATTTCCTGATACGTTTTTTTAAATTTTCTTGTTTGCCATTAAACAATGTAAACTTTTAATAAAAACTATAATATTTTTCCAAGTTCTATCGTTATATGAAACAGAACTGCGTATTTTGTATGAACGTATGTATGAAGGGTTTTAATGTTTTTGAGAATAAAGTAAAATTATTCGCCAAGAAAATGTATAAAAATAGTTCAAAATCAAGTTTTCTTTCTTTGTTTAGTTTGTATTTGTATGCATGTGTATGTGTGTGCGTTCGTGTGAATGTGTTTGTGGCAGCGTTTGTTGCATCCTTGTATGTTTTTACTACGTGCGGTTATTTCATAGATAATTTTTCAATAAACATTTATTTATTTAGTAAATAGTATTAGCAGTTGCTGGAAAAGGTCTTTTATAGAGAAAATGCATCAAATTAGAAGTAACGTGTAAAAAGTAAATGGATAATTTTTAATGATATTTTGCAGTAAAATTTTTTTTTTAATTTTTTTTAGAGTGTTAAAGAAGTTTTGAGGGTTTCTAAGGAAATATATCAAATGATTTATTGACAAATCCAGTACAAAATGCTTTTTAAAAAATACAATTTTATGACTTTCTGTTTGAATTACGGGGATTTTTTTTTAATACAAAAATCCTTACAACTACTTGAAGTTAAAAAAACATTTATATAATAATTTTTATTCTACCCTCGTATATATAATAAGTTTTGTAGATTAACAAAATTTTATTTATTTAAATGATTGATGAAGTACTATTTTTTTTAATGATTTAAAAAACTTTTGCCAGCCTTAAAAGCAATCGCAACAAAATCTAAAAATGGGAATTATATTCCATAAGAGGCCTTAATACATCAGTGCTTCTTTTCTGCTTATCTTGTAAACAAAAAAAAAAAAAAAAAAAGGAAAAAATGTTAAAAAAATTTAAAAATTAAAAGCAAATAAATATGCTTTAAATAACTTTAAAGATTTCTTAAGAAATACTTGACAGTTATTAAGTTTGTTAATTATGAAATATCAGGCAAGTGCTACAAATGATTTTAATTAAGTATTTGTTAAGATAACTTTTTTATCTTTGATAAAATTTTTATTAAGTAGCTACGATGGATTCAGTGGTAGAGGTTTCATTGTGTTTAATTTGTTTAAATATTTGTTTTGTTTGATTATTGTTTTTTTCTTTCAAGTGTTACGGAGGCGTATGATTTATATTTATTTCATGTTAAATCAACGGTTCTCAAATGGGGGTCCGTAGCAATCATCCAAGGGGTCCGCATGAAGAACCGATAAAACAGTGTTTTTTTTAGAAATAATACAAGTTTTATTATGAATTTGGGCTTCGGAGGGGTCCGCGAAAAAAAATTAGTTTTATATGAGTCCGTGAGCAGGAATTTGATGAGAATCCCTGTGTTAAATAAATCAATTGTATGTCTGGCTCCTTAAATGTAAAAGTTCGTTTTTTATTTTATTTAAACTTTTTAGAAATTTCAATTTATTTTAAGTGAAGAATTTTTTTAGATGTCTTAGGAATTATTATCAATCATACTTCTAATAATAATAATAATAATAATAATAATAATAATAATAATAATAATAATAATAATAATAATAATAATTAAAAAACAACAACCGACTTCAAAAAAGTTTTTAGTTGCCTGTCTATGACGGTTTAAAAGTTTGGCCAGGTACATCGAATTAAATGAAATATTGCGACACTCTTTAATGTATAAATCGAAATTTTATTTATTTTTTGTACTTTTCGTTATAGGAAAGTTAGCACTAGAGATTCCTAGTAAAATTTAACAGTTCAACCGTTAAGAGACACTAATAAAATTTCATCAGCTTTTGTAACACCCTTTAGTTTATAATTTTAAAAATTTATGCACTCTTATTGTTACTAAAGTTGTTGATATTCTATCATTCTATAGGTCTTATTACATCAATTAAGGGAACAGCCTTTAATTCTTAAACTCAAATTGCATTTTTCTTGATTCAGTTAATTGTCTATAACGGTTTAAAAGTTTGGTCACATACATGAAATTTCATCAACTACAGAGACAAACTTTAGTTCCTAAATCAAAATTTTATAATTGTTGTCTTAGCGGACAAAGCGTTACAAGTTCTTTGTAAATTTCAACTGTCTGTCTACAACTGTTCAATACTCTGGCCATATAAACACAATTAAATGAACTACTGTGGCACACCCTTTAATTTAAAACTTGGATTATTTATATTTGTCATTATAACGATCATATTAATCAATATTCTGTTCAATTTACAAGCGACAATTTGTGTCACCCATGGGGACACCCTTTAATTTTTAGGTTTATTTACTTTAAAATGGTGCCCTTAACGATTTATAATAAACGTAAAAAAATATATATGTTGCATGGGGACACCTTTTTGTTTTGTTTTTTAACTATGAGCTTTTCGAATTAATAAAAAAATTTTAAAAAGCGATTCAGAAATGACTGTGTTCAGCAGGCTCAAATATAAAAAAAGCATTCAAAATAACATTCAGATGAATCAATAACCTCCTTCTTTTTTTCAAGTCGTATAAAAACCATAAAATTTAATTAAATGATTACATGTTCTTCTTTATATCACTTAAGAGTTTTCGATAAATTACATCAAATCATTGTGCATTTAATTTTAACTTGAATTGTTAACGATCTGTTTGTTTAAATAAAATTTAATTTAAATCGATTGGCAAATTTCCTAAGGCGCAAGATGGGCTGGAGAAAGTTTCAATATGTCAATTGATTAAATTAGTTTCGAAAATTTTGTTATTGAAAATCAGCAAGCGAGCAAATATCACGCCTGCCTCTAAATTTTCTATATCATTTGGAATAAATTTAGTTTAGTGAAGTAACTCTAATCACAACAACAAATATATGGGGCGATGTAAATTAAAAAAAAATTAAAAAAAACTTTAATATTTTTCCGAGTTAAGGGTCTCTGAACTTTTTATAAAAAATTACAATTGTGTACTATATTTTAAAAAATATAATTTAAAAGCTTTTGAAGGGATCTTTAAAAAAAATACTTAAGCTTTTTTAAAAGTAATTAACCCATTAAGAGCCGGTGAAAAGTTTATGTTATTTTTTTTTTTAATTTTTTAGTTCTCTGTCCCCACAATAATTTGTTCTTTTTGATTGAGTTACTTCACTAATCAAGATTCACATACATGGCTATGCCGAATATAGCACTCTAACTTATTTCCATTACGAGTATAAGTTAAAAGACATTTGTCATTAAAATTCACCCTGTCTTTTTTCTTTTTGAGCGCCTATAATTTTTTGATGATTTAAAACCATCAGCAATTTATGTTTTACATCATAAAGACATTTTATTACTTCTCTCCATATTTTATAATCTGAAGTTCATTTTATTTCAATATTGTTATTTGAGTTTATATAAGGTGGTGCTAAAGATGTCACCCCATGTTCTTTGACTGCAGTTTTATCTAAATTATGCATTGTGTTTATTAGATGCTTTAAATTGTTTAATTTAATCGAAAAAAATTATATTGGCCTCCTTTGCAACTGTTGTATATGCGAGCTCGATTTATGGCATTTTATATTACTCCTGCCAGAACTTCTGGCAGAAGGTATTTTTTTGAATACTTTAGAAAGTCTGTGGCCTGTTGACATAGATTCGAAAAACTCAACTAAAACAGCTTTAGAACAGTTAATGGGGTGCCAATCAGTATAAATTGTAAAAATGCCTCGAGGTATTTAGGCAATCAGCAAATGGAGCTTTAGAAATTTCAGTTGTAGATCGTGCATTCTGTCAAAAACAACATGTTTTGCAGTCCCAGTTTGTCTTGTTAAAGTAAAAGGAATAAAATTACTGAGCAAAGCAATATAGCGCTTGCCGTATAGGCTTCGTTATAATTTTTTAAGTGATCACAGATTTGCCCTTTTTCCTTTTTGGACTTAAAGTTACCGAGTTAAATGGGTTTAAAGGTTTTCATACAAAAGAATTTAAGTTTTGGGCCAAAAAAATAATTTTTTGCTCGAAAATCAATTATTTTGTTTTCAATTTTTGCTGATCACCAGATTAAAGCCCTTTTTCGTGCAGGACTTACAATTATCGAGATAAATGGGTGTAAAGTTTTTCACATAATAAAAAGAGTTATTGGCCTGCTAATGAATTCCGCATTAATTCCACATCATGCGGCTCATTTTTAAACTTTTATTGCCTTAGAAGCAATAATTCTGCTTATTCACATATTTACAGAGATGGAAATGTGCCTCATCGCTTATGATGATTTTCGAAATAATCTTTTTTTTAATTATTTCGCTGTCTTAAGAAGTAAAACAGTTCACGTAAATTGTATTTCTTTTTTTATTCAAGAATTATAACATCTTTCGAGCGGGTGATAATTATTGCACCACCAATTTAATCTTCGTTATTTAATGTCTTTAAAATAAGTGTGTGTAAAAAGCAAGTAATTAATGGTTGTCTCACTTTTCTTTAAGGGTAGAAAAAAAAAAATGATTTATTTTTATTGTTGTTGTTTTAGTGCTATTGCTACTGCTGTGAGTATCTTAAAATAATTTTTTTTTTGTAATAAATATTCGCAGAAAATTATAAAGGAAAATTAAAGTCAAAATCGTAAATATATTATCAGGCTGTTAAACGAAAATTTTATTTAAGATTCAAGTAGCTGTGGGGGAATTAACTTTTGCTTATTGTAAGATTTCAAAGAATGCATGAAGGTATTAAGTTTTTTGAAATTAAAAAACAATAATTGAAATCTTAACTTTAAATAATTAAGCCAAGTGTGAGTTGGATACACACTCACAAAGGATACCATTTTATGATGGTTCACCCTTTAATTTTATATTTTTAAAATTTATTTTTGAAAATTTCAGATGTCTGCCAAAAATGGTTAAAAAGATGAAAAAATACAGGGGACACCTTTTATGTTGATTTTTTTTTTATAATATAGCGAACACATAAGTTGTCTACATTATAAGTAGGTGTCATTATATAACGGTTTAAATGATAAGACTACATACGTAAGAATAATGGCTGTCTGGAGTTCTTTAATTTCAGGGATAGTGACCTGAAAACCTTCAAAGAAATAAATTTAAAATTAAAGACAAATATTAAGTTTTTATGGACTTCAAGCCTGCACTGCCATATTAAATAATTCTGGAGCAAAAAATCGAATTCAAAACACACTGCCGGGCAGAGGTTCAGCATTATATGATGCTCTGGAACACCCTTTACTAAAAATATTAGTTTTAATCCTGGCTGTTACACTTACTCTAGGCAAATGCAAATTACAAGTGCCTCTCAAATTCATTTAAAAAAAGACACGTCAAATACTTGTCTACTATGGGGCGACCCTCTAAATTCTAATATTTTTTAGTGAGCGGATATAATATTATATTCTGTTACAATTTTAAGTTTTCTTTTAAATTAATAATGGAGATGTAAGTTAAATAAAACCACCTATGGGGTAACCCTTTAGCCTTTGAATTAAAATTTTTATAAAGTTTTTTTATTGGACGATAAGCTGTTTGTAAAAATTTGAGATACCTCTTTCATTCCCCTGAGAAGATTCGTAAAAAAACGAAAAAGGGGGACATCCTTTAATTTTTAATTTTATTTATATTAAGAATAAAATTATAATATTTTATAAACTGCAAAAGTCTGTTTATAATGGTTCTAGAGAGATTTTGTACTATAAATAAGACCACCTATAGGGTCACCCTTTCATTTTTAATTTTATTTATTTTAAGAATAAAATTACAATATTAAGATAAATTGCAAATGCCTGTTTATAATGGTTTAAGAGAGGTTATATACGATAAATAGGGACACCTATAGGGTAACCCTTCAATGTTTGATATTAATATTTTTATTAAGTTTTATTGCTGGAAGCGGTGGCGAAATACACGTTGTGAAAACTTAAAAATTCATGCTCCAGCCACTTAAGCCATTTGTTAAAATAAATAATATTACATGGGCCCACCCTTTAGTTTCTAATTTCTCACTTAGCGGACTTTTTAATATTCATATTCGGTAAAAACTTTAAGTTTCTTTCTATGATTGTTAAATAAATGAGGTTATGTACTCTAAATTATACCACCTTTGGGTCACCCTTTAATATTTGAGTTTATTTTTTATAACGTGTTATTAGTAAAAGCTGGTGTGTAAAATACTTAGTAAAAATTTAAAATTTTTGCTTCCAGCCGCTCAATAAAATTTGTTTAAATAAAGCTAGGGCACACCCTTAATTTTTTTTTTTACTTAGCGAAAATAGAAATAAATATTTTGTATAAATATTAAGTCTCTCTGCTTAACTGTTCTAGGGATGAAGTTTTATACACTAAAAAACACTTATAAATATTACGAACCCTGGAAAAAACATAAACGAACTGATAACCATTACATTTTTTTACACATTTATTATGAAGGTAAAAAGGCTGGAAATAGATTAATTTTATCTTGTTTCAACACCTTAAGCTCTTTCAAGTATAAAAGCTTTTGAAAACGACAGGACAAATTGCAGCTATCCTAACAGCCACTCCTATTTACTAAAGCTTTAGAATGAAGATGGTTTGTGAAACAGTTTTATGTATTTTGTTGCAACGTAAACGAATGTGTTGTAGTTAAGCTTTCAACCTCATATAGGTTTGTAGGTTTGCTCACAACCAGTAAAAAGAAAATTTTGTCTGACGTTTAAAAATTTTCTTACACGTTAATGTTAATTAACATGCCTTGCAGAGTTGTAAACTTTTATTATTTACAAAAGTTTTAAAAGAACTTTTTTATCTAAAATTAATAAATAGTAAGTATAAAAACCAATTAGGCAATGGATGATTATGTGTGTTTCCTATTCCAAAAATAAATTAAGAGTTAAAGAAAAATGTAAAGAAAATAATGTAATTTCTATTTAATCCAAGAAAACCAAAAAAATATTTTTTAAATCAACTGATTAGGAAAATAATTTTATTCCATTTTTTAAAGAAAATTCATGTACTTTTAAAAATTATTTTATATACAAAATCAAATTACTATTTTTGATCTACTTTATCAAAGAAGAAAGTTAATACATCGTCTAAATTTTTAATGTTTGTGGCCACAGAACTCAGTCATTTCTAAACCGATTTTAAAAATTAAAAAAAAGTTCTTAGTTTCCACAATTAAAGGGTGGCCTCATTCAACATTTATATTGTTCAATATTTTCTGAAAATTGTCCATTATCGAACACCCAAAGATATTTAGCAACTGTAATCTTAATGGTTTTCATAATAAAACTTTAATGCTGAAACCGATTTAACTCTACAAAATGAGGATAAGTGTTTTTGGTTTTTATTTCGGCTTTTTACGAAATTGTATTTAAATCTTCTGTTTCCGAAATTGACCTTTAATATGCCTTAAACAATGTTGCCGTTTGGTTATGTTTGTAACAGAATTTTAAGTATTTTTATTTTAAAATTTTAAACTAAATTAGTAAATATAAAATAATATTAAATAAATAAATCTGACAAACAGATAAATTCATAAGAATTTAAAAAACGTTTTAAATCTTGTGAACGCTGCAGAAAAATTTTTCTTCAAACGCTTAAAAAAGGAATTATTTTTACTTAAAATTGTGTGTTTATATGGAGAAAATACTTACTGAAACTTATGGAAACTGATTGTCGTATTCGTTGGTATACTGAAACCATATCTGTGTTAATAATGGTTTAATAAAACATTAAAAGACTTTAAAAGATTTCCAGCAATTCAAATTATACAATATATTACAATTATTTTATTTAAATGAAAAGATAAATAAATATATAAAATATAAATAAATCCTTTAAATCTGTATGTGTGTATCTTTTATTATTAATTTTTTTGTTTCTTAAAATTAAACACTTAGTAATTTTGAAAAATTTTTAAAAGTAACTTTGAATGTAAAAATTTATTTGTTTTGGCCTGGCAACACTGCTCTGCATTAATAATATTGCAGTTTATATGTAAGTATGTGCCTTAAGTCTTTTAATTATTATACAACATATTTGTAACTAAGAAATTACGAAAGACTTAAGACACATACATATACAAATATGTTTTGACTCCTTTTCTTTTGGAATTGTTATTAATATTAAACAGTTATTCATGTAGATATACGAGGGCTGCTCTATATATTTCTGGCCTAATAGTGAAAATGCGATTATTTATAATCAAAAATGGTTTTATTGTTTTTCAAAGTATTCTCCAGCATGATTTTTACAATTTTGCATGCGCTCAAACTAGTTGTCAAAGCACTTTTTCCACTCCGATTGAGACACCTCTAAAACATGGTTTTTGAACACTTAACTAGCTTCTTCTGGCGACGAAAATCGTTGACCACGCATTTTTTTCTTGATGTGCGGAAACAAGAAGAAGTCATTAGGTGTCAAGTCAGGGCTGTACGGCGGATGACCCATTAATTCGACGTTTTGGCCGGTCAAAAACGCTCTGGTTTGAGCCGATGTGTGAGAGCTCGCATTGTCATGGTGAACAATGATGCGTCTTCTCTTTTTGGTTTTTCGAATTTCTCCGATGACTTCAGGCAAACAAATTGTAGTGTACCACTCAGAAGTGACCGTCCTACGTTGCTCAAGCGGAACAGTCGCCACATGACCAGTTTTGCCGAAGAAACAGGCGACCATTTGCTTCGAGGTTCTTCTTCCACGAACAACTTTCGTTGGATTTTGCTCGTCTTTGAAGACCCACACGGTCGATTGTTGTTTCGTTTCGGGCTCATACGCATGGATTCATGATTCGTCACTTGTGACGATCTTATAAACGTATTTTGAAGCACCGCAATCGTCTTTTTGCAAAATTTCTTTGCACCAATCGACACGGGCCTTTTTTGAGCGACTTTTTAATTTTGCGGGATCTAACGAGAACAAGCCTTTTTTACGGCCAGGTTCATGCAGTATCGAATGTATGCTGGTGGAAGAAATGTCCAAGGAAGTCTCTATCTCTCGGTATGTCGCATGTCGATCTTGCATTATGAGTTCACGCACGGAATCAATGTTCTCTGGCACAACAGCCGTTTTTGGACGACCTTCACGGAATTCGTCTTTGAGCGAGCTTCGGCCACGATTAAATTGATTATACCAATTTTTCGCAGTGCTATAGGATGGTGCTTCATCGCCATACAAAGATTTAAGTTCATCAACGCACTATAGTCGTGATAATCTACGTCGAAAGTTGTGAAAAATGATGGCACGAAAATGTTCACGAGTTAATTCCATTTTTTTCTATATTAATTTTTTCAAGTCACTGTAAACAACACAAATAACGGTCGTACGTCAAAACATTTTGAGTACGATTATGCTTAAAAATGACGAACTTTCCAATGGAAATGTCAGATTGTACTTGGCAGCACTCAGTATTGCCAGGCCAGAAATATATTTAGCAGCCCTCGTAATAATGTTATTAAATCATTTTCAGCTATATTTATGTATTAACTATCAAAATGATATAAGAAAATAATTACAAATTTAAATTTTAAGTATTTAAAGTTCGTGTCCTAAGTCTTTACAAATTTGAAGGCAACAAATTTATCATATATCATTCTACTAAACGTTAAAAAATTTAATTCTTTTTTAAATTTTATTTTGTTGTTTTTTCTGCAACTAAATATATTGTCACTGCTGTTATGCTAAAAATGTGAGTTGTTCTAAGCTTAAACCTTTTTCCACAAATGAAGCAAAATGTGATACTCAGGCGGGTAAGAACACATTTTTAAATAGGTAGATTAAAAAAAGTATTTTTGTCAATATGTACTGTAACTGTGACTAATTATTAGTTGCGTAAATAAGTACTAAAATTCTGGACTCTTTTTCCACTTCAAGCAAAAGGCCAAAACGTTTTAAAAAATTTTATAATTTATTTTGCTCATTATCATCTCCTAAAATATTTGTTTTTGCTCTTTGGAATATCATAGAAGGTAGTCTTTTTTTGTTATTTATAATCCAATGCAGACAATTCTTCTTTTTTATTACCGAATTATAAAATCAGCATCTGTTGGCTTCAATTCATAGAATGTCGTATAATTTATAGATAAAGGCAATTTGCACTAGACTGCAATTTCTTATAATATTTTGTTCTGACCTTTGATTTCCCCTTCATGCTGTTGAGGCCAGCCTAAATGTCCCAATTTTTCATTATCAACAATATAGGGAGCTTTAAGACAAGACTCTAGCAATTCTTTTAGTAAGAGTATGCTCGCAAGAACAACATAAATAATGTTTTGTTTTTTTTTTTTTTGCCTTAAGGGAAATGGATTAAAGTAGTTGAACTGTAAAAAAACAGCCAATGTTCCATACTTTTCATGTATGTGTCTTAAGTTTTTTAACTTTTACATATGATTTTTTTGTCAATAATATTACGAAAGACTTAAGTCACCTAGACGAAAATGTTGGTTTTTAGGCTCTCCATCTATGGAACCACAATAAGTTTATTTTTAAAGTAGATATATTTTACTATAGCCGCTATAACATTAAATACTAAAAATTAAAGGGTACAGCGAAAGTGCTGCAATATTCATAAATATATTGCTATTTTTTGTATTGTGATACAGAGAGACAAGAAATTTTTACAGTGTATAGCAACGAGTACAAAATGTAAAATTTTAATTTAAAGGGTAACCCAACATTAATGTACTTTTTACATAGCTGACTGTGTTTTAAGCCATTTTAGGCGGTCACCTTAAGTTTAATTATTTTAAAAATTATTTTTAAAATTAAAAATAACATTTAAATGTAAAGGGTGTTGCTATAGTGATGAAAGTTTGAAGAAGATAATATTTATTTTTCAACTGTGGTGGATATAAATATATAATTTACATAGAATGTGTATAAATATGTTTATTATAAAAATAAAAGTGAATAAAAAATTTAAGAATTAAAGGGTGTTTTTATAGGGCCTGCGATTTTGAGAAATATGGCCTATTAAACCGTTTTAAGTAGACGTTTTAAATTTGCATAAAGTAATAATTGTTATTTATGTTTTAGAAAAAATATATGGTATCCCGATAGTAACATGATTTTGATGTATATTGTTTTATTTTTTTAATGGTAACATAAGAGACAGACATATTAAATTAACAAAAAATGTTAAATCATAAAATAAAACATTAAATGATGCATCATGCACAATAAAAAACTCTTTGTGTCTGAGTCCAACTGGCATTTGATGAATTTATTTAGAATTCATCTTAAGGCGCTTAGTTCAGGTTTTATACATGTCACGATAAGGCGAGGTTAACCTTTAACTATGACACTATGGCCCATGATAGGAAACTATTTAAAGTGATTTTAGTTTTTAAAATTTTTTCAGGAATAAAATTCTAATAAAATCAGCAAAATTAAATAGAAACTAAAATAAAAAGTTTTTTCTTTACTAAATCCTCAGTTTATAATTATGAAGAAGCAGCTAGAAAAAAAAAAAAATAAAAAATAATCACTGAAGAACAACTTCAAATTTTATTATTTTAGCTTTACCAAAATTGTAAGCAACGAAAACAATTTAAATGAAACTTTTCTTTTGTTTTTTTTTATTTAAATTTTTATTTCACAATTATAATAAATTTTACAATGATATATTTAATTATATTTTTACATTGTGTTTCTCTATTAAATTTTATTAAAAAAAAAAGAAAAATAAACAATTTCTTTTCTAAACATCAGTCTTTAACTTATAATTTTTTTTCTTTTTTTATAAATTTTTTTTGTGGCTTTTAAACCAGCCAAAAGGAAATTTTTTATAAAAAATTTCTAAGCTGGTTTTATCTATTTCTTATTTTTTTATATATTTAATTATTAAATTTATTTTTTGAATTTTAGTAACTATAACTATAATACGCTTACGATAGGAAAAAAGGGAAACTAAAATAAAAAAAAAAAAAATTAACTAATTTGTGACTTAAGTCAGTTGGCTTAGAAGCGTAAAAATATGCAATTATTATTTATTTAAAAAAAAATAAACTAAAATAAGTTATTTTATAAAAAAAAAATAGGTTGTAATGACTTTTGTAACAGTTTTGAGTTCAGACAAAAGAACAAAAAAGTAATATTTACTTAGAAGGCACAATTCTGTTTTTTTTTTGTTTTTTATTTAAGACATTTTTTTATTTCAATTATTATTTAAAAACTGCACACAGTTCCTTATAACAGAGATAAGTTGAACAATTAATTTTTTATTATAAAAAAAACTAGACTGTAAACAAAATTAAGAACTTAACTGTGTTAAATAGGGAACTGTGAGCAGCCTAAATTTATTTTATAAGGAGACTCTTATACATATTAAAAAAAGTAGGATAAAAATATAATACAGTTATTTAGATTCATAATCTTTATCTTAAGCGGGAACTAGGCCTACAAACTGTACAAGCTAGAACCTGTTCAAACAAAATATATAAAAATAAAAAAAAACCTTGGAAAAAATGGGGGCAAAATTGAAAATTAAATAATCTTCATGCATTAGATTTTGCTTTGTAGAATCAGGTCCTTAGTATATTTTAAATACTATAATTTTTAATTACAAAAATAGTAGCTTCGTTGATGTAAGCAAATGTTTTCTAATAATAACACAGATACTGTATAGAAAATTACAATATTTTCTCAACAAAATCGCAAAATTTTGAAAAAATAATACGTGTTTTTTTATAATTAAAAAACTACGATTATTTACATAAATTAAACAAACAAAAAATATCGTTAAATATTGTAAAATATAAAAAACCAGTATTTTTCTTTAAACCACCAATATAAAATAATTTAATTTCCTAAAGTTTAGTAATATTTTTAAAATAAAGACGAAAAAAGTGTTACTGTTGCATATAAAAAATTTAGTAAAAACAGGTATTTTTTTAAGAAAAAAATAGCTAAAAATTTTTTTCTTATGTAAATTCTTTTTGAAACTGAAAAATTAATAAAAAATTAATGTTTAAAAAAACTTTAATTTCAATAATTTTACCAAAATACTGGTTAAATTAATAAAAAAAAATCATTTAAGAAAATTGTTAAAATAATTTTATAAAATTTAGTTTTCATCTCTGATGGCAATTGGCTTTTACAAATTTCAAGAAAATACTCTAACTGAAAAATACTGGTTTTTAAAAACCCCAGTATTCTTGTGATTCGCGAGATAAGTTAAATTTAGTTTTATATAGAGCGTTAAGAAAGCAGTATTGCATTAAACTAAGAATTTTCAGAGTTTTATAAAAATACTGGTTGAATTCGTATTTAATAATTTTTTTTTGTTAATTTGGTATTGATGATAATAAAGTAAAAATTAAAATATTATTGTAACATTTAATTAAATATGTATTAATTTCATTTTTAATTTATAAAAATCGGTTTTCGAAATTCCCAGTATTTTTATAAAACCTAAATAATTAAAGTAAAATTTTTGAAAGTACCATCACGATAAGTAAAAGAAGAGTTAAAAAAAGAAAACGAATTATTTGACGAGTTTGTTTAATACTGGTAAAGGGTTTTAAGATGCGGAAAGAACCTGTCTTTAGAAATTAAGGAGAACAAAATTTTTTTGTGATGTAAAGTGTTTTCTTCGCCAAAAAAAAATATGTATTTTAGGTTGAGTTGTTTTTACTTTTTAAAGACAACGTGGTGTTTCAAACTCAAAAATAACTTTAACAGATTCTTAGTATTGAATTTTTTTTGTAATTAAGTACATTTTGCTAAAAGCTACGAAAAATATAAAAATTGAAATTAAAAAATTTAAAAAAAAATAAATATTCGTCTAATTGAAGGGACATAACATATTTTCAAATAAAATGCGCTTATATCAATTAAGTTGTAGGCCCCTCAATTATTTTTAATAAAAATCGAAACAAAAATAATAAGTTTTGAATTTTTTGGTTTTTCTTTTTAAATACTGGTTTTTTGAAAAAAAAAAAAAAAATCAAACAAAAAAATATAAAAAAAATTTGCCTCTTAAAAACTTTCTTTTTAAATTTAAGTACAATTTCTTAAAATCATCTACAAAAATTTTGTTTTCTATTTTATATACATTTGCTAATTTAATTATAATACGATGCATTTTTATGCCAGTTTTATGATGTAATTTAATTACTTCAATGTAAAATCTTGTGTTTTATGCTTAATTACCTTAGTTCTTCACTTAAATTACTATCACCTATTATAGTTTGTTGTTGTAGTAGTTGTAGTGGTAGTAGTAGAGTTATATAAATCTTGATTATTTGCCGCTATATCGTAAGATATTTCAGTTAAAGAATCCTCTTGTAAAGCAACTTGATTTTGTTGCTGATTATCTAAAATGGGAAGTTTGAAGGGAGAAGTAGCACTACTTGTGACTATTATTGTGCTGCTACCACTACTACTGCTGGTGCTGCTACTACTTCTTGGGCTGTTACTATTACTGGTTTCACCGCTACTAACAGGATATTCTACAGATTTTTCCCTAATACTCAACCAAGATGGTATTGTTAGAGACCACCAAAGACTTGGCAATCACCGTTCCGTTGAGTGTGTTGTTGAGCCAAAGCCGCTACCGTATGTATTGCCCGAGTTACGTCTAAAGAAACCTAAAATTTCTAAAGTCTTAACCGAACGTCTTATCAACTCATCCTTATACTTCCATATAGTCTTATCCTCCACGGAATTTTCCCTATACTCCTCACAAGACTTTTTCAACGTATTAACACAATCAGCTCTGTAATGCTGTAGATGAGCATCTTGTATATCGACCGGATAAGACTTGCACACACCGCCCAAACAGGCCAAAGGAAAATGATTGTGAAGTGTTAATACTCTTTCGGGATTGTGGAAACATTTCACATACTGATTAGGTTTGGTGTAGTTTTTGGCACGATGTACATGCTGCAGCATGTGCATGTATTTGGGTATATCCTTATGCCAGCCATGTTCATGCTGTTGATCATCCAAGAAGTAAACATTGCGAAAGTTGAAACTATGATAGCCTTCAGGACGGGCCTTTAAAGATTCTGGCACTACTTTAGCCATCAGTTCAGACCATAACACGAAATTACCTTTGGGCATAATGACCTCGTCTATATCCAGAAGAGCAATATAGTCATACAGATACAAGTTTTTATACAAACAATCATTATAGGGTATAACCTCATTTTGACGTTTGTGATTGGTTTTCTTGGTCAAATAAAGATGTTGGAAGCCGGGCACATTGGGTTGGCCACCGGGCAAAGTAAGTGGTATAACTTGCACCTTGCCCTCCTGTTCATAGTGATGCAAGACCTTCGTTATATTGGGATGAACTTGTAAATTATAAAAATAGATTTTATCGGCACCCAAAATATTTAACATTTCAATCCATTCGATTAAACGCACCGACAAATCGTCATATAAAAAGTCCAAACCTTTAACACAAACGGCAAATCCTTTTTTGTGATCATCGGGAGGACGATTGTATATTACTCTCAAATTATTGGTGGCTGTATCACATTCCTTTTCCACCATCGACACTGAACTGGGTACAACGCCGTGAAAGGGTTTTGGTATCTGGCAGGCAATCAAATATGGCTGATATATACCCTGTTTATAATTGCCCCATTTATTGTACCAAATATATTTATATTCATACGTCTTCACAATGAACGGTTCCTTTTGGCCATCAAACCAAAATTGACAAAATGTCTTAACTTTGGGTTCGATGCGATCAATCATACCTAAAATACGCACAGCTGGTCCTAATAAGGAATTTTTGCGTATATCGTAATAGGCTCCAAATAGCTGAAAAGTACCATTTGAGGTACGCATTGTTTGCCAATAGATGTTATTGAATTCCAGCTCAAATATCGAAGGATATTTGGCACACGTTGAGGATTTTTGTTGAAGAAAATTTTTGTTTTTACTCCAGTAGGCAATGGGCAGGGAGGGTATACGGGATTCAACATCACGTACCAGCTGTTCATCGTCCATCGCTAAAAAAAAGGAAAAAAAAGAAGAATTATAATTTAGGTTTATTTTACATAAAAATTTCGTATAGAATATTCATATGAAGTGCTTTTTAAAGCCCCTTTAAAGCAAATTTTTTTTTTTCCATTCAAAGGAAACGTTTCAAAGTAATGCTGACCGTGTGGCACGCATAATACGAATAATATTTGCATTCAAAGAGTCAAATATTGCAGCATAAATCATTGAGTTTACGTAAACCAGCAGCATAAATCATTGAGTTGATGTTAAATTTTGATTTTAGTGAGCCAATGGTCTCATTTAGGCCTGAAGACACATTGTTTTAATTGTAAATTGTATAAATTTGTAAATAAGACAGTTTTAATGCCCACAGATCGGTAGAATTTTAAAAGACAAAAGGTTATAAATTTATAGCTTCATGCCTTGATCTACAATATAAAGAAGAGCTAATATTAAGTTTAGAGAGGCCAACCTACACTCAGAGACTCAGGGGGTCTCTTGTAAAACCCCTCAGATTTCCAAACTAAGAGACACTTGCATCCTGCAACCCATCTCTTAACCACCTGACTAATCTAATGAATAGGGCAACGTCTTCCGAAATGAAGAGTTCTTTTGCTCCGGGCAAAGACACATAAAGTGTTTAGTTCAGACTCCTATTCGTCTTTGCTCATCCGATGTACCGTTGACCCATCTACTATTTCTTGTGCTAATGGCAGTGATAACACCTACAAATATGTTCACTGCAGTTTAGTTTTTTCGTGTCCCAACTAAATTAAATGGACTGTGTAGGCCAATTGACAAAAATATTTTTTTCCAAAATCGACTTATCGCCAAATTTTAATTTGAATGAGTCGATGATCTCATTTGTAGATGTGTTAAAAAATAAATCAGCAATGACTGGTATTTTAAATGTCTGCATGTCCGTGGTGTTCTATTCTAGGATTCTTATGCACCTTCCAAAGTATTGAATAGTTTAGATTTACAATTTGAATACGGCTATTCGTCTGCTAATGATAAAAATGTATTTAAATCAGTAAAAATGTTTAGAAATTCCTAATTTTTAAATGTAATAGAATGTTACTTTCTTGGCTTAAGGTTCATTTTTTAATTTATTTTCTAAAAATTTTTTAGAAAGAAAAATTTTTTACAACTGTATGCGGATGTTTTTCGAAGAAAACAAGAATAATTAGACAACAGCAAAATATAATGCAGCATTTTCTTGATCGGTCATCTTTCATCAGCATTCTTCATCATTTATTTAATCAACTAATCAATATTAATTTGGTTGAACGTAGATCATACACAACTTCTTTGTTGTTCTCTCTGTAGCTCGTTCATTTGTGTTTGCTTTTGTACCAACCATCGGTATGGCCCAAATCTAATTTTTATTTTTGATCATTCATACTTGTTTCTTAATAGACGCTGTTCTAGTATTATACTGACTGTTTTTATAAATGTATATGCGCTGTGCTTGCGTATTTTTCGATTTTTATTTTTTCTCAACCAGGATTTGAACTGTGGATATTATAAATGAATTACAAAACAAAAAAATTGTTTTGGGAAATAAGTATTCTGAAATAGAAGTTTAAGTAAGTCTTCTCGAGTTTAAAAATGTATGTGTATCAGCTTTAAAGCAAAGTGACTTATGTCACTTTCGAAATTAACACCTCATATATGTGTGTAAAGAGCACTAAAAATTTGTTTGTGTGAAAACTTCGTCTTCATTCAATTCGCCATATGACTTTTATGTTTTACTTTTTTAATTTGAATTCTTCTCGAAACTTTTATATTTTGCTCTCAAAACTAAAATTCTTTCGCGTGTTTAAAAAGTAAAACTCACGAGCAAAAAAAAAAAAAAAGATACTTTTCAATATCTAAAATTAAACTTTTGCAAATTGGAAACGTTCAAATTTAACTTGAGCACCCTCTGTGCTCTCATTTTAGTTACAAATTTCATATCCCTATTATTGCTAAGTAAAACAACCGTCTTGATTGTCCACATTTAGAAGAAGGCACTTTGTCACAGTCTAGTAATATTGTTGTTGTTTTTGTAACACCTCCGCTGCTGACAAGAGTTCTTTCCTGAGGAAAAAATTTTCGGTTTCTACAGCTGTTGCTGGGTTGACAATCTTTGGCCGAGCAAGACTCGGGTCGTTCCGGAGCGAAGATCCAATTGCGGTGGGAACAAGTAGTATTGTAGTGAGCCTTTGTTTAGTCCCAGTATGGTGTTGTTCTAGTCACATATCAGACATAGTTTAGATATTTTTAAAAAAAATTTAGGTCTAATAAAATAATTTTTTTAATATAAAAGCTTTTAATTTGTTTCAACTTACCCGTTCGATTATCGACCAATATATCTGAGGGATCAAACTTATCCGTTGTTGTTGATGTTGTCTCGGCAAATCTCAGCATATCCTTTTGCAACAGTATGCGTCCACTTAAAGGCAATGAGGCGTATTCTTGGGACACTATATTTGTGCCCTGCATTTTAAAGACGCCAATTATAACAAAAGACCAAACACATAAAGTGAAAAGGATTTTTAAAATAACATTTGTGCGTGCCATTTTCTTTGTGACTTTGTGTTTGAATCTGCCTTAATGATTTTGGTGTTGTTTTTTTTTTTGTTGTTCGTTGTGTAATATAATATTATTTAAACACTTTTAATTAGAAAATTATTATAACGAGACAGCGCCACAAACTATTGAATAAAAAAGGTTTAATTTTCCAGGCATAAAACATGGAGGCTGCTCCCTTTTTTTCCTTTAATAAAATCTATTGTAAAAGGCTGTAAAGAGATAAGGAAACAAAATAATGGAGTAATAAAAATGTTAATTTTTTGTTATTTGTAGAAATGAATAAAGTAAAAAAATTGAATTAGTTTTTATATATTTTTTAAATGTTTTTTAAGGATTTTAGGGTTATTTGTTAAAAGTTAATTGCTGTTGTTGTTGTTGCTTATAAATAAAAACGTACTTATTATCATTAAGGGTCAAAAGCATAAAGGAAATGCCAATACCAGCGTAAAAGGCTGCTTTAAATAAATAAAACATTAATGTGTTTGTCCAAGGCGGGACTATTATGACTGTTTCCTTACTTGGGGTTAGTTTGTGAGAAAGTTTTATTCTAAAGTTAATAATTTTTTGTTCTTTTTGTTTTTTTGTTTGTTTTTTTTTTTTATTTCAAACTGTTGTTATTTCCTATGGCTTTCATATCCTTTTTACATTTTCCACTTTCTGTTAGTCTGCTAGACTTGGCGAATGTATTTTATGTTTCGTTTGCCTTGACAGTGTAGTTGTTGCTTTTGCTTTTCACTATTAAGAGTCTCGTCAGTTTTACTGGATTGTCAACTGTTGAAAATTATAAAAAAATTTTTTTTTGTTCATTTGTTAAAAAAGAAAAACATTGTAGTTTTTTATTATTTTTTTGTTACTGTTGTTGTTGTTGGTGATTGCAATGTCTAACTTTGTGTCATTTTAATTTTCTCTTTCTGCGTTTTTAATATTTATGCGCTTATAATTATTTTTACGTTAGTACAACACAATTTTTCTTGTTTTGATTGCAAAAAGGACCTAAAGCTAGACAAAAATATGTAGATAAAGAACTTGAAAATTGTCATTGTTTTGTGACAAGTCTAAAATAAATAGAGCGTATTCGAATAATTAGTTTAGTTAAGGTTGTCAAAGGGAAATTTCTATTATAGTTTTGGATTAATGATATGGGAGCCCCAGGCTCTAGTTAAACTTTCTTGAGTTATTTAAATAGTTTTCTATTTGTAGAAACTGATAATGAGTTCTATGGAAATTTTTTATATTTTATATTGTCGCTATAAGTTCATTTAGATTTTATATTTAAACTTTTTTCTTTCAACATATCCCCACTGTATGGCTACCAAAGAATTTATTAAATCGTCTTTTGACTGACAAGTAAGAAAAGCATGAAGATATTTTTGTCATGCTATTACGTTGACAGTCTAAGTGGTCAAGTCGTATTAAACAAATACAGAAAGTACGCAGTGTCAAATTAAGGCTGCTAAATGAGAGCAAAAAAGGTCTGTGTGCTGATAGAAAAATATACTGACAGTTTGTGTTGGTAATTGCAATGTTAGGGGTAGAGAAATTGCCAAAGAACAAATGATAAGGCGCGGAGGGGATTGATTTGGAGAGAATAAAATCTTTCAAGCTATGGATTTGTTACTTTAATAGACTCCTATCTGATTAGCTAGTGTGAAGAATTATTCAATCCTAAAAGTCTAGCGAGAATTGATGGATCTCATAGGCCATTTGATTTAGTTGGGACACGAAAAAGCTAAACTGCTGTGAATATATTTGTGGGTGTTATCACTGCCATCAGCGCAAAAAATAGTAGATGGGTCAATGGTTCATCGGAGCCTAAACTAAACACTTAATGGGACTTTGCCCGGTATTGTAAAATCGTAGGCTTATATGTCTAAGCAAAAGAGTTCTTTAATTTGAAGGACGTTGCCTCATTCATTAGATTAGTCAGGTGGCTAAGAGATGGGAGGCAGGATGCAAGTGTCTGTTATTTTGGAAAGCTAGAGGGACTTACAAGAGACCCCTTGAGTCTCTGAGTGTAGGTTGGTTTCTCTAACTTTAGTATCAGTGCTCTTTTTTATATTGTGGATCAAGGCATGAAACTATAAACTTCGAACATTTGAATTTGCCTACTTACGTTTCCAGACCACAAAGCGCACCATACAGTGATACGTTGAACATACAAAGGCTTCTCACTAACCACTCTAGGATTGGTGTTGGCACAATTGAAAAACAAAGTTTTCGCTTTCAAGCAATTCAGTGCTGCTCCTTCCCTGTTATAGCTTCAAGCAGAAACAGCTGTCGGATTTTTAACCGATTTCTAAGAAAGGATAAGGTTTTCAATCAATGTTCCTTAAGATTCTTTTATTGCTTTTTCTATGTTGTTATATTTGTTTGCTATTAAATAAAGGGTATCCCCTCAAAGCAATTGTAATTTAAAAGTAACGCTTGACCAGTAAAAGGTAGAAATTTAATATTCCTACAAAATGCGTAACGCTTTATAAAAAAACTAAACTGAAATGTTAAAGGGTTACCTTATATATGTTGTTATTTAATGTATATGACCTTACCTATTTAATCGTTGCAGACAGACATTTGCCATTTATACTGAATATAAATAATTATTTTTAAAATATAAAAATTAAAGGGTGTTCCACGTCTTTGACGTATAAGACCTTTAAAACCGTTATAGTTAGACAATTTACATTTGCAGAGGTTATGTGTTACTCAGCTCACTATAATAGAAAAATTGTGAAAAAAACATTTGTTCTTTTTATTTTGCATAAAACGTCTTTTAACTCAACTTGACTTTCCAAACAATAAAAAAAATTACCTGCAATGAAAACTTCATTTAAATTCCTTTTGAATAATTTCTTAAAAGACATATTTTACATAATAAAATCAAACCAGCACTTTAAAACACTTTTTCAAATATTCTTTCTTAGCCAGACTTTAAGCCTCTCATTTCAATTATTCAACCAGAATAAATGTCTTCTACAGTTCATTAACATTGAAAAACAGCACCAAACACTGCCAATTGCTTATGTTAATTCTTCTTCTTTTTGATTTTTAGCTACTACTCATGCTACTTATTGACTTCTTTGAAAATGTCTTTGGAAAAAACAATGGGGTAAGAATTTTATTACGTTTACAAATTTCCAAAACATTAGAATACAAATCCATTTTGCACAAGTAAAAATAGTTTCGTTGTTATTACGGGATTCTTTTCTTGCTTGTTGCTATGGTTTCAAAATGTTTTTCAGGTGTTGCTACTCTGCTCAGTAGAAATTTAATGATTTTTAACCTCAATTTAAATGTTCCCAAAAAATGTAAACTTTTTATTGTTCTGATTTGAAAGTAAAGAACAAAAACCAAAAATAAAAAATAAGAACAATAAAACAATAATACAAAATTAGAATAATAAAGAAAATAACACTTTGTGGTAGGTTTGAATTTTAAATAAAATTAAACTAAGAATTTGTGTAAATAAGTTTTTGCATTAAAGTAAAATAAATAAGCCACCTGCGAGCTAGACTAACAAATGAAGGGTTCCTTGTCATAGTGGGCCTTTCTTTTATTTGGCGAACGCTTAATATTTTCATCATTATTGGTAAAAATTTTAAGGTTTCAAAAGCCAAAGCTTTTATCTCCTATGGGAAAGCTCTTTTAAATTTCAACTTTTTTTTCATACTTTTTGTCATAGAGCACATTCATTCTGTGTGATTTTCAAATTCTGTCTATAACAGTTTAAAAAATAAGGTGTTATAAGTTAAGTTCAAATCTCTGTGGGGACACCCTTTAATTTTTACATTTTCTCCCTAATGTTATAGCCAACATAGCAATCCACTCTATATATAAATTTTACGCTTCGGCCTCTAACGATTTAAACGCTAAGACCATACTTAACAAAACCAGAGTCTCAATGGCAACACCCTTTAATTTTATAATTTAGTGTACACACTTATTCTTACAAAGGACATATTTTTACATATTGTGTCTGAATCTTACACGTCCCCTTACTACGGTTGAAAAGCTAAAGTAATATACGTTAAAATTAAGTTACTATAGGAACACCCTTTATATATTAGCAATATACTTCACTTCACACCTACATTCTTAAAGCGGACATATAAAAATTAAAACTTAAAGTTTTTGGTTTTAAAACAAGGTCATGTACGCAAAAATGATATAACAATTAAGACACCCTATAATTTAAATAATTATTCTCTGTATGCTTTGCTATAGCAAACGAAGTTTTCATACACCGTGCAAACTTAATGTGTCTTCCTATCAGAGTTCACAGTGTCACTTTCGGTATACCTTTTAAATTCTACTATTTGTTATTATAGCTGACAAACAAGAGAACTTTTGAGAAAATTTCAACAGTCTTTCTCGTACGGTTTCAAAGACTAAAAGCAATAACAGGCTGACAACTGGACATACAGAGAGGAAAATAAAAGCATTACGTTTTAACCTTTTGGTTATGAAACTCTGAAATAAGAATATTATGAGCAATTAGAGGCGCAGTGTAAATTACAGAAACTTTACTAAGTTAATCGGGTATTCTGCTTATCAAAAGATTTGCATTCTGTCTTTTCATTTTTCACAATTCCATAGACATGATACTCTAGTTTGTTAACACTTAATAATTCTCATTCAGTTTTAATAAATTTCTTTAATACTTTTTTTTCGTGTGAATGATAGCGAGGACCTTTTAACTAAAAAAAGAGAATGCAAATAACTGATGTTCCTCGTAGCTTTATGAGCAAGCAATTGTCATATAGAGATTGTACGAGTGCTTATTTTCATATTAATCACCAGAATTAATCATGATTCTCAATTAAAACAAATTAAAAGAAATAAGTTGATCAGGTATTCAGCTTATCAGTGGGCTTAAATCCTGCTTTTAACTTCGCAAAATTCGTTTGATATGATACACCAACTTAATTACAGTTAATAATTCTCATTTAGTTTAAGTAAACGTCTTTAAATATATTTTTCGCTTAAATGATAGAGATGACCTTTAAACGAGAATCACGGAAATGTAATTAATTTATGTTCTCCTATCTACAGGAGTAAACAAAGAAAATACAGAAACTTAAATAAGCTACTCACCTACTTAAGGGTTCAGCTTATCACTAAGCTTGTATTGTGTTTTTGATTTCGCAGAATTCGTTTAACATGATACACCAACTTAAGAGTTAGTAATTCTCGTTTAGTTTAAGTAATTCTTTTTAAAAACATTTTCACTTAAATGATAGCGAGGAGTAATGTTGCTCGTAGCTATAGAAGCAAGTAATTCTAATATAGAAAACGTGCAAGTTACAATTTTTATACAAATTGCCAGAATTAGTTACATTTTTCATACAACGCAAATTAAAAGAAAATAAAGTAACTAGAAACTTAAATAAGTTAATCAAGCGTTCAACTTATCAGTTGGCTTACATTTTATTTTGCAGAACTTGCTTAACATTAATCACCAACTTAGTAACAGTTAATAATTCTCAGTTAGTTTAAGAAAAGTTCTTTAAATATATTTTTCGTTTGTTCGATAGCGTCATTTACTTTTTTCGTGTGAGTGACAGTGAGGCTTTTTAAGTGAGACACAATGCTTAATTTTTTCCCATTGCATCTTTTGTGTATGGATGTAAACAGCAAATAAATTTGTCGATTATTTTTCACCTAATGAATTCTATCGACCACGACGAGCATCTTAAGTAGATTTTTTCAATTCATTTTTTAAATAATCTTCAGGGCAGTGATTGTGAAAATTATTATGAAACAGCAAATAAGGTCAGTTAATTTTGCATTGTTCTTGGTAAAGTTGTTTAAATTCATTGGCTGTTTAGGTACAACAGCTTTAAATGATTATCCTTAATAAAGCGAATTGGGATAACTATTTTGGTATAGAAGATTTTCAATGAAATGATTTTGAATCAAATTTTAAAGTGAATTTGGTAAACACTGTGTAGAATTACGATTTGTCTTCATTGTTTTAGACTCTTATACACGGATGACTATTTAAGCACTTTGACTTCTTTGTAGTCTACTTAGGGAAAAAGTTTAAAGCACTTGCCTTTCTACAATCGATTTCTTTAAAGAAGAAAAATATTAAAATTTTTTTTTACAGATTTCTACTGCCATTAACGCCTACACCTTCCTTTAAAATTCTAAATCAATAAAGTTTGGCTAAAATGAAACTTGAAATTTGTGTTAAAGAATTTATGCACAGATTTTTTTGTTGTTAAATATTGTCATGTTTTCTCTGAATTTTTCTAGTTTCAATAGTTGTTTTTGTGTACTGGTTTCTTATACTGAATTGGGTCATTTTAGATATTTCTGGTTCTTGGCTGCTAGATGAAGCATATGGATGTGAAGAAAAAACTAAACGAAAATGAATTTTTTTATATACGAAAAAAGTGGAAAATTATTTTAAAAGAAAAAAAAATTAATCCTTTTTAATTGTGGGCGATTTCACGATTTAATAACATCACAAATATCTTTACAAAAATTTTAATATTTGATTATGATCGTAAAAAAATCAATATCGTCTTGTTATTGGTCCATGTTGTTGTGACAAAAACTTCTTTGGAATACAATTTTGCAAATCTATGAGTGGGAAAAAATTCGAAAAAAATATATATATATTTTCTTTTCGTAAAAAGAGCTCTTTTCAGAAATTTATTTTAAAAAAACTTGAAGAGAAGATATCGCGTTTAAATTGTTTTCAATTAGATATCGATAACTTGCATATGCTTTCATTCCGTTTACTCTATTTTATGTTTTATATTTTTAAATTTTGCTACATTTTTTCTTCTTTTGCTCCACAGTTGTTAATTTGATTAACTTTTATTAAAAGCAAACAATCTATTACCTGCTTTTTTAAACCAGATACTCGTTTCTTTTATTATTTAAAATATTTTTAAGGCTTGGCGCACTTTTTAAGTTTTTAGATTGAACAGACTTATGGCGAGTGCTGCTGCTACCAATTTTAAGACTATAATTTATTCAGACTGGTGACATTCTAAAGTTATTGATTGCTTTAAAGCAACTAATTGAGGTTTAGAATATAAAAATAGTTTTAAAAAACTTACAAACACACAAATAAATAAATATTTGATTTTCGATTTTAATTTAATGAACGGCATTGATTTTTTGTAAAAACAAAAAACAAAAATAGTAGTAGAATATTATTTACAAAAATAAAAATGCAAGTGAATTGACTAAATTAAAATGAAAAGAAAATCAATAATAAAAAAGTATTTTCAGACTGTGGCTGCTGTACGACTAAAAAATTAAAAGCGAATTGAATAAATAAACTAAAATAATTAGGAAATACAAATAATAGTAAAAAGAAAAATGAATTTAAAGTTTCTTTGTCGGCTCTGGCTGTAATGATTAGGACATAAAAAAGAATTAAATGTCACTTGTTCCCAGTAGAAATAATTAATCTCCAATTTTATATAAAATTTTATTTTAAAAGTTTGAATTAAACTTGGCCTTATTGTTTGGAAATAAAAAAGAATTGTGTCTGCTTTCACGGAATATGAATTTGAGATCTGGCGAATCATCTGCAAATATTATTTTATAAAAGAATTAGGTGCCACAGAACAGTTTTCACATCAAGCGGTGACGAATATGGTTGTCAAACTGGTTTTTTTTTTTTTTTTTTTTTTTTTTTTTTTTTTTTTGGTCTAATTCTTTTTGAAGTATACATTATTAAATTAATTTGCTTTCTTCTAAGAATGAAGCTTCGTTTCAGCTAAAACCTGACTTGAATTAATACTCCTGGGCAGATGTTTGTTAAAGACTTAAGTCAACATTTGCCTTGATCTCTCTATCTGATGGTGGCCTTACCACCGATTGTAGACAACGAAGTTGCATATCTAAGAACAATGCTATCAGGAGCCTGACTTACCGCTTGCTTTAGGGTTGGAGACTATTCAATTCTCTCTGTTGAGAGGGCAACAGCACACTTCCGTTTATTTTGCAACTTTCCTGCAGATGTACACTTTAACATCGCAGCCGCCATGTGTAATCCAAAGGGACCCCACAGAAATGGGCGGCTCTTTGTATGGGCTATCGGATTCTATCGTTCCAGTAAAACTAAGGAAATATTCTCGATGATTTCCCAACTTATCTATACAGATTTGGTGCCTGCTTACCGGGGGACTGGATCACCTTATACCCAATAAAGCACTTCGTCTGAAGCCAGGTTAGCTCAGCTGGACTTTTAGTAACCCCCTGTCTGAGTTCTTGAATGCACTTTCAGATATTGAGACTTCTTTGAAATGGTGAACGATGCCCCAAAGATTTCAGCGTGTTTTATCCATCAATTTTCTAATATCAGCATAACAGGAACATTAAATTTCCGGGTCACCTTGGCAGATCATTTTCAGTTTCTGTTGTCGTCTTTAAAGTATTTTTGTTTTTTATAAAATCAAGACTGTGTTTAACGGATATTTGAAACAATAATTACACTGTTAAGCAAAAAAGTGCTTCAGTCCTAGACAAAATGTTTTCTATCAATTTCAGTTTTCTTAGTATAACTGGATTGGGGTTCACGGGTGTTGCATCATCGTCTCGAGAGAAAAATCTTTGCTTAACAGTGTTATAAATTATTATTAAACCTTCTAGACTTCATTTTTCAGATGATAAACCTGCTATGAGGTTCTTTGTTAACTTCCCTAAATGTGTGCACTCTTTTAATTATTTTTACTGTTTGTTTCAAATGGATTATTTTTCTTATTTCTTGATTTTCAGAACACACGTGAAATTATGATTTTAAATAAATTACCTGACACCTTTGAAAGTTTTGTTTTCTTTTGTTTTCTCTTCTTTTTTGTTGTTAATTTAAATTATTTCTTTGACAAAATGTGTCATATGAATCTTTTTTAAACAATAACTACTAAGAATTAGTATTAAATATATATACAACAAAAGGACCGTTATATTTAAAAAAACAAAAGAGAAAAAAAGTACTCATATTGTTCCAAAAAAAGTATTATCTGCAACAAAAACCACGTCAGAAAAAAAACAATACACTTTTTTAAATTAAAATCTCTCTAAATAATGGGAACTTTTTTTTAACAAGTCATCATATCATTCATTCACTTAACTTTTTTAATTTCAGCAAAAATTGGTGGTTACAATAATATTCACATCCGTTTTAAACAAAGCGTTTCGTTTTGAAGCTTTTAATAAATGTCGCAGCATACGAGAGAGACAATGTTACTAGAGGAATTGGAAGCCATAAAGAAGGTCGTATTTTATAAATATCTGAAAACTCTAAAGCAAATGAATTACAAGGGGAGATATATTTTTAGCTTCAGTTTTAGTTCGGCATTAATACGGCACAGCAGCTAAATTATCACATAAGATATTGTTATGAAAAAAAGATTGGCAACCCTTAATATATCTGTAAAAACAAAATTAATGTTGTTGCTGTTTGCGTTTTTATGCTAAATAAAGGTAAAGAATTTTTTAATATTCTATCATTAAAAAGTGTAATATGTGGCAGTAGAAAAAAAGGCCCAAAACGTTGATTTTTTGTTCAACAACGTTTTCACGGATCATAAGTTCAAATCCCAGTAGTGTTTTTAAGAAAGGAGAGAAAAGTAACAACATAACTTCAGTGTGTGATAGTTGTATATGTGTTGGTTATCTTACCTGCTTAGTACAACAGTCTCTAAAGACGTATTTCATTGTGGTCTTAATGGCTACGGTAGTAAAGGGAGAATTGTTCAAATATGGCCAAAGTCCCAGAAC
The DNA here is from genome assembly GCA_937654795.1 of Cistogaster globosa. Lineage (NCBI taxonomy): Eukaryota > Metazoa > Arthropoda > Insecta > Diptera > Tachinidae > Cistogaster > Cistogaster globosa. Next base: position 2,959,845 of record OW569406.1, read on the forward strand.
ATTTAGAAAGCAATGGGTTTTGCGAATAATATTAGCAAGTGTTACTCACTGCTGACATTGATTAATTCGCTTCTAGCCGGTGAACATGGCGGCGTATTTTGAAAAAGCGCGTAAATTGGTACGAAAGATGTGAAACGGTAGCGAAAAATTAATTAAATCAATTATCATGTTACTGAAAAATAATATTACTAATTAAATAAAATATTAAATTAAAAAATTGTAAAGTATTTATCTGAAAGCCAACAGTTGGGAAAATTTCTTCTTGTTAATGCATGTTTTTTCAACTTTGATAAAAACCACACAACGATTTTATTTGACGGCATTTTTTATACAATTTTTACATATAAAATGTACCTCATTCGTCTAAATCGTTAGGGCTGTCTTGTTTGTAGGAACTAGTTTTAAAACTAAAGGATAACATTTTTCAAGATTTTGTAAAAAAAAACTGGTATTAAGAAGTCACACTAAATACGTTAAATTAACGAATATCTAATAATTTTAAATGTTGATTATTATAATGAATACTTGTTTGTTATTAAAAAAATCATCAGTCAATCATTAAAGTGCAGTTTTTATTTTGGCTAAAAGACAACACGTTACAGTTATTTTTTATTTTTAGTTATTTACAGGCTGCTTTTAGGCTTTAAATACACGAATATTTTTCTGGTCGCCATCTAGACCCAAACTTTAAAAGAAGAAAAAAAAGTGTTGTTACACATCATAACCACTACAAGTAAAATAAATCTTTGAATGTTAAACAACAAATTTATAAAATGTGGTCATTAATCAAAATAAATCAAGTTGAAAAGTGGGAAAAACTTTTCTTATTTTCTTCAATAGAATAAATTAAAAATGTATAAAAAATAATAAAATGATAAACTTTTTTAATTTTTTTTGCATAAATTGTTTTTATTAAAAAAAACCAAAATGGCGGGTTACGATAATGCAATTAAATAAAATTTCATTTCTTATAAATAATTCTTTACTAAAAAAACCGAAGTCGCGGGTAACGATAATGCAGTTAAATTAAATTGTGTTTTTTATAAATGTTTTTTTACGTTGAAAAACCAAAAAAGCGGGTAACGGTAATAATTGGTTATATTCATTAAAGTTTTTTTCATTGTTTTCTTTTTAAAATTATTAGTTTTGAACCAGCTTTTTACCAATGTTTTGACGAATACGCAAAGACGAGTTGATAAGATTTATCGCAATTGTACTTCAAGGCAAAATCTTCAACAATATATGCTTAAGTAAATTTAGGGCTTTGATATTTAAAACGCGCTTATGCCAGAATATGCACGTCATTTTAGGAAATCTAAGCTAATCTTACTTTTTTCAATTAGTTAAGTTGGATATATAGAAGATAGAGGTCTAAAAAATACAGATTGTTAAAATCTAATCCATAGATCGATAAAAGTGCTTACTAGGAACTAAGCATTTTTTTACCTTATTAAAGTAATACACAGTATATTAGAGTACGAAAAGTAAACCAAAAATTTAACTAAAAGCAGCTTTACGTAGTTTAAAATTGATTTTTTTTTAGTAAATTTATAACTTGAAGTGAATACCCCTACTGAAGAAATCTTCTAATACAACAAAACGATGTATATTTCAAAGCACCCAAACAAGCAAACGAAAAATCGTGAAATATTTGTGGACCAACATATATATAATTTTTTTTATGAACTTTTTGGATTGTTGAAATAACGAACTAAACGATAAGGTTGTTGTAAAAAAAAATGATTGAAAACAAAGAGTTTATTTAACTAAGGCCATACAATTTCCTACAGATGATCCTTAACATGATCTCTTTTGAAATATTTAATTCAGCGTTAAGTTTAACAAACGAAAACATAAAACAAAAAATCGCATTTTCATAGTTTTTTTGTTTATTTTTTTTTTTAAGTTAAACTCACTTCGTTGTGGTTGCATGCAACGAAACAATGAAACTTGAAAAAAATAATAAAATATTAAAGAGGGGAACATTTAAAAGATAATATTGCAGTGATGAACAAAGGCCTTTTGTTCTACAATAGACTTAATGATAAATTAACAGAAATTTTTATTTCTTGCTTCTAAAATATTTTTATTATATTTAAAATAGCACTTTTAAATAAATTTTTATATTTTATCAAAAAACTCTAATTCAATCACTAAAGCATTTTTGTCATTAATTTAACTAAATTAAAAAGGATAATGATACCTTTATCTACAAGGATGTCATTTCCACACAAGCTTGTATAAATATCAAGAATAAATCATTTATACAGCACTAATTGTTTTATTTTTAAATAGTCTCTACGAAGTCTCTACTTTTCTCTTTACAAGGTTGCGAAAGAAACTGGCAGTTTAAGTTCCAAGGTGCCTTGGTAAGAAACCTATGACTGTCATTTTGGAAAGGTGATAAGTGTTTGTTAATTATCCCAGTTAGGGGTTATTGGGAATCTAGTCGGACATTTAGAAATGGCTGACCTAATTTAATTTACCTTTTGCTTACCCGTAAGAGTTGTAAATACTAAAACGTACATTTTTTAAAATTTTTATCAATTACAGACCCCTAATAATCCTTAAAAAATAATAACTTTCGCCACTGAACTAGTTTATATTTGAGCTATTAAAAGAAAGAAAATTAATGATTTTTAGCAGACAATAATTCATCACGTACTCTGCATCAAAGAAAAGCAGATCTTTCTCTTTTCCAGCTTCAAAAAAATTATTTATAGTAATTCTTTGTTTAGCTACGAAAAGTTAAATTGTTTACCCAATTTCTTGGAATCAAATTGCAAAAAAAAAAAAAATAATAATAAAATCCTTTCAAATCATTACTAACAAAATTAACATTAGGAAAAAGAAAAAATAAGTTTTTTTTACAAAAGAACATTTCATTTGAAACTGTTTGTGGTGAAAATATTAGAAACAAAAAAGAAAGAAAAAAAGAATTCTTAAAACGTGCAAAGTTTAATGGACCAGGTTTAGCTGTTGGTGCTTTTTGTTTTGTTGTCGGTTTAAAATCATGAATATTTATTCTGCAATAAACTTTAACTAGTTTCTGCAAATACAACATGAACTTCAATGAACTTGTATTCATATCTGTTATAAAGAGTGTTACAAAATTTACACAAGATTCGAAATAAAATATATTTGTTTTTGTTTTTTATACATTTTTTTCCATTTTACATCATAGATTTGTGAACACAATATCAAAACTTATGTAGACAGTACCCGCCGACGTTTAAGTTTAACTTTCCTGATTCCTGAGGATGCCACCCAACGGTGTGTCGAAATTTTGAAAAAATAAAGAACAATAAACGATATTATTAATAACAGACCTAGTGCTTGAGAAATTAGACAATAAAATTAATTATAAGGGTCAAGAAAACTTCAAGTTAAATAAAAATAGTCAAGCTATTTCTTTTCGTTTTCAGGGTTGTTCCGATGTTTTGCAGATGGCGTTATGTGTTTATTAAATTTTCAAATAAAAACAACACTTGAACGAGTATGTGAGACACAAGACTATAATTTTCACGAATCAAATAAATGGCTAAGCAAATAAATGGCTCTTTAAAACTGCGTATAACGAACCAGGGCAAATGGATTTAATGGCTGCACTAAGGCGAATGCCCGCAAAGGTATAAATGTAAACAAATTTGATTGAAGCAGAATAAAGTTTTCTTGCTTAATTCCAGGGTATTTGGTCTTAGGCTTATTGACCAACTTTTGAGCACAAAATGAGCGTACAAATGCTAGGAAATACCTCATGCAATAATCATATGGTAATACTGGCAACATCTTGTTGTATTGCTTTATCGGTAACTAATAATAGCCACTGCTTTATAGGATTTGTTTTGCAACTCGAAGGGACCAGCTATACTTTCGGCGCAAGATCAGCACCATAAGTGAATTATGGATATGGCCATTTTTACAGGTATAAGAAAAGTATTAACTTTCAAACCAAATGTTTTAATTATCAAATCTGGTAACGTACAGGCGCAAAATTGCTTTTAGCGGTGAGACCCTCTTTCGAATAATGTGTGTGTAAATAAAAAAAATTTCCACATATGGACTGAAATACTACAGACATTATTATATTCAGAAAAGGAATCGCCGACTGCGTTGTACAGGCTGGTGGCATCATTGGTTGTTAGTTTTAAAAAAATGTAGCTGAAGTTTCCTTCCTCGTCGACGAAGATCTTAACCGCGCACCACGATCAATGATTTTATTTATTTGGAACTCTCCAGACGACATTTTTATGGTTTTAGCAGGATAGTTTTACGTTCCATACCGCGACCGCAACAATTGACATCCACAATGCGCTTCATCAAGAACAATAGTGGCCATAAGTCAAAATTGATTTTCAGGTGTTGCGATGTTTTTAATGTTCTGTGGCTCTTAAAAAACACCCTTTACAATTGTGAAATATAATCAAGTTGAACCTACGAAAGCACCACTTCTTTATAAAAACTCGACTTTCCCTTGATTTTTTATTCTCTTCCTTTTTTTACAGCCCTAAACTGTCAATATGATTTTGTTTGCTTAACATGCAAAGATATTTTATGAATTTTGAGGCACCCTTTACTACTAAGAAATCTTAGCAAGAGGAAAGAAGAGATAAAACAGCGTTTTAATGCATTTATTTTTTATGATTATTTTTTCAAATTCTTGCGGCTTAGTGTATGTTTAAGTGTGTGTAAGAGTGTCTTTTCTAATTACATAAATTGCAGAATGTGTTTCAAGAAGTTCAGTGTGGCAAAGATATCAACAGAATCATCAGTAACATAAACAAGAATTTCCATGAAATTGATTCTAATGCCAGGAAGCAATTGGCTTCTTATGGTGTTTTTTTCTTCCTCTATTTTCTTTTCATTTTTTTTTTTTATTAATTTTTATTTTTTTTTTCTTATTATTTATCATTCAGTTTGCCCTGCTTAAGTTGTTAACGTTTTTGAGTTTAATGTTCATGGGGTGCTGGAGTTAAAGTTTTGTAGGCTATTGACTGCTAACAGAACAATTGAAAGCGTGCTGGTGTCAGTGTGTCTATAATGTGTGTGTGTGTTCATCGGTTTGTGTGGTTAAGAGATGCTTTTACCATTTTTAGTTTAGTTTTCTTAATGCATAAAACTAGAGAAAACCATAAGGTGGCATGAGTATGTTGAGTGATTTTTGTATCCCCCATTATGAGCCAATGAATGTGTAAATGCCTTAACGGTAACATAGCTGTTATATTAGATTTATTATCAATTTTGAATTTATTTCTTTTGAATTATGTAGAAAATAAAACTGGTTTCAATTATTATATGAAACAACACAATAAATATAATTGATTTGACATTTGTATTCATATCTGCTGTATCTAGGGCAATATAAAAAAACTATAACAATTGAGTACAACAAAATAAAATAGTTTAATAGAGTAAATGAAAAATAGTAAAATTAACCAGAAAAGATTTTTAATTTTATAAATCGATTAAAAATAAATAAAAATATTTTTGTTTATTGAGTTCACTCGAAGAATTTAATTTATTTTTTGAATCACTACACCCCGTTAATTTCTATATTTTTAGACTAACGAAATACCTTTTAATTTTTAAATATTTTGCGAAAGTTGTTCTAGAGGACATATAACTGCTACACGGCGTAAATTTTACAAGGCAGCCTTTCACAATTCAAAAAATAGCACTAATTTGATAAATATCACGTCTCTTTGGGAACACACTTTAATTTCTAGTATTTGTTTTCCTAGTGACTGTTGTAAGACATCTTCTGTTAGTAAAACACGTTCAAGAGTTAAGCTGTTACAATTCCAGAGAGAGAGGGCTGTCACAGACAAATAGGCAGATATACAGATAGTTAAACAGACACACATACGAACAGACATTGTAGCATTAATAATAGGATACGGAACACTAAAAAGATTTATAATATTAAAAAAATGATTTCAAGGTAAAAAGAACCTAACGATGAATATATTTTCATAATTTGTTAAATAGTATATAATGCAACGTTGAATTTGCTTCCTCAATGAATGCGTAAAAGTAATAGTCATTAATTGAACAGCCCCATTTCCAAAGAACGTAATCCAATGATGGATGCCTGCAACTTATTATCCGCATTATACAACCACACTATGTGTAGATTAATTGGATTTTCTAAGCCGGCAATATTGCACTTTTGATGACCACATGTATATCACCCTTTTCAAAAAAAAAAATATTTAATCAACATATCGATTTTACATTAAGTTCATCCAAGTTATTGGATAGCTTAACGTCACTTAAATAATTTATTTTAAACAAAAATATTTCTATAGAAAAAAAGTAAAAAGTCTCTTAAACTTTTGAAACATTTGCCTGAACTTGAAACCAAACAAAATTTTTTTTCCTGAAATATTAATAAATTTAATTAATAACATAACAATAACAATGACGAATTGCGCACTCTTTATGATTTATGAATTTCGGAAATAGTATTGCGCGTAAAGTGTAAGTCGAAAAATGATCCAACAAACCATTATACATTAAGTTGTTCCGGATGGCTTAAGGTGCCTTAAATTTTTTATAAATAAAAAAATCTTTCAAGTTTTAAACACTTGACAAAATATAAAAAAATAATATTTTAATAATTTTCTTTAAATATAAATATGTTTTAGTAATTTAAATTATAATAACAACTAAAATAAGTGGGCTCTTTTTTAAGAAGATTTATGAATTTCGGAAATAGCCCATAGTGTGCGTAAAGTACAAATCCAAAAATTATTTTATTAACATATTCCTCGTACAATAAGTTGCTCCAACTTATCAGATGGCTTAAGGTAACTTTAGGAACTTCTTTCAAAGCATTATTTCTATAGCTGAAAAACAATTTCGTAATTTTACACATTTGCCAACATATCAAAAAAGAAAAAAAAAAACAATATTTATTAGTTTTCTTTAAATAATAATAATTTTTAGTAATTATTATTATCATTAACAATAGCGATTACAAGAAGCATAATTTTCTAAGTTAGAATTTTAAAAAGATTTCTGTATACCAGAAATTGCCTAAATTGCGCGTATAGCGTGAATAGACAAAATGCCCAACCAACATATCCATCATATTCTTAAATTGCTTCTACGTATTATACTTTTACTTATACTTTTTTGTTTTCAATAATAACTTTTTTTCAGCTAAAGTTTTTAAGCATTTAAGTCAAAACGTAAAACCAACTCAAAATTTTACTTTTGTCTTTTAATAATATTCTGCTTTGTTTGCTCTTAGTAATCTTCTTTTTTTCTTCTATTTTTTTACCTTCAAAATCTCTTTAAACATATGTACATGTATTTTTTTAGACTTTCTATTATTATAAAATATTCATAAATTCCATAATGATGCAATTTTTCATCATCTTTCATCTGCATGATTTTATGCAAATTATTCTTTTTTTCTTAGTTTTATTTCTTTCTTTTTTTGGTCCTTTTATTTCGTTTCATCTGTTCATTTTAATAGAACAAACAGCATGATATGTTTTTATATTATGCTTGTAATAAAAAAAAAGAGGATTCCTGTTTATGGGAGCCAAAAAAAGGCCATTGAAAAGTGTGCACAATAATATACATTTAATATTTCATAGTGTTGGAAACATAGTTCCTATTCAGCTGTAGACAAAATGCAACAGCAAAAGTTTAAAGGTTTAAAAGTATCACATATTTTTGGCTTAAAGAAGGGTCGCTCAGGAATATTTGTTATTCTTTTAAAGCTTAAGTTTTGAATTGAGGTTTTTTTTTGTTTTTTTGAAGATTTAGCTAATTATATTTAATTTGATTATATATTTGGATACTTTTTTATTTCTCCCAATTTTCCAGTCTTGTGTTTTTTCAAAAGTTTAATGCATTTCAGCGATTTTTTATTCAATTTCAAATCATATTTTTTATTTTAGTGTTTTCATTGATTTTAAAGCTTTGTGTTAATAATTTTTAAACTCTCTAGAATTTAGGCGGTTTTTCTCTTGATTTAAGCTTTTTATGGATTTTAATATTTTTATTTTCGCTTAAAGAACAAGTTACTCTATTTCGTTTTGAGTTTTATTTTCAAGAGTTTTTAATTTTCAAGTTTAAGTTGCTATTTATGATATTGGCGCTTTTTGATGTTTTAAGTGTTTTTTTTTTTATTTAACGATTTTTTGTTTATTCCCCATGTCTTAAAAACAAAAATCGAAAATATGCCAAATATTCAAAACATCACATCAAAAAAATAGCACTGAAAATTTAAAAAGATATTCTGAAAAATTACATAAATAACTCTTTAATGGAAAAAACGTTTTTTCTCTGATTTTTAATAGAAAAAATTTAAAACCTCAATATTTCTTACAATTAAGTAAAACATATTCATTTCTTAAATTATATAAATTTTCAAGAAAATTAATTTTAAATTCTCCTATATTATTTTTTTATAATTATTAAGATACAAAAATAATAATTTTGCTTCAAATTTTATATATTTTATTGCTTTAATTTATTATATTTAAATATTAATTTGATGCTGCAGGTGAATTCCTTAAATCTAATACAGCTCAGTGTTAGTTAAAATGACATAAATTTATATTCTTTAAAGAAAATTTCTTTGAAAAAAAACCAACCTTAATATGAAAAGCTAAAATCAGTTTTAAACCTAAAAAAGCTGCTTTTGAGGGCAAAATAATATTATAAAAAAAAAAAAAAATAGAACTAGTGGAGGATAAAAAACGTTGTCAGTAACGATGACGAGGGTAATGTTGACTTTGTTGTAGTGTTTGGCTTTTATTCTAAACAGAAAAAATTCAAGCAAAATGCAGACATTATGCACATCAAGGTTAAGATGACACCACAACTATAGTATTGCAAATGCAAAAGATAGTGAGAAGAAAAAAAATTGTGCAAAAAAAAAGGTTAAAGAAAAGTGTGAACAATAGCAGGGGACTTAAAAAAAATATTTACCAAAGCATAAGGGAATACAATACAAAACGAACTAAATTATTAAATTCTAGTTAATGATTTTAAGAAAGCAGTTAATAAACAATTTTTTGAAATAAAAAAGAAAAAATTTTGTAAAACGAGAGCTGTATGTTTTATTCAGTTTTTGGTTGCAACTGACAAGAGCAGACTTCTAGTTCGAGTAGATCATTATCAATTAAAAACAATTACAAAAAAATATCCTTGAGCTTTTAGTCCAAAAACTGTGGCCTATTTCACAGAGATAAATGATTTAGAATAAATATTTTAGCTTGTTGTTAATAAAATATTAAAAACTCATGATATAAAATACAAAGTTAGTTCGATCAAATAGTTGGTTTTTCTGTTGGTGGGTCACATTTAAATAAATAGACCTGTGCAATATAGCAGCTCTTACTTAATTAGCAGAAAGAGCCATAAGTGATATTGTACGAGTTATAGGTATCGTCTTTAAGTTCCCTTAACTTATTTGTATAACTGAAGCTTAATTTTTTTCCGCTTTGTAATGTCATGTCCTTCGAACCAAAGTATATGAAAACTGGTTTTTCAGTGGCTGTTACTTAATTAGCAGAAATATTAAAATTCGACAAGATATAAGTATCTGCCTTGAGTCGTCATGCCTTAGTAAAATGGCTAAGAAACTTAAATTTTTTCCTTTGTTATGAAGTGGTCCTGCGAATTAAATTTTTTCTGCTCTGTAATATCATGGTGCTTCGAACCAAAGTATATAAAGATCAATAAATGGCTCTGACTTTAAAGAAAAGACCAGAATATATTTCGTCAAAATATAAGTATCTTTCATGAGTCGTCATGCGTTAGTAAAGTGGCTCAGATATTTATATTTTTTCTCTTTTGCTTGACATGATTCTGCGTACCAAAATATAAAAGGTTGATCTTTAAATAGCTCTCACTTAATGGAATAAAATATGAATAATATTTAAAGATATAAGTGTCGGCTTTGATTTGGCTTACTTTAGTAAACTAACTGAAAAATGTAAATGGTCTTTCGAACCAACCTATAGAAAGATTAGTCTTTCAATTAAATTTCTGCAATCACTTGGATCTCGAATATGTATTTTTATATTGTTATAATTAAAGACCACTTTAAAAGAATTATAAGATGATGACACCTTTAATAAATAAAAGATTCGCCTTTTCGGAGAAAAAAAAAATAATGGTAGACCATAAAAATGGCTGTAACAGATATTAAACTAGAAAATCGTCAAACTCCTCTAGGTTAAATCAAACCCTAAAGTACACATTAAATATGTACAAAAATTTAAATCGTTACAAATCTTCATATTACTACACACTGCACACTGAAAACAGTATAATTTTATTTTATGATTTGCCTTTTTTGCCCAATCAAGTTTTCATCAATTCCATTGCATTTTAATATTTAAAATTATATAGTAAATTGAGTTTTTTCCTTGATTTATAATTTGTAACCAATTTTTTATGTTTTTTTATTTCTTAAATTCTTTTTTTTTCATCTCTCTTGTCTGTAGTCAGTTTTTGTAAACTTTGTTGTTGTTATTTTCACATTCGTGTCTAAAAAAAAAATCCAAATAATCTTCCTTAGTTTGGAAAATTATTCCCATATAATTCTTGGCTGAAAATTGACGGTATGTTTTGTCTTTAAAGAAAACGAATGAATATTTAAATGAACGAATGAAAGAATGAAAATATGAGCAAACGATTGACTGCATAAAGCTCAATATTCAACACGGGCATTTTGCAAAGTATATTACGGAAGACATCATTGTCATCTTAAAAATGCAAAAAAGGAGATGCACTCGAAGAATACTGTTCATAAAAGAAATAGAAAAAAAACTGAAATTTACAGAATTTTTTTTACACTAAAAGTTTAACTGATAGGAGTTCATTCTCAACCCCTCCAGCATTATATAGTTATGGCTTTTAAATTAAAATAAAAACTGTAAAGCATTCAAATCAATACTAAGTCCTTAAAATCAAAACAAAAGACTTAAAGTTTAAATAAAAGCTTTAAAGTAAAATAGGTTTAAAGTTTTAAATTTAATTTAAAAGCTTTAAAACATATATAAAAGTTTGAAATTAAAATAAATGCTTTAAAAATAAAATAACAGCTTTAAAACTAAACTAAAACTTTTATTTGTCAATAAAACTTATAATTAAAAAAAAAAAATTTTCCCTTTCTTACTTCACAAAAAAATATTTTGCAACTATTAAAGTTTTTATTTGGATTCGAATTTAAATTTAATTAAGTTTTTAATTGATTCAATTATTGATTAAACTAAAAAGGAGATAAATTTTTTCCCTGTAAATTGGAAAAATTATTTAAATACATACTAAATTAAAAAAAAATTAATAATTAAATAAAATTAAGTTTAAAAAATAATTTTTTAATCTGCATTCAAGTTTAATCATAAATAGGTTAAATAAATTTTTTCTATATTAAGACTTAAAATTATTTTCAGATAATAATAATAATTATTAAAAACTATTTTTTTATCTCAATAAGATCAGGCTTCATTTTTATAACTTATAGACATAAAAATGACAGAACTAATGAAGAAGAAGAAGAAGCATAGAAATATAAATCAAAACAAGGATTCGTCCCTTTTAATTTTTTACCCAGTAAAAAAAATTATTTTCCAAAAAAATTTTTTTCAGTCTCAAAGTACAGTGTGCAGTATTAAATTTAAAATTTGTTCTTTTTTGCAGTCATCAAGTTTCTTTACCATATATTCCAGCTTTTATAAATATGTATACATTCTTTCAAAAATAAACAGAAACAAGCTTTTTATATTCATCAAGATTTAGGTCAGTTATCTAGGGACTAACCAAATTAAATTTAAACTTAAATAACCTCTGCCTGTTAAGATTATTTTTAGAATTGGATTTCTGCGAAGGTTTCTTGCATTATAGATTTCTCCTCTACTATAAAATAATTTTGTTTACTCTTACTTTATTTGGAATACATTGCATTGGCAAGTTTTTATTTTTTTTTTTTTTTTATTTTCTTAAAATGTTTTTTAATATTAAATTCTTTGGCATCCAGTTGAGCTACAATTCATTCTCCTAAGTAGGTACGTGTACGAGAATTATGTGTATAAAATGTATGATTTTCTTTATATAGTTAGTAGTTAGTAGTTATTGAAATTGTAGTTTTCAATAGAAGTCTAAGACGATATTTTAGTGATGTTTACAATATGGTGAAAAATTTGATGCTTGCCATAAAAAATTCTATTTAGTTTTTATTCAAGTATTTGGACACTTAATCATTTTTATATAGAAAAATAAATGTCCCTATCTTTAATATAGAAGGAATTTAAAAATTCCTTAGACTGTGCAGTATTAATACTATACAATATTTAAGTATTAAGTTAATATTAAACAATATCATAGAAATAGGAGTAGCAATGAATTTTTATATTTTTTATAAGAATAATTGAAAAAACTATATAACAGTTTAAAAAATCATACACTGAAGCAGTATTTTGCATTTAAATGCCTTTAAATGTTTGATAAAAGTAGAAAATATATTTGTATAACAGTTCGAAAAATAAAAAATATAACAGTTTAATTTTTTTAATGATCAAGCCTAAATTAAAATTAAATTTTCAACTAAATTAAAAAGAGTAAAAAAAAATTTTAACATATTCAGTACAATTTTATATGTTTAGAATGCAAGAAAGGAAAAATAATTGGCGAACACTTTATCTTGAAATACTGCTTTTTCCAAAAAATAGAGAGGTCAAATAAACAGGTCATCTCTGAATCAAGCGCGTATTTCCTGTTTTAATAAAAGATCTACGAGAGTAGTAATACTGCCTTCAAATAAAAGAATATTTTAATCACAATTACCTTTGAAAATTAAAACAAAAAAAAGCAAAATAAATAAAAAAAAGATGAATACAAGAGTATAACAGTTTTACGATTTTAACTGTATTAAAATTAAAACTACACTACTTTTGTAAAAGATTTAGTGTTACGATTATATAACAGATATGAAGCAGTTGAACCAACAAAAATAAGCCTATAAGAATATTTACTAAATAAAAAATTATAACAATTAAAAATTGATAGATAATACTAAAAATTTTAATAACGTTTTATAAATGCATGAGCATGGCTAATAAGAACTCAACAAATGTGTTTAAGTGGTTAACGTTGTGTTTAGAAAAATATCAAACTGTTATAAAATCAGAAAATTCTGTAACTTTTATATTTCGTATTAAATGCAATTATGTGATATTTCATATAAAAACAAAACGGCTTTACACTATATGCATAACATTAAAGCTGCTGTAAATGTTATGCCCATAAAACTATTTTTATTTATGTATAACAGTTAGAAATGTTGTAGTATATCTTAATAAGTTTTTATATTTATTGCTACAAAGCTTATTATATTTCAAATATAAAAATTGTCTAAAAAGTAAACAAAAGGTGTTATAACAGTTTTTCAAATTATAACGATTTTAAAACTAAATTCGGTTTTCATACTTTTTGCTTCCAAGCTTTTAAAAAACAAAATTTTAGAATTTCAGATTGTATAACAGTTTAGAAATATATGAAGGTTTAAAAGATATGACAGTTTAATTTAATTTTTAAAATAGCAAAATTAGTTTATACACTATAAGAAAATTTTATAAAAGAGTAATTTTTAGTTCCTACAAAATTTTTGAAAAATTGTATAACAGTTGTAAATTGACACTATTAGGCATAAATTTTTATTTGGTGCCTAGTTTATTTCCGTTATAGGCAAATCTATTTTAAGATATTAATTATAAAAAATTTTTTGCAATGAGTTTATACTCGTTTGGAAACTTTTAAGCAGATAAATCTTATAAAATTCTTAATATTAAATTATTTTCTGTTAATTTCATAATATTTTTAGACAGTCTTGCATACAAAATCAGCTTGAGATTTAAATAAAACAGAAGTTAATATCAAGAAAAAAAGACATCCTGCAAAGAATTCATCAACTGTCAAGTTACCATTACAAGCAAGTCGTTTTCACATTTTTTTTTTTTTTATAATCTAACAACTTGAATATAAAGCTCACTAAGTGTGTGACTGACTGTCTGAATACCGATTACATTATAATAAAAAATATAATATTTTTTGATTTTTCTTTCAATTTACATCTATAGAAAATAGACTAGCTGGCTCAGCACTTAACGTAGACAAGAAGAAAATTTTGCAAATGCTAACTAACAATATGCTTTTTAAATTAGAAAAAAATTACATCAATTTATTAATAAAGGCAAGCAGGCAGGCAGACAGTAAGAAAGATGGATAGAGGTACAGAGCTTTATTTAGAAAGACATATTTGTACTTTTAAAGTTAACAAAAGAGAATGAAATATATATTAAAATAATGATGATTATTCACATAAAGATAAACAGTAAACTCTAGATAAACACAATTTAAATAATAAGAATCTTAGATAATTTTTGTCTCTTTGTAATTTACTTAGTTTGGATACTTGATAATGAAATTAAAATTATTCGCTATCTTTAATAATAATAAAAAGTTAAAAATAGCTTTCAAAGTTTAAGCTGTAAACACAGTAAAGCTTGGTAGTAAAGTTTGTATTTCTATCTAATAAAAAGCTTTCTCAAGGCCCCTTATTTTATTTTGGACATGATTTCTTCTAAACTTACGATAACACTTGAACACGAGAAAATATTGAAAAATTCTTTTAGATGTAAATGAGTTCCGTTAATTTCTTCAAAGCTTGCGAACCTTGTTTTGTATTCAAAATACGTCCAACAAGTTTCCCATGATCTTATCTTTAGTTCGTAGGAGCATTTGATTTAAACAAAAAATTAGGTTCCACTCATGCAAAGCAAAAAAAGGACACATTTAACCTGCTTCCCAACAGCCATCTGTTTAAACTCTTGTTAACTTGTTTACTTATTTATTTTTTATCTTAATTCAACAACCAAATCCCATTAACTTCTTGAATAAGAGAGAGACAAAAACTCTCCCATTCATACAAAAAGCACTTGGATTTTTTTTTTAATAAAAACAAATTTAATTATCAGCAGAAAGTAATAAAAAGAAATAATATTTTCTTTATAATAAAAGCTGAGAGTTATTTTTTTCTTAACTCAAAAAAAAAATCATTATTTCATAACAAGTCATTATATTTAAATGCGTAAGTTTTATTCTGAAGTGTTAAAGATATAATGGATATTAAGTTGCAATTTCAATTTATTTCTGAAGAAGGTTTTTTTCCAAATTAATATATAAAAAACATATATGAGTACCACTTTGCTAGTGGTTCAAGTGTAAGTGTATAAAAGCTTTTTTACTTCTTTCACCCGCTCTCTATCCAAACAAAAACATTTTGAGCGAAATAAAGAATAAAAAATTTATTTTTTAGGCTTGAAACCCACGGAGATATAAAATATTTTTACAAAAATTAGTGATTTAAGCACTTGAAAAATATGTACTTTAGCTTTAAAAGCTTTGCTAAGAACGTTTTAAATATGTAAAGTAAAAGAAAAATCGCTACCGAGTTGTAAAAGAAAGAAAGAAATAAGAAGCTGACCATAATTCATGATCATGTGTTCTATTTCGGAACAGTCCCGTTAAGCAGGTAATAGACAGTTAAATGCTACACCAAATGAGTAAATGAGTGAGTATCTGCATTTTATCAGAGAAACTTTAATTTTTCACAATCACGTGCCACCCGCTTAATCCTCTTTTAAAAGAGAGGGTCAGATTTAAATCTCTTGTGTTTGTGTCACTGTCCTACTGAAACTCCAAGTTGTTATATGTCACATAACATTGCAAATGCCAACGGTTATCACCGACCGTACTTAATGATACTTCGTGGGTGATTTTTATTGTTCATGTTACAAACAACTCAATTGACACTGTGAAAGTACGAGTATGACCACACTACAGGTGAACTTGTACTAAAATGTGTTTTTTGCTGTCAGAAATAAATCAAGAGAATACAATTATAATTAATATCTGTTGTACAATACTTGCTTTAATCAATCTGACCCAACCTAAGTATTATGAATTGAAACTGTTATAAAGGCTAATCGAACTGTTATAAGTTTAAAATTTTTTACTTTAAGCTGTTATAATTTTAGGCTTTATATAGATTTTTTTTGAGTTGCATTACATCGTTTATTATGATACAAATTCTGGAATTGACTTTTATACTGTTACAAAAGATAACTAACCAAACCCTGACCAACACACGCCCATTCTTGATTTATTCATAATAATTAAAATTGTGTAGCTCTCTGTTAGACAATTTGATTAAAAATACTCTTCCTTCTCTAACTGTCATACAAAAATAAAATTAAAAAATTATGTATTTAAAGCTTCTACTATTAAAGCTTAAACTATTACAACGCAAACTGTTCTACAATTTAAAAAATTGTATAATTATGTAATATTTTTAAATTCATACTCTTATAAACATAAATTATTATTATTTAAACTGTTATAAAATTTTAAATAACTGTCATAAAATTGTTACACTTTTTAAATATTTCACTTAGGTTTATATAACTAACTGCTATAGGATTTTATAATAATAACTGATAAAAATTGTAATTAAAGTATTTTATTAATATAATATTTCCTGTATTAAGGTGCTTTAATTTTCAAATACTAAAAATATTATGTTTCTTAAATCAAGAAACTATAATTTTTATAATTTTTAAAATGTTAAAAAAATTGGAAATATTTGTGTAAAAAAAGCAAATTTATTATTTATATTAACAAATACAATAAACTTACATATTTTAATCCAACTGTTATACGTTTTAAACTATTATATTTTAGTAACTAATAAAATGGTAAAACTCATAGTCTGCTAATTTAATTTTTTCAGTAATTAAGTTTAACTGTTATACAATAAAGAACAAGAATATTTTTTTTTACAATTTTTTAAATGAAACAGAACTAAATAAAATCATTTTATGATTGTTTCAAATTGATAAAATTTATAAAATAATTCAAAGTATAAACAAATCATAAGAATTATTAAAAAAAACTTTTAAAATTATTTTTTAATCTTTTTAATTCGACACCACTAACTAATTTATTGCACATGCTGATCGAAGTTGATTAATTTAGTTAAGCTACTCTATAATCTTATATCTTTTCTGATTACGAGTTGGTAAATACCGTTTGTATTTTTTGGAAAAATATATGGTTTTTTAATTTGAATTTTACTTTTTTGCTTATTTCAAAATTTACAAGAAGCTTCCTCATTATAATAAAATATTCCTTTAGAAAAAATTTTAAAAACAAGAAAAAAATGGAAGATTTTTAAAGAGCATTAAATTAAAGCAACAACAACAAACAAACTTGATAAGCATTTCTGTGGTATTTAATGGTCAGTCAGTTAAACAATTATAAGAAAACTTACCTTTTTTTGGCTTTTACGAAAAAGACATCATGCCGAGGTGGTTGCAAGGCAGATACGAGAAATAAACTGAAAAAGAAATTAACATAAGAAAATATAGTTTAAACGAAATAAAAAAAGGGTATGTTAAAATTTTTTACTGCTTTCCAAGCTTAAATAATAGAGATTTAGATATTTTAAAACCTGACCTTGACACGAACCTCAGTTTTACTTTAAGTCTTTGCAAAAAAAAAAAAGAAAATCACTTTTACATAAGAATCTCAAATTTAAATATTTCCGTTTTTTTAATTTTTCCATTCGTTACGCATTTAAATATCTATCGTCATTGATTTTATTTCACATGCCGCGGCATGCCGTTCATTTGCATTGCAACAAGTTGTTTGGCTTTAATACTCAATGATTAAATGAATTATTTTTTTTTCTTGTTGTTTTTTCTTACTTAATGAGGTTCGAGGACATTTATACGAAAGTTTAGATCAAGTTGTAGTTTACAGTAATTTTTACCTCCAAAATTTCTTTTAAAGTAAATGCTTTCTTGATCCAATAACCAGTTTCTTAAATATTTATGGAATTTTTAAGTACAACTTTTTTTTTTAATTTTAATGACAAGCGCATGTATATTTTGTTAAGAAGAAAAGTAATAAAAATTCAAAAAATTTAAATGTAATTAACGAGAAATATTGCGGAAATTAATAACAGTATTAATTTTAATTGTCCATTTTCCAAGCTTTCAGGTTTATATGCTTACAGTGTTGCAAACCAATTATGGATTGCAAACAGAATAATTAAATCAGGCACTTATACGCAAGATTGTAATTGGATTATTAATCTACTTTGTAATCCATAGCGCCCATTGCAACACAAATGATATTGTGATATAAGACGACACTGACTCACTCTGAGTATAATTAACCAAATAAAAAATTATAAATATCTATTCCTATATAAGAGCTAGACTGACTGGATAAGAAAGTTTATAAATGTAAAAAATATTTATAGAAAATAAACCTGCACTAGGAGAAGTAGATAATGTATACAACTTAACTTGGGAAGGTAGTATAACAGTGGAATTTATCTCTAGTTTTTCCCCTAAGATCCTACCAGCTTTTGACGACTAGTCTGTTTTTCGATTCAGAAAGAAAAACATTTAAATTTGTATTTTTAAGCCTGTTACCAAATTTTTTTTTTCATTTGAATGGAATAATTGAAATCCCCGATTTTTGTCACTAATCAATACGCCATAGCAAGCCTGTATGTTTTTTACTTTCTGCACTTCCTTAATTTAATTTCATTTCCTTTTACTTATCTTTATAGCAGAAGTAGTTCTGTGTAAATTTTAAAAGTCTACCCATAACGGTTAAGGAAATAAGGCCATATTCGTCAAAATAATGGCGTCTATGGCAATACCCTTTAATTTAAAAATTTTTTTAATCTCATTTTTTATAGCAAATATATTTGTACATACTCGGTATAAATTAAAAATGTCTGCCTACTACCATGAACACACTTAAGCCACTATATGAACACTCACTATAGGAACACTCTTTACGTTTTTAGATTACTTTTTAATTTTTTTACTTGTTTTTATAGCGGTTATAAAAAAATTCAAGGTCTGTCTAATACAGTTCAAAAATAAAGACATGTAAATAAAAATCACATTACTATTGGAATACCCTTTTAATAATTTTTTTTTTCTTTTGAAATTGTTGTTATAGCGAATGCAATTTTCCATTTTTTTACAGTTTAAAACATAACAATATTTTTATGAATATTACGTCACTTTTGGAACACCTTTTCATTCTTTTTTTTAGTATTTGTTTTTACAGTGGCTGTAAAAACACATTTTGAGAAAATTGTTACGAGTCAGCCTTTTACGGTTCCAGAAATAGCGATAGACGACAGGCGTACAGACAGACAGGTGGCAAATATAATAGGGTTTCGTTTTTACTCTTTGGCTACGAAACTCTAAAAAGAACGAAATCTGCTACAGATCGTGTATGAAATGTAGAAATAAAACTTTTCTACCGCATGCTACATTTTTTCTACAAAAATATTTTCGCATGCTATACATTGTTTCCCAAATGTATATTTAACCGAAAATATTAAAAATAATTGACTTGAACTAGTAATTTTTGCAATTTTATAACTGACTTGCTTTTATTAGAAAAGCTTTTCACTAAAGGGTATTGTCCTGAGTATCGATTGGAAGTTGTATATAATACAAATATGTAATTCTTTTACATATTTAATTTAGTTGAATCTCAAAGTTGGTTGAAATCTAGCTTTATCACACAAGCTTAAAATTATTGAAACTACTGCCGCGCTCTCTCTCTGTATTTTTCTTTTATACTTAAAAAGTTGTTTCAGTGTTCGTTTATAGTTTTTATTAAAATATATTAGAATTTCCTCTTGAACGAGTAATAGTACTGTCAGAGACAAATACTTATTTCTAAATATTCTTGGACTCTGTGTACCAAACAAGTTTTTTTATCATATATACTTTGAACATTGGATTGAGTTGCATGCCAACCAATTGGGTTTGAACTCATTGCATGCTATTATTTAAACAATAATAATTCAGTATTAATTAAAATCATAATGATACGATTCGTTAAAATGAATTTCTAAGACTATGTGAAATTATTAGTAGTGCTAAAGTAAAGTGTATACAGAGCAGGGTGTTGTTAAAAAACAATTATTATGTGGGGTCATTAACATATGTTTCGTTTAAAGACGTTTGGAAAAATTTTTAACGGTGAAAGGTTGCTTTTATATAACGTGGTATTTTGTAGAACTTTTAAAAGATGTTTTAGAGAGAATTCATTTGCTGAGGGCAGCTAGTGCTTTGCTTTTTCTGAGGAGCCAGTTCACTTAATTTCCAACCATATTGTCGACTCGCAGTATATATTACTTACATCTCATAGCAATTCACTCACTTATACTTAATTAATTTTAATGACCAGGAAATTATTAATATCATTTCAATTGAAACTTATAAATGGCTTGATATCAAACATTAAGCATGATGTACAAACATGTAATTTTTTTGCCTGTAAATGATGAAACTATCATTATGAGTTAAAATTTCGAAAATACAAAATTAAAATGAATATTTGTGGAGAAATCTAAACGCCTCTTAATGCAAGTTGTAGTCAAATTAAGTCATATAATGCAATATAATCAAAGCAGGTAAAATGCTAAATAATTCGTACTGTTTGATAAACATAACAGCAGGGTAAGGACACATACATATAATTAGAATGTTGGAAAAATAGAGCAATAAATTGTTGAACACTCAGACGAACTTTGAAATGTTTCATTCATATGAAATATGAACAGTGCAACAGCAGTTTTTAAAATATATTTTTTTTAATAGTCAAACAAAAAACTATTGTGCAATAAATGTAAAAAATGGTAAGATAATTTTCAATGATTATACTAAAACCCCAATATAGGTAAATTTGTTACAAATTTATAAATATATATAATATATATATTATAAATATATATAATATAAATATATACATATATATATATATATATATATATATGTATATATATAAAGTAAAAAAATTAACGTTTAAAAAAATTATGACACAATATTTTTTTTAATAAAATTTGCAAGATAAAGAAAAAAAAAACAAAGTAAGAGTAACAGTAATAATATATAAGGCCAACTAATATTTATTTAACATTTTCTAATAAATTATTTAATTAATGAAATAATTTTATTGCAGAAAATTTGCACAATATCTCATCAAAATTAAAGGAATAACATTAAAAAAGCATTGAAAGTACGGATGTTTTCCCGACTAAAAGTAGAAGTGCAATAAAAATAAATTTGCAGATAAGAAATATATTATTGCAATTATATTGCACAATATAATAAAGAAGTTGCAAAGATCAAATCATAAAAGAAGCCTAACTGCCATTTTTTCTCAAATGATAGGTAAAGCAATTGTAGAATACTACTGGCAAAAGCGAAAAGTATAGCTAAGCCTTAAACTAGACATAGAACAAGAGAAAAAAATATTGCACAATAAAATTGTGAATTTTTTTTTCTTTGATTTTTATGCAAAATTTTCGGTATTGATATTTTATATGGGCAACATGCCATTTGTAAAATACACTAAGATCAACACATAACCAGGAGAGAGATTTCAATTTGGAGTTGATGAGAAGAACATAAAAAATTTAACTTAAATATTGTGCAGTAAATTAATTTATTGAAATAATATTGGTTATTTTCATAATTCCTCTGCACATTTAGGAGCCAAGAATATTAACAATAGGTACAACAAGGGTAGAATAATTCTAGCAAAAGCGAAAAGTTTGTTTAAGCTTATAACTAGATATGTGCCAAGGGAAAAAAATATTGCACAATAAATTTTTTTTGGGGATTTTTATGCAAAATTTTTGGAATTTATTATATAAAAAAAAATATTATAAATTAAAAACCAATATAATTTGCAATATTTTACATGGGCAATAAAAAAGCATTGAAAGTATTGACTTTTTTCACTATTTAAAGAATATTATACTTTACTAGTAATCAAAGAGATATCAAAATTATGTTTTTTGGTTTTTTATTTCATATGATTTTATTAATATTTATTAATTAAAACATAACTTCTTTTTAAGGTAAAAACTGGTATTTAATTAGCAATTTTAAATAGGTTTAATATACATTTTTTATTACACATAACGCACGAACTTTCTTCCACAAATTTTAAGTCATAAACAAGCAAAGTTTAATTTTTAGTAAAATTTGAATTTTTCCATGTTTTAAAGCCTGCTGATTTAAAAATTAAGATTTAATTAATTCATTTTGTTTTCTATAGAATATTTAAAAAAAATAAATCCTATTAAAAAAAAAAACTTTCTTGGAGTTTTTTTATTTCGTGTACTTTATCGTCTTTTTATAATTTTGTACATAATTTTTTCCTGTATTTTGTTTGATGACTAATAACAGCCTCAAAAAAGTTCAAGTTTATGTAAAATTCAGTGGTAAATTTAATTCTGCTCTGGGTAGTGGCTATTGTTTAGTCAACTATTTTTGCTATAAGAGTTGTAAAGTTTAGTGTTTTAAACAAACTTAAATGTAATGAAAGAAGAAAAATAAATATAAATATTTGCAAGAGGGAATGTGTTCAAGTAATATTTAAAGGATTAAAAGGGAAAATAGAAGCTTTTGAAAAGAAATTAAAAAACACAATTACAATAAAAAAGATAACATTTTCCACAAAAAAGCTACTAAGCAGAAAGACTTTGTTTAAGTTATTATTTTAAAGTTATTAAAAAAAGCTTTAAGCTCAAAAGAACATTTTTCTATTTGCTTCTTTTTTGGAGCAACTTTTTTATTGCACTTATACCCTTTAGAACTCAACATGATTTCTAGATGCCATTTAAACACACATACGGAAGTTTTATAGTTAAAAGAAAAATTTTGATGCTACTGAAAAAGCATTCAGTATTATGAAGAGAAGAAAAATATGCACCAATTGCTCTTTAAACATTAAATAAATGAAATGCACTTTGTCTTGGCTTAAGTGTTGATTGCTTAAGTGTGAGTGTGTACATGAATAACACTTTGGTTAACTGTTTTATTTTTCTTTTCTTTAATAATATTTGCCTTATTGTTGTTTTTGTTTTTTGTTTGCAATCCAATAGATATCTGTGCAGTTCTTTGTTTTTCTGGTTTCTAGTTTAAAGTTTTTCTTTTGTATCTTTGACAATGCTTGATTGCAGTTTAGAAAACGCGTCTAGCCGGTTTTTTTCTTCTTGCTCTGACTGCTGCTACTGCTGCATAACTGGTTGAGAAATAAATGGTTGCAATATTTTAGGGAGAGAAGAGAAAACGTATGATTACATTTATCTACATGTGTAAAATGAGTTTGTGGCCAAACAGTTTAGCAAATTTATCTTAACAAGACATTTTAAGATAATTAGTCAGTTGCAGTAACACAACAACGCTTTTGTACTAACAATGGCCCATCATCTGAAAAAATAAATCGAAATCTTTAAAAATAATCTTTCTTAAATTGTTTTAACTCTGAACAATTTTCTTTTATTAGTTGGTCTTTGTAAATTTAATACCGTTGAGTATGTTGGTTATCTATCGTTTAAATGAATGTTTTTTATTTATTAATATATTTTTTTTAATTTTACTCCTGGATGAGTTTTCAATGTTCTTATTAATTTTCTTGAAAACGGCTTTTAATATAAAAAATCCGTAAGATAATTATTGTCGGCCATTAACAGTCAAATAGTTTCCTGCGCTTAATTTTGAAAATATTTTAGAAAAAAAATGTTTGAGAAAAAATTCGAAAATTTTAAGAAATCTATAGTGTTTCGAAAAACGCAAAATTATCGAGATTGTAAAATAAATAGTTCTTAAAAAACCGTCCCAAGTGGAATCTTAAAAAGCATTTCTTTTACTTCAATTAACTTCAAATTCAATAGAGTTGTTTCATTAATAAAAGAAACATATGGTCCTTAGAATAAAATTAAAATTATAATTTTAATAAAACAAAAAAGTTTAAGCTGCATTATATGCAAAACCATATCAACTGTAGTCCTGAAGGGTTCCTTTTTGGTAGTTATAGAGAAATATTCAGTCATTTATATTATTACCTTCAACTTCAATAGAGTTGTTGCATTAATACAGACATCTTTAACAAGATGTGCCCACTAGTAATCCAAATTTGAAAAATAGAACGTGCATAATTTTTGTGTCACAGCTAATTTGATAAATATTATTAAAATTTAATTTTATGGTCCTTCGAACTCAAAAGCTTTTGTTAAAAAAAATTCTACGATAATTTTCGCTTTCTGCTGTATTACATCTTAATCAGTCCACTAAGAAAATTATCTTCTAAAATCACATGTCTCGTTTAAAAATGTTGGTTGTATCTGTCTTTGCTATTGGTTTAAACACTTGGAGTTTTTCTTTTCTTTTACTTTTCCTTCGACACATACATTAATTGTTAAACAAATTCTTTTGTCCATCTGACCATAAATTTTCTTTCACTAACTTTTTTTTTTTAATTTTTTATCTTAAATAAAAAGGCAAAATCGTGTTGAAAGACAGAAAAGAATGTGTGATAAATGTAAAGTTTAAACCTTCGAAATCAGGTTGTAGTTAAGTGCAAAAAATATTGCTTTTGTTATTTTTTCTAACTCACACTGAGACTTTAAAGAAAAAAAAAACGGTCATAGATTCTTTCAAAAAGAGAAAAAAAAGAAAAAAAAAAAAAACAAAAACGAAAATTTGTAAAGCATTATGTTAAAAAACAGCTCAAAGCAAAAAATAATAATATTTCAAAGGTGACCAGTAGCGTGGACAGAGAAGATATAATTTAGTTTGTGTATCGACATCGTCTAACCAAATTAATATTGATATGAATATTCCGCGTATTCTTATTTACAAAATTAGTTGGCTATATGGATGATGTTTACATACATGGTGTTAAAAAAAGAAGAGGTAAGAAATATCTTAACGGTAAAAACCAATTTATCATAAATTAAACTTAATAGCCTTTTTGTGGAAGGTAGAAAACGTATTTTTAATTTTTTATATAAATTAAAAAAAAAAATCAAATAATTCTTATTAAAAAAATCTACAAAATACTAAGCCCATGTAAATGTGTTTAGGTAAAGGCTTTTTATCCGATGTAAATCTGAAATAGAAAAATTACGCTTGTTGCCAATTCATCTAATGCCTGGATCAATTTTTCTTTTTTGTGTTTACAAATGGAATAAACTTAGGCTTACGTGATTTTTATTAATTTATTTAAAAAGGTATGATGTGTGCCAACGAAATTCTATTCATAAAATTTTTTCGACACCACATTAAATAATGTCGCACAAAAAAAAATGTAAAGAAATCAAGAAAAATTGTATTTGGCTGTCATGTGTAAAATACCATAAAATCATAAACAATTATTTAATAGCCCCAAAAGTTACAAAAAGATGACTCCAAAAATACAACAAAACATTTAAATAAAAAATTTAGTAAAAAAAAACAAATAAAAATACACATTGTTCTATTTTGTTAAGATTCAATGGCTTCAAGTAAAAGGGTGCCCCATTCAACACTCATGATTCTAGCAATTCCTTTGAACGTCAACGGATATTCATATAAAATTTAACATTTGGAATCATTTTTAGCTCACAATAGTGGAAAGTAACAAAAAAAAAAGTATAACATAAAAGGGTGACGTCGTTAATTAATTAATTTTACTTAAAAAGAGTTGTTCTTCAAATTTTATGGCCGAACACTTGGTACAGCTTTAAATATTTTAAATTAAAGAGCAAAGGGTATGCCCTTAGTCAGTGAAATTTAATGTATTTTTGAACCTTTATAGGCAATTATTGAAAATATACACAGAACATTTATTGTTGAATCCCTTATGATAACATTTACAAAATTAGAAATTATAGAGTGTCCCATGGATGATGTTTTTTGTTGTATATGGCCTTATCTTTAAAATCGTTATAGATAGACCCTTAAAGTTTAGACAAATAATTTTTCTAAGATTTTTACACTGTAAACAAATTTATTTGCTGGCATAGGTTTTTGCCGTTTACAAAGCTTTTAAAATATTTTTTACATTTCAGACTTGTGTAAGATTTTCTTTTGTATTTTAATATCTAAAATTTACTGTTTTAGAATTTAAAAACTGGTAATCAAAACTTGTTATCAAAACTTCATAAACCATTTAATTTTGTTAGCATGCCCTGCTCTTGAAAACAATTAAACTCTAAAACAAAAATCACAAAGATCACGTTTGTGGAGATAAGAATTTGTTTTTTTTTTTTTTTGCAACATCGTAATTAAATGGCTGTTATGTATGAAAAATTGCTTAAAAAATTAAAATAAAATTCGCATTAAGTTTGACCTAAATGTGAAGATGCATTTAAAAAGTTTGTTTTGTTTTTTTATAAAACCAATAGATGTTTTATGACAATTGCAATTTATTTAAAATAAGTGTACTTCATTTAATCTTTTTTAGCTTTTTTCACAAAATTGTTTACATAGTGTTGTCACGCTATTGAGTTGAAATAAAAAAAGAAACAATTGCATAGTGGGCTGGTCTAATTAAAAATTGGTAAAATTTTTGGAGAAAAAATTACATTTTCTAGAACGGACATGTTTGTACACACTCTGTATCAATTCGAAATTTTTGCCTGCTGCGATTGAAAAACTAAAACCACTTCACTATAGGGACACCCTTTATATTTTAGTCGTGTTTTTAATTTTTACTTATTCATACAGCGAAAAAATAAAATTTTCTGCCTATTGATTTGCAAAAATAAGCCTGCATGAGTAAAAATTACTTCACTATTGGATTACCCTTTTATTTTATCGACTTGGCTATAGCGCGCAAAATTTAACTAAACTGTCATGTGTCTGTCTATAACAAAGATAACAACGTTATTATGAATATCACGTCTTTTTTGAAGCACCCTTTGATTTTAAGTATTTATTCCTGTAGCGCCTTGACTAATGACTTATCTGTTAAAAGAGTTTAACTATTACGGTTTAAAATCCCAAACGATTAAAAGGTCACTCCTTATATTGTTCAACTATTTTTGTTAAATACTAAATTAATTTATTTTTAATTTATTTGACCAATTGCGCAGTGGGCCACTTATACCGTTTTAATTTTTTTTATTTTGTTTTAACCAAATTTTTAAATATAAAAAAATTAGCTTAATTTAAGTTAAAGGAAAATATTTTAATTTAATTTTGCTCAGTGGTGCAAGTAGTGAAATTAATAAATTACAAAAAGTTTTTAAAAATAAATATATGAGAAGCAATACAAACTTTTGTGTGGCATAAAAATTATATATTAAAAACTAAATTGATTTTGCACACTGGGTTGCTTGTATATAGTGTGGTGCAAATGGCACAACTAATTAATTGTTAAAAATATTTAAAAAGATTTGTAAGGAGAGCAGTACAAATATTGGTGTAGTATATAATTTTTATATTGGAAAAAAATATTTTTAATTTGTGTAAAAAAATACAAAAAATATAAGCTGAGAAAAACTAAATTAAGTAAAAATATACCACAATACATAAAAACATATTAAAGGAAAATAAAGAAAGTAAAACAGTTGCACAATGGGCTATAAACACAAATATATTTAAGTAAAAATCTCACTCAAAGATTGTTTCGCTTGTAATTTTATTTTTTTTTTTATTTCATCTTTAAAAGTATTTCACACCACTTTATTCTACCTTTAGCAGCACTCTCACTACTTGAACATGAGAAACAAAAAAAAACTTAAATAAATATTGTTTTATTTTTGCAATTCAGCGAAAATACGGTTTTCATTTAACTTCAAAAATATTTCAATGATATTTTTTGTATTGCTTTTATGAAAGTTATACTACAACTCCAATAACTTTTTGTTTGCTTAAATTATAATGAATGAAAAAACAAAACGAAACTGTCGTTGCATGTTTAAATGTCATCATCAAAATCATTATCAGTATCTTCAGTAAGGCATAACATTGTCATCATTATTCTCGTTAGCATTCAATACAATTCATTCGATTTATCCACTAAGGTATTGTATTTAATTTAAACCTTTTGTTGTTGTTTAATTTGTTTTTTCTTTACTTGTTTGTTTATACAATACGCGGTTTATTTTAATTTTTTTTTATTTTAAGCTTGTTGATTATGTGAATTATAATAATGCTTAGATTCAGTCAATTGTTTGCTAACATCCGTTTGGATATATTATTAGCTAGAAGGTACTAATCGTAGTTTTTCATAGAGTCTATTAATTAAAATAATATTAATTTTGAAAAAATAGTTTCAAAAGCTTGGGATAATATAACAATTGTTACCAACGGCCGTTCTAGAGAGTTCGATGTCATATTTAATTTTTATTCATTATTTAGTTCTAACTATATATTCTAACTATTCTAACTATATATAGGATAAATATTTTATTTATTACAAAATGAGTTCTCCTGGCCATTTAAGTCAAAAAGACAAGCATGCCTTTGCTTCTAAATGAGGTATATTCCCTTATAGTCTGTGCCTAACGAAACGATCATTAAACTGCTTCAATTTTTCTTAAGATTAGCACAGATGCAAAAGAACACTTTGAGCAAATTAGCCGTCCGGATAGGTGTAAAATTATTTCTACACTGAACTCTCCTGAGAGTAAAACGACAACTCACTTTACCTGAACACTAAATAGTTTTTCCTTTCATCTAATGCTGCATACACACAAGGAAACATTAAATGTAAGTGGGTTTAGAAAGTAAATTTCCTTTTTTTGGACAGACAAGGCAACCACGCAGTAAAGATTTAAAGAAAAATTAGTTCTGCAGAATTACATCTGCAATTATTGTATGTAAAAGATCAAAAGAGAAAACTTAAAAGGAAATTAATAAAAGTAAGAAGTAGACGAAGAATACCATAAAAAACTGTTAACCTCTGTAAACATCTATATAGACAAGGAAACATAGTGTTATAAAACAGACATTATCAAAAAAGTTTTTGTTTCAGGCAGCGTGAAAGAAAACATAAGAGGAAATATGAATTTTAACAAGTAACATCGATACACACGGGGGAACATAAATGGGAACATACTCATGTCTTCTACAATATTCGTTCCTATGTAGCCAGCTTCAATACGATATCAACTGTAAGTAGATATATTAATGGGAAAAAGACAAGTTGCTTAAGCAAAAGTACCCCTCGCCTCAGACATTCGTTAGGCTTATTTTCTGCTTAATGCTGTGGAAGTTCATTATACCATTCACCGCAAAAGGAAGAAGGGTATGTCTAAGTTTGTCATTCCGCTTGTAATTTCCAAAATATCAATTTCCGACCTTATAAACTATATTAGCATTCTGAGTTCTAATGCAAAATGAAGTCGATTGTGCAATGTCTGTCTGTCCGTCCGTGTTCGGGTTGAAATCAATTTTGCCAAGGCACTAGATGAGCTAGAGAAAATTTAAATACGCCAATCGATCAGACATAGTTTCGAAAATTTGGCCATGTCCGTCGAGGCAGTATGCAAAACACCACGCCTGCCTCTAATTTTTCCATATCATTTGGAACAATTAAGTAACTCCCATCAAAAAAACAAACATATGGAGCGACTAAGAATTAAACAATAAGAAAAAACAAGTGAAAAATTAGCGCTGGCCCATATTTTCCGAGCGTCTTATATTTTAAGATATTAATATGGGTATTATCTAAAAGCTTTTGAAGAGATCTTCTTATCATTTAACTTTTATATATTAATTTTTATTTTGTAGCAAAAAAGATTGCAAAGCATACCATTGGCGGCTTCACTGACACCAAATATGAAAGTGTAGGGGTTCTGCTTAACATTTGGGGTAACAGAATCAGGTAAAATTGAAATGTGCTCAAATTAATATGATTAAAATTTTTCACCCCAAATGATTTTAATTAACAAATAAATTATTTTTACCGTTATGTTAACAAATATTCACATACACATACATACATTTATTTATGGAAACCATAAAGAAAATTATGAAACAAAAAAATAACACAGACCGAAAAACCTGCAACAAAAACGACAACAAAAATTTAAGCGACAAGAAAAAAAATGAAAAATTAAACTACAAAATAAGAAAAAATGTAAAAAAAATTTAATTTAAACAAGTGAACAAATGAGTTATAACTGGTGGCTCACGATTTAATGAAAACTGGCTGAATGGAGCAGAGCAGCTTTTGTTGTCGTTGTTGAAATTTTACCGTTATTGAAACCCTGGCCATGTTATAAAATATAAAATTTCATGAGAGAAATTAATAAATAATCATGAGATTAATATGAATACACAACTGAATGTATAAATTTCATTGTGATTTTTTAACCCAAACTACTTGTTGTTTGACGAACAAGAACACATTAAGAAAAAAATTATAAAAATAATCATAATAAAATAATAGTCATCATATTTGTTGAAAAGATTTTTAAACAAATGAATTCTTCTAATAAGAAAAACTACCTGAAAACAAAAAGTTCAAAATGTTTATTTTTTTATTTATTTTCGTTTTAATAACAAAAATGATAGATGTTTGACAGAAAATATTATAAATTCGTTGTATATAAAAATAAGGATTTAGGGATAGGAAAAATCGCGCAATTTAACTTTCAAATTTTCAAAAAATAAAAACTTTGTTAAATTAACTTTTTGACGAGAGCAAAATATGGACTGAAAGAAACTTTCATAACCACTATAATTAAAAAACATCTATAATTAACACTTCTAAATGTTCAGGAAACATACGAATAAATCTTCATGTGCGAGTTGGACTCACCATGACGGGTTCAATATCATTTCTGGGCTACCTTTTAATTATGCTTTTAACTTTTTACTTTTTGTATTTTTATTACTCTTTAAGCTATAGCACCATTAACGTGAATATACTGTCACAATGGGCACACAATAAAACTTGTTTGTTTGAGTTTATCCTTATAGCAGACATAGCAATGCATACTTTGCTCTTATCGCAACAAATTAAATTATTACCCCAATAATTTGTGACGTAATATTCGGAAGCCATGTTATATTTATTTAACTTTTATAAAAATTAATGCTTAAGTGTGGATCTAATATGTGTAATATTCATTAATTCATTTTTAATTTTTATCTGTTCTTAGTCGCAATCCCTTAAGATTTTTTATCTTATTCTTTTGTGTAATTTTTTATTTTATTTTATTTCTTAAAATTTATAGCCATAACGTAAAAACATTGTTTATTTTACTTAGCTTACTTTGTATTCAATCAAACCTTAGTTGAGTATTGCATTTAGTTAAACGTTAACCTCTAAATTTTGACGTAACGTTTTCAAGTAAAATTAAATAAATTTGTATTTTATTTTTATAAAAGTTCTTGCTGCAGTATGTTGATAATGTTTTTATATTTATCATTTTGTTTTGAAATATTTTTGCAGCGTTGCAAAATGCTTTTTAAGATAATAATTAATTAATATTAACAAACAGACAATAATAGACAATTGCTTTCCTAACCTATTGCGTCTTGACGTAGTCTTAATGCAAATATTTTCAAAATTTTTCTTTAAATTTTTTCTTTGTGTATTCTAATTTTATCACACATGAATCAGGTCTGTTATCAAAAACAGATATTGTTAATCTAAAAGTGTCGCAGTGTCGCAAGATTCTTTTTTATCTTATCTTTTCTAGGCCGCTTTTTTTCTTTTTTTTTATTTAGTCTGTGATAAATTAACTACTTTAAACTTATTATTTTTGAATTATCTGCAAAAGTGTGTCAATATTTTTGTTTATATTTTTTTTTACTAAATTAAATGAATGCAAAAACTATGACTGAGTTCAAAGTACTAAACTTTAACAAAATAAAAAATATTATTTACGAGAATAAACACAAAAACAAAAATTATTCATATAATATGAGTTCATCTCAGCACAGCTTATAAGCGAAAAAAAGGATCAAACGAGGAATTGGAAGGAAAGGAATCATCATGGCGTTAGTAATTACTAGAAGAAGAAAAACTGAAGAAAAATATTAAAATAAAATTGAGCTGCAAAATTATTTAAAAAAAATAAATTGTTAATCTATTTTTGATTTAACATATTGCTGAACAGGGGCTTCTACTATAAAGAAAAAAAAAATTCCTCGGGAATGTGTTAAAGAGCAAAAAATTTTAAACAATTTTTTTTAAGAAAGCGTGATCTCCAGCCAAATGTTTCAACCAGAAATAAATAACCAGAAATTATTTAAGCTTTACCCAAACGTACGAAATTTTGCAAAGGCCAAGTATTGGCTGAAAATTGTAAATAAAACGGACAGGGAACCTGCACAAAAGCCTGTAACAGATTTTTTTTTAATGTACAGTGAATTTATTACAGCCCTTGTATATTTTAAAAACTATTTCTTTAGGTACTTACTTTTATCAAATAGCATAAGTAACATATTCTTTAATTAATTATTAAAGTAAAAAAGATTTATTTTGTATAATTTTAAAATTTAATTGACAGCACACGAGTCAAGAGCCAAGTCCAAAGTCATGTCAAAGCCACAATCATCATCATAATAGTCATAATATATTTTTAAATAATATTCATGGTCAAACTTTAATTGATTTAAAAAAATAAAACTTCTAAAAATTATTTTTTTTTTTGTTTAAAAAAAATATAAAAAACTTGTAATTAAAAAACCAGCAGGGAAAAGAAATAATTTATAAATAATTTATATTTATAAAAATTATGTTGTTTTTCTTGTTCATATAAAATTTCACAGGTGAAGCACATGAATTGTAAAATAATTATTTCCAAAGACAGACATTTATTATCTAGTCATTTGATTTAGCAAACATTTACCAAATCTTAGTTGTATAATAAAAATAACATAAATTTATATGTCTTGAGTCAACAACAATTAAAGATGATGATTTACGTTATAAATAGTTTTTTTTTTCCTTAGTCAACAAGGAAAATCTAGAACTTTTTTAGCTATAAAATAAAATAATTGTTGAGCTTTTGTACTACTTGAGTAGAGTTAAAGATTTTTAAGAATACAACTTGAAAGATTTTTTTTATATAAAACTTTTCTTCAGTTTAAAGAAAGAAAAAAATATATAAACCAAAATTAGTCCAACTAAGCCTGAGGTAAGTATGAGTTTTGAAATTGCTAATTAACAAATAATTTTAAAACATTTTTTCTGAAAGTTATTTGACCGATGTAAAATGTCTAACCTTGAGGAGAAAAGAATAAAAATCAACGATTAATGTTAAATAATTATAAGGCGAGCGACTATATTTCTTTATAAATTCTACAGCAACGTTTTTAGTAAGGCTTAAGTTCGTAAATTCATTGCAATCTGTTCAATTTAATTATTTTCTCTTCTCTTTAAAAATAAGCAAAATTTTTTTTAATTACTGTCTAAAAAATACATTTAAAAATGCAAATTTAAGCCTGAGCAAAATTTAAACAATAAACTATTTAAGTTTAAAATATGTTATATTAATTTATTAGCTGGTATTTTTATTATTTTAAATAAATTTTATCTATTTTTTGTAGCATCTCTTATTGAAAATAGAATTAAATTTAACAACTTTCAGCGGAAATAACTTTATTGCAATTATTGATAACTAAAAAAAAATTTCTTAATCATAAGAATTATAACAAGAAAGAGGATTAATAATTTTTCTATAAAAATTTTTTATTGCCTACAAAATTTTGCGAGAAGAAAATACTTCTTTTTTACGAAAATCAAGACACAAAAATTTGTGAGGATTTGAAAAATTTTGCAGCAAACTATTTTTGATATAATATTGAAAATCAAATTTTTTTTTGGACATAAAGAGTTTTGCAGTAAGAGGAAAACCATAAAGTAAAAACAAAAAGTTGACCAATAAATCTAAAATTTTCAAATAAGCGATTTTTGGCCGAAAAGACGATTTTTATTCATAAAAGTAAAAAACGCATTATTTTTTTAAATTATAGATACTAATTCATAATAATTAAATAATTTGTGATTTCCAAAATTATATTTAGTTCAAAATAATCGCTTTAACAAATAAGCGATTCTTGATAGAAAAAACGATTTTTTGCATAAAATAAATATGAGTTTTTTTTAATATTTAAACTATTTTGCGAATTTTTCTTTTTAGCTTTTTTTAAGCGAACGAGAAGTTTAATTCAATTTTTTCAACAAACTGACACCTTTTTTGTTTGGTCTAAAAACGAATTTTTCAAAAATTTCAAGTATTATATAATTGACTCTGATAGAAACTAGTGAAGAAGTCTACGTCCACAACGCAAGGTTGTCTGGTACTTAAAGTTACAATAAAAAGATTTATATAAAAAATATCTCTTACTTTAGCCTAAATTACTCTTTTTATTAAGAACAATATAAAAAAATGATAATTAAAACAAAATCTTACCTTAATTGTTTAACACAGTTTCAAATTATATTTGACGATAAGAAATGATCAACAGCTAAAATTAAACAAATAATAAAAAACAATTAATTTAAAGCCAAAAATTCATAAAGAAAGGGCGCTTAAAGAGATGAATTTCTTGTATAAAAAAAATCTTGCACTTTTAACAACATAATTTATATATAATTTTTTTAAGTACAAGATTCTCATTTTTTAATCTTTATATAATTTTATTTAAAGAAATTTTTTGCTTAAAAATATTTTTTTTTATTAATTTTTTCTTGCTAATTTACACTTTGCAGTGTTTGTAAAAAAACCAACAGGAAAGAAAAAAACTTCAACTTTTGCCATAAGTTTAAAATAATGACTCATTTAAGTGTATGAGTAGAAATAAGTGCAAAATGTGTGGGTTGTGTTATATTTTTCTTTTAAATTTTAGCAAAAGTTTAAAGCTAAAAGAAATTTTAATTTCAAAGAGAACAACAATTTAAAAAAAAGGAAATCTTTAAAATACACAATTTCATTAATATGAACCAATTTTAACACTAACAAAAATACCTCGTATTATGCCAGAGAAAGGAAACTAAAGCATAACTAAGAGCCACTTATACTGTGCCAGCAACACCTTCTAATTTCTCTTCATGTCTTGGCGGTTGCTATCAGAAGAAGCAACGAGCAAACAGCATTTTGTTTAGATTTTGTTATTAAATTTTTTTTTTATTAAATATTTTTTTTTTGTTTTGATTGTTCATATCAAACCTTTTGAGGAAGAATGTCATAACTCAGAAAAAAGCAATATTTATTAATAATATAAGTTTTTTTTAAAGAATATATTTGTGTTGATCTAAAAAACTTTAAATATTTTTCTAAAAAAAAGCAAAAAAATAACTTTTCTAGAGTTATTACGTTTTTCCTGCAAACGGGCAAAATATTTTGAATTATATATATTTTTTTAAAGGTGTTTAATTACATCTGTTAGCATATGTTTCTAAATTGTTGCTCATTAAAGTTATTTTCTACTTTCTTAAACATTTAAACATGAATTAAGAAGGAAAACACAAGAAAAATTCGTAAAAAACATACACTACAAATAAAATGTGTAAATAATTAGAAACTAAATTTATAATCATAATAAAATGATTTGGTTCAAATGACAAAACGCCCACACATCATAAAAATCTCGAAATACTTGGAATGACAAACAGACGTTTTTTATTTCATTTCTTATTCGTTCTAAATCATTTTACACCTACAATTCCCCCCAAACAAACATTTTGTGCTCAACGGTGTCAATGTGGCTTTAAATTTGAAAGATTTATGTGTTCGTTTTGGTTCTTGTCTTTTAATATTTATTTATTTAAATTTAAAATCTCTTTTAGAAAAAGAAAAACTGTGGGTATAAAAAGCGGAAATTTGTTTGTAAAAAAGAAAAAGTTTTCTTAGAAAATTAACAATATATTTTTGTTCTTTTAATATACGAGTAATAATAATAATTAACTAATAAATATTTTATTTTGTTTGCTTAAAGAATTATATTGAAGGAAGGCTATTGCGATCTTTTAATGAAAAATACTTTTTTAATGCTGTTTTGTCAGCGTCATTTTCGATAAAAAAAAATTTCCTTTTATTTTTAAATTTTACCTTTTTTTTCTTGCTTAATTAAACAGGCGACTTAACCTTTCCTTCTACAGCGCCTACGTAAGAATCGTCTCCATTTTTCCAATTTAGAGACTTTAAAAGATTTGAGATTTTGTTTTGCTATTTAAACAACTGATTGCTTTGCAACTAATTTAAAACAATTTTGATTGCTTTATATTCCTGCCACCGATGGGAGTTGAACTCATGACTCAAATCTTAGTTTCGTTACAATATTATAGCATTTTTTGATAAAACTTTGAGGAAGTGTTGCAAAATGTTTAGAATTGGTGAAAAATAAGTCAATTTAACTACAAGGTCTAAGAAATGCTTTTATTATATAACTTTTTTTCAAGTTTCATTTTTAAAAAGCTATTGAACAGATGTTGTGCTAAATATCGTTTTTATATGTTTCATACATATGTACGTAACAGCCTATGAATTCTTCCAAACACACAAACTTAACTAAATTTAATTATTTATATTAACACTTTTATTGTATTATTTTAAAACATAAAATAATATCGATTGCCTCAGAAAAGTTAATAATATCTTCCATTCATAAAGCATGACAGTATTCTCGCAGGCTGCCACCTTAGCCGGGTTGCCACACATATGAATGTGTGTGATTGTATGTATATGCATATGAATCTATGTATTTAATATTTTGTGTTTGATTTTCCATTATGTATACATATTCAATTTATTTTATGCCAAATAATTTTTTGTTAAAGCTGCTACTCTATTGCTGTTTATTTTAAAAGTAAAAAAATTTACATTGATTTCTTTTGAAAACAAAAATAAGATAAAAAAAATGATGACGTTGGCAGCACTCACTCAAACAAAAAAAAAAAAAAAACTGGCGTGGAAAGTTTTTTGAAAGGCACACTTAAAGGTTTTACGAGATGAATGTAAACAGAACAAACGGAAATTAACGCAAAAAAAAATACTTTGAATGTTTCGCAGAGATGGAATTTTTAGTACCATCGTAAATTAATTAAAAAACCCAATTAATAATAACGGAATTTCTCTCTAGCAAAAATGAAATGAAGAAATTTTTATACTTCTAAGTCAAACTAGAGTCCATAATTATATGTAATAAATATAAATGGGTCAATAAATATTACGACCCTAATATGTCGTTTTAAATTTTCTACATCGCTAGATTCTTCTTCAATGTTGTTCGTGTCAAGATTTCTCTATATTATTATATAAAAAATAGCTATTTCTTAACAATGTCATGTTTACCTCTTCAGTGAAAATAATATATTATTTGGATATAAAAATTCATAGTTTGAATGTATGTAACATAAAAATATTTAATATAATTTGGCAATTTCATGTGAATTTACTCTAAACCTTTGATATTATTTTTTTTTAAATATAAGACAGAAGAAATTAGTTTTTTAATTAAAATTTTCTATGAAAATTCATTCTGGTCCAACCAAGTGATTTTTCTGAAAAAAAAAACATTTTTCCAGACGAAGCCCATTTATGCATGACAGGGTATGTCAACATGTAAAATTGCTTCATTTGGGTTTCTCAAAGTCCTAGAGTGATTACTTAGGAGCCTTTGACATCTGACAATGTGATCATGTTAGACATTTGCCATTTGTGTTGACCAATCACTAGAAATCAGTTTTCAAATTTAACGTTTATTAATTTTAACTTTTAAGTCCAACTAGGGTGCTATATTTTTCTTACGAAATCTCTTCTTCTAAGTCGATCGTAACCACAGAGGTTTCTAGGCGGCTATTAGTATTGACCGGCAACTTTTTAAACAAGAAACATCGTACTTGAAAATGAGGAATCGGTTCCTACCTTGTATACCTAGCGCTTACAACTTAAAGAAAACAATTATTTGAAACGCAATTGATGTACGAACTATCTGAGCTACCAGGAGCAGCCAAGGAACTTCGTTAGAAAGCTCACTGCAACAGGTTAGGTTTAAGTATACTTACCTAGATCTTATTTTTAAATTGATTGTACCATCTATACGAGTGTAGTTATGTCCTCAAGGCAAAAAATACAATAAAAAAACTAAATCAAAAAAATTGATACAATTTCGTAGACTAGTGTCAACAGTATTTTAAAAAAAAAAAAAAAAAAAATCCGTTATCATGTTGCGGTAAAGACCTCCCTTAACCGTCAGGCAATCTCCAGCTTCATTTGTCAAAGAAATAAGTTCCAATGCAATCATCATCATATAAAACGTACCAAAAAGTGCAAATTTCTTACTCCATATGTGACATAAGTTTATTAATAAAATCATTAAGCCAAAACAAATTTGTCCCACCGCCAAACACAATTTTGCGTCTAAAAGTTAGAAGATTGGATAATTGATGAGGAGTGGTAGTAATTTTTAAACTTTCAATCTATTTATGATGATTTGCCAGAGTATACTGATCATAAATGTCAAAGAGTAAGTTCAGCATGACAGTTCATTTACCTTTCGTAAGTTTTATCGTGATTAAAGAAAATCACCAATTTTAGTTATATTGAGACAAATTCAAAAAAAAGTTTTAAGAATTTTCTGCTTTGACGCAATGTTGGCATAAGCCCCAGTTTTTTCTCTAAAGATCTTTATAATAACTCGCTTTTAAAAGTTTATAAAAATTTCCCCAAGGAACTTGATTATCGCATAGTGAATTTTTTTAAAGAAATATTTTATCGTGTGATATTTTTTTTAATATGTTTATCTACAGCAAAAAAGCGCTTAAATCTTTTGCTTCTAATATTTCAAGTTTCTTGTTATTACTTTAGACAATTCAATTTTCCACGCCTGTGTGTGTTTAAATGACCTGACCTCCTGGTATCTCCCTCTGTTAGTTTTTTTTTTGTTTTGTTTTTTATAGTGTTTGCACTATGTTTGTGTGGAGGTGTTTATATTATACACTTTTCTGTGACTGTGTGCGTATTATTTATTCACACCTTTTGTTTATCTATAATTGACACACAAAGTTAAATTTCATGTATTCATATTGTCAACAGAAATTGACATGATTTTTGTCTATATATTTTAAAGATTAATAGGATTTATTTCAAGGCAATTCTGATTAACTAAAAAGGAAATTGATCTAAAATTTTGATATTATGATTGAGAAATATTCTAATAAGGGCTTCTGTTATTATTTATTTTTCTGAAAACATTGTGATATTTTTCTTTTGGAATCTGTGCCACCCACCACAATGAAATAAATTGGTTACACTCTTTGCGATCACATATGTTTCCTGCAACAATTTGTTGTCACTCTCATGACACTTTTCTTGTCATATATATATTTTAAATAAATTAGTTTTATAAAATTCCTAAATTGATTTAAAACTTTATTTTATTGTAATTAAACAAACATTAAGGAAACATGATGGTGCATGTCTTTGTATGATGCTGTAATAGCAACTTGAGATATTTTCCACAAAATAAAAACATAATTTCTGCTATGTAATCTAATGGAAAGCATTCAATTAATTACATGAGTTAAAGACAAACAACAGAACAATTTAGCCGCAGTAGCAGCCGCCGCATCATTAGTAATTTAAGACGTTTGGTTTTCAAACGCAAGTAATGGTGAATTGCTTAAGGAGAATTTCATTTTAGCCGCAACGAACATAAACAGCTCAACTACTTCTATTAATGTAACTTCTAATAACAGTTATACTATTTGTATTAAGAAAATATTATTTTATAATTATAATCCTCACACAAGAAATGGTATGAAACTTATGCCAGAAGGGAAGTATTTATAACTTTTAATCGCATTTTAATGTATAAAGGGACAACAACAAAACACAATGAGAATATGAAATATGAAATACGAGAACTTTAAACTATTAATAATTTTATCTTCATTTAGAAATGCACACATGTTTCTTTTAATGTTAATAAAAGCCAGGTATTGTCCTTATGACAGCATGATATCCTGTTTAAAGATATTCGTTCAAGCGCATGCTGCGTGTCTGCAACATTTTAATCATTTTGATATCAAGTTTTAACCAGTGTTTGGGTTCGAGAGTGGTGTTTTTTAACATAAAACAATGGAATACTCGTACAATGCTTCTCTTAAAGAAGGATGTTTGACAAACAGGACGAAAAAAATATAAAAATACAACAATTTGTTTGTATATATTTTTTTTCAAGAAACAGCAACATTCTAAGGAGGGTTTGGAATATTACAAAGGAAAAAGTGAAAAATTTTAATCAGAATTAGTTCATGTCATGTATGACAAAGGAATATTGTAACGTGGATTTATGTTATGAAACACCTTTTAATGATTATTAAAAAATGAGAAAAAAATGGGTATATTAAAAAAAATGCAAGTAATAAATTAAAGTAAACAAAAAAAAAATTTTTACTTAATTAGAGAAAATAACATTAATTGAAAAGGTAATAAAAATACTACTTTTTTATGCAGTACTACGCAAAAAAACATTAAAACAGAAAGACAAACCAAGTACACCAACAGACTAAAAATATTACCACAATAATGTTTAAAAATAGTACTTTTTCTACTACTTTTTTTATTTAAAAACTAATGAAGAATGTATACAAAAGTAAATAGTTTACTATCTTTTTAAGGAGGATTTATAATGAACATTAAAAAGTAGTAAAAATACTACATCTTAATTTTTTTTTTTATATTATAAATTGTTTTTAGTTGTTAAAACAATAACAATATTTAATAATAACATATAAATAATTGAGGGAAAAAGTTTTATTTTAATTTTTTTTTAAGTATGGATTTACTACTATTTGTTTAGCAAAATATACTCAAAAAGTTTGCTTATAGTTAAAAACTTTGTTAGTATTGCCGAAATAAAAAAAATACCTTCCTAAAAGAGTTACTTAATTAATGTACTTTTAAAAAAAAGTACTAAATATACTACTATTATTTTTTTAAACATCAGTTACCTAAATTAGTTTAAAAAAAATCTTATTTGTATTTTGTAAAGTACTTTGTATTTTGTTAAGTATGTAAAAATTTTTTTAAATTAACTTTTTTCCTAAGAAAATGAATTCTAAAAAAATGAATATACTACTTTTTACAAAGTCTTTAAATATATTTTATATTTTATTGCATTCTAAACATTTAAACTCAAAGCGTCTTTAAATGACATACAAAGCTTAGTTTCGTAAAAAGCACTAAATCTACTACGTTTTTTAATGTGCAATAAATGAAAAAAAAATGAATAAATAAATAGAAAACAAAAACGTATAAGGATACATAATATTTTTGGGAAATTGACTGAAAATTTTTTTATTGCCTAAGAAGTAAACTTTTCAAATAGTACTAAACTACTACCTTTTTAAAAATGGATCTTGAGTGCTAAAATTAATTTGAAATTAATAGTTTCCAAACAGATATTTGTTAAATACTTTTAGGATAAAAGGCACTGTTGAATTTCAATTTCTACTACAATTTTTACTACTTTTCTTAACTACTTACTACTTTTCTTAAAATTTCTTAACAATTAAAAATTGACCTTTGGAAAAAATTTACAAATTATATCTAATCTTGAGAATTCAAGTAATCAATATTTTTTGTTTAAATGTGAATAGTACGTTATCTACTACCTTTTTCAAAATGACTCAAAAAGTTAAAAAAATTAAATTAAATATCTTTTTAACAAATAAGTTTTAAAAATTTTTTTTCTTTTAAGGACTTTTTTTAATTTATAATTTACTACCTTTTTTTAATTTGTAAAAAGAGAGAAATTTTTAAGTATAAATGTGGGTTTGAGGTTTGAGGGCTGTAAAGGTGTTTTTTTGCGAAGATAAATGTATAATTTAATTTTAAATCCAGCTTCCTTTTAAAAGAAATTTTTTAAAGTATAAATGGTACTAAATCTACTACTAATTTGGTTAAAAAAAACGAAAATTCAGTTTTTTAGTAAAAGTTTGAATTTTTGTTTCAAACTAAGAGCTTTTGCTGGGTTTCTATGACACAATAGCACTTCAAAGACAGCAATTTAACAGCACTTCAGAATTAACACAAAACAGTAGCAGCATGTCGTCTAAGCTATTTATTCAATATTTATTTAAAACTGAAATGCGTTATTTTTGATAAAGCATTTTTTGCGTGTTGATTTTGCCTTTAAGAGGGTGAAAATTATTCTTTTGTCATTTGT
This sequence comes from Cistogaster globosa, assembly GCA_937654795.1. Lineage (NCBI taxonomy): Eukaryota > Metazoa > Arthropoda > Insecta > Diptera > Tachinidae > Cistogaster > Cistogaster globosa. Next base: position 3,001,886 of record OW569406.1, read on the forward strand.
CTAAGGATAATGATGACAATAACAATGATACAATGTTGATAACAAATTCTTGTAATTTATTCGTATTCTATTTTTAAAACATTTACAACGATGCATGTTCATTGTTTCTATTGTATAAAAAAAGTACTCTCGAACACTTGGCAGCAGGCAAGTTATAACAAAAAAAGAAATTTTACACAAATTGAAATCAAACTGGGGTTGTTTGTTATTTGCAAAAATTTCACAGACTCAATTGTTTTATTTTTATGGGTTTTCATTAAATTTTTAATTATCATTATCCAGAGTGTCTTCTTGGCCTGTGTCTGCAATAAAAGTAAAGCGACCTGGCATCCAGCAGTAGCATAAGCTGAAGAAGGATGATTAAGGACAACAGGAAATTGTTGCAATTTAATGTCTGTTGCCCTTTCTCCGTTTCATTTGAGGACAGAAATGCTTAACAATTTGTTTGAATAAATTCATATATTTTTCGTTTTTGTTTAAAGAAACCCTTATTTTTAGACAATAATTGGTCGTCATAAAAAATGTTTGCTATTTTTGCACGTTTTACTTTTTCGTCTTATTTTGCAGTATTTTTAAAATAAACGAATTTTTACATTTTTATTTCTGACTCTAAAGCATAAAGTTGACATTTGTCCTCCCTAACTATACATTATTTATATTTTTTTCTTTGGTTTAATTATCATAAAACTTTTGCATACATTATGCAAATTAATTTTTTGTTAAAGGGGTTGTTTAAAATTTTCGAAAAAATTATAATTTTTGCCATTAAATTGGAAAAAGAAAAAAATTAAGTTTTTTAGAAAATATGACTTAACTATCATATGTTTTTTAGGTACCTTTATGTCTTGAAGCTAGTTGAAGCGGTTTAGAAAATTGTCTTTTATTTGGCTACATGGAAATATCCTTTTAAGGATAATTGACAGAAAGTAGATATGTACAGTTTATAAAAGCTAAAAAAAATTGCATTTCAATATAATAGTGTATAAAAAATATATAAGCGAAACAGGGCTACAGTAAACCTGAAAACGGAGACGCTATAAAGTCAGTACCTTTTTAATTTAGTACTTTTTCAAAATTTTTTAAAAGTTAAAAAAAAAATAAAAAGTTCCTAAAAATTACTATTTATGTATAATACCTTCAAAATAGATCTATTTTGGAAAAGTACTTTTTTTGGGAGAGGGGTTATTTTAATAGACGAATGTATTAAAATGATCAAAACGAAAATTAAAAGACGTAAAAATCAATCGAAGATAGTTTTCCTCTAGCAGTGACACAAATCACTTCGTTTTACAAGAGCAAAAAAATTAGTACTTTTTAGGGTAATAACTATGTTTGTTTTTTTTTAACAATTATTTGCAAAAAATATATCAGTTATTTTTAATAAATAATGATGTTTTCCGTTGAAGTTTTTAAGCACAATATTTCAGTACTAATTTTTAAAAAAGTAGTAGATTTCTTAAATAGTACTTTCTTAAATAATTTTTTGATTTTATATAGCCATTAAACTAAGTAACGGTTCAAAAACTTGTTAACATTAAAACCTTAAAACACAATTTGTTAACTAAATACATTTTTAAGCAAGAAGTAGTAAATGAAGTATTAAATTAAATAAACTTTAAGAAGAAATTTAAAAACTTAAACTTAAATAAACAGTCCTTAAATATGTGGCCGGCTTTTAGCAAAGAACAGCAAGTTTTTTTTAGTACTTTTTGTTAATATAAGAGATTTTTCCTAATACTATTTAATAACTCTATTTAAATTATAAAAAAAGATCCTGCCTGTTAAGCTTCTTGAAAGATTAATGAACTCAAAACTTTTTTTAAAAGCTTTCACTACTGCTAAGAGGTAGAAGAAGAAGGAATGAAGAAAGTTAAAATTAGAGATGCTGCGAATTGGAAGAAAATAAAAAAGAAGATTTCAAAATATTACATTTTATTTTAAAGTGTAGTAAATTTAATATTATTTTGTAAAAACAATAAAAGAATATATTTAGTCTCATCTGTTTTATTACAACGCTTACAATAATTTTCTAAAGAGCAGTATAAATAGTACTTTTTGGGAAAAGTACTAAATCGCCAATATTCTTAAGAAATATTTTTTTCTTAATACTATAAGATTCCTATAATAATAAAAGATCTTAATATATAATCCTTTTGCCCAAAAAAATAGTAGTACTTTACTACTTTTTCTAAAATTTTATACATATAGTAGTAGTAGATTTATAACCTCTTTTAAGTACATGTAATTACTGCATAATTTATTTATGCAAGGCAATATTAATGCTCTAGACATTGGTATTTTAAAGATACACACAGATAGTAGTTTTTTTACTACTTTTTAAAAAAATCGTAAAATTCGAGTTTTTCAAGTATTCAAATTTTTACTTTTTACGAAATAAAGGAAGCAAATTTCGGTACTTTTTTGTGATTATTATTGATTTATTTCAATTTCACTAGAAGCGCTTCTGAAAAAAAGGAGTAGATAACATACTTTTCGCAAATTTTGTTTTGCTCATTTTTTAATTTTAATTAGTTCTTCCTAAAGAATTAAGTAAAACTATTTTTAACTAGATTAAATAGTATTACGAAAAATAAGAAATAATAGTAATCAATTTTATTTTTATCTGGACAAAAATATTTCACAATACAATTTTCATTTATTTATTTTACCTTTAAAAATATCACCAGATTATAACAATGTTAACAATTACTTTTATTTGTGTAAAAAGATTAACGCCGTCACACCCTGGCTCAAGATGTCATTGCGAAACATGTCTACTTTTTAAAATTCATTTTGAATATATTTTTTTTCTGCAACAAATTCTATCATTTGCTTTTTCTGTCACATCGATAATCATATTTCAGTGACTATTGAACCAGGAAGCATTAGAACAAACATGTTAAGCCAAACCGTTTATAGAAATGTACAGAAATCACAAAAATAGAAAAGAAAAGAAAAGTATAAGAAACCAGTAAAAAAATGTTTTAAAAATAAAATACTTGTTTTGATTTTAAAATGAATCTCACGTTCTAACTGCTGCTACTCATACTATTTGAATTGGATGGCTTTATGCCTTTGGTGCTTAAAAGAATATGTGATTAACGTCATTCAATACCTCACAGAGGTCTTGTTAACAAAAATTTTGTTTTTTAATTCAGATCGTTAAGAGAATCGATATTTAAAATAGGGACGTCCATTTTAATTTAATTTTTTTGTTACTTTATATTTCTTAATTTGAGCTATATGCTTTAATTGCTGTAAAGAAATACATTTTTCTTAGCTTTTTCAAAAAGTAGTATTTTTACTACTCTTTTGAAAAAGGTATATTTTGAAAAGATTAATTATTTCTATGCCTGGAATTTCTCTAAAATAAAAAAATTCTGGAATTATTTTATTTAGTGCGTGTTTCAAATAGCAGTATTTTTACTACATTTTATAATAAGTAATTTTAAATATTTGCTGTTATAAAATGTTTGTTACTTTCAACTAAGTTATGCTATATAATAAATTTGCTTTTAAGGTAGTTTAACAAATGTTACCATGTTTTTTACTATAAGTTATTGTCTTTAAAAAAAGTACTATTTTTACTACTTTTTCTATTTTAAAAATCTTTTCAACTTTTTGTTAAAACATATTTGTTAAAACATATTTAAGAATACTATGATGCTTATTTTATTAATTTTAAATATTTGAAAAATAAATTAATGTAGTTTTTTTACTACTTTTTTAAAAGTTGGATTTTTTAATTTCATACTTTTCTCTAAGATTTTTTTATATTTGTTATTTTTATTTGTTTTAATTTCTAATACATTTTAAAGAAAACTAATTTTTATAAACTCACGTAAATTTTTGTTATTACTAAATTATTTTTAATGACTTTGGCAAACATATTTTAGTACACCTCAAAATCTCAGTAGCCATGTCTCATACTTTATTATTTTTTATAATGAACTTTTATGTATTTTTAATGTATTTTATGTGCCTGATCACAATCTGTGTATAGACAATATCTGGGTTTTCATAAATTTCAATGTATTTTTTTAGAACAAAATGTGGGTCAAATCATCTATTCGTTTGAATGAGAGATTTTTCTTTTGTTTGAAAATTGACCGCATTTTTTTGATTATAAAACCATATTCACTGTTGACACTCATTCATGATTGGAACAAAATTAAAGAAAAAAAAAAAAAATACAAAAATAAACGAATGATAGACAGATTTATTCTGTTTCTATTGTTCTTTTTATTTCTAAATAATTTAGAAAGTTTTTTAATTTATTTTCTATTAAGTGGTGGATTGTTTTATTTTATATTTTGCGCATTGTTAACGAGCTTTGAATAACAATTGTAAATATTTATTTAATTTTATTGTTTTTTCATATCTGGTTAATGATTGGGTGATATGAACGATTTGTCATTATTAGGAATGTATTTAAAGGTTATTAAACCTATTAAAAAGAAATTATAGATTTGCATTTTTATGGCAATAATATTCAATAGCATGATTTAGTAATATTGTAGAATTATTGCTTAAGAATTTTTAATAACAATAAAATAGGGGTGAACAGTTTTCGACTTAAAGTAAAAAAATAATATACATTTAGAATACTAGATAAGAAATATCTTTGCAAAAAAATTTGCAGCTTAAAATGGTAATAAAAATACTGCTATTTAAATTTACAAAAATCAATCAAAAAAATTAAATTAATTTTTTCGATAAGATTTTTTTTTACTAAAAAAGTACAAAATCTGCTACTTTTTTCAGAGATATTCCCTCTTTGTGTATGTAGTTTCCAGCATAATGATCGCAAAATTATATAAAAAAATATATTTGAATGCCATTGAATACTATATATAACTGATTTCACAGTAAGTTAAAATTTTACCCCTAATGTCTAATGTTCGATCAGTAATCATTTTAAACAAGGTACTAAATTGATTAACAAAAAGTTTAAATTAGCCTTATGAATGAATTTGCTTCAGCATCATATCTTAAAACCAGGAATAAAATTAACTTTTAAGTAATTGTGAAAAAAGGTATTAATGAAAAAAAATATTAAATCTACTACTATTTTTTAAAGATGCAAATTACAAAAATAAAAAAAATTTATGAAATAAGTATATAATAACTGGAAACTTTCAATGAAATAAGCACAATTTACAAAAGGCATTGGAAAAGGTATGTTTTTATTTTCACTTAATTTAGGGAGTTACTATTAAAAATAGTAGATTTTGTATTATTAAAAAAAAAATAAAAGACTTGTGATCAAAATGCCAAAAAATCTTATTTGAAAAACGTATTGATAAGTGACTGAAAGCAAATTTGTATTTGTTAAATGTACTAAATTTTTAAAAAGTAGTAGAAATACTCCAATTTTTTTTTAACAGCAAACATTAAAAATCTAGAGCAAATATTAAAACTATTGCATAAAATTTAGGTTTGCTTCAAAACACATCAAAAATATACAAATATTTTAAAACAAGTAGTAGAAAAACTACCTTTTTGAAAACGGCGTTAAGCCAAAAATAAAGAAGAAAAAAATAAAGAAATAATTTGTATAATTTTTTAAGAAGAAAATAATATAAGAACTAAAAATTGATTTTTTTAAATAGTAGTAAAAGTACTAAGTTTTGCAAAAGAAGTAAAATTAAGAGGAATGAATAGTTATAAAATATTTAAATGAGTTCTGTAATTTTATGGGGAAACAAGAACTAAGAATTGATTTTTTTTATAGTAGTAGAAATACAATTTTTCACAAAGAAAAAGTAAAAGAAATAAAAAATAAATTTTTCAAAATTTAAAGATAAATTAAAAAGTTGCATAGAAATTTTATTCGATCCTCGTTAAAGACAGAAAAACTTACCACAAACACGACTCTGAAAAAGGCCAAAAAGTAGCAGAAATAATTTGCTTAAGATATACGAAAAATTACGACAAATTAAAAATACACAAAGCAAACACAGACTAATTTTTATTTTGAAATAAGTAGACAAAATATGGCTTTTTGGCCTATAAAAAAAATAATAGTTTTAAAATATCAAGATGCTGTAAGTAGTATTTTTGGGCAAGTATTGCAGAAGCTAAAGGCATAAAACGTAATTCCATCGACATTAATCTTCTGCATTTTTTTAAATCTTTGCTATTTACAAATAATTTTTTTTATTTCATTGTTGTTTGTTTTATTCAAAAAGTATGATTAACTCAGCCTTTAAATAATTTAAATTAAAAAAAAAAAAAAAAAAAATAAAGCCCCAAAATCATATTTTTATCTCATGAAACTCATGTAACTTCATTTAAAGCCAATAAATCTTTCAAAAATTAAGTTATCTTCTATGTGTTCGTTTAAGCTGTGTTTAAAAGGAAAAATAGCTGTACGTGATTGCCTGACTACATATTTAAATAAGCGTTTTGTGTGCAGAGACTTCATTCAGTATTTTTTTCATTGTTAAAGAATTTCTTAAGCTTATCTTAGTTGAAAAAGTTTTCAAGTAGATGAAGATTAAACTTGTTATATTTAAAACAACTACAAAAACCAATTATGGGAAAATTTAAATACTTCTTATTATATTAAAGTTAATAATGTTTTTAAATTTATTATTATTAGTAAGTGGCAATAGTAAATTTAATGCTAAAGATTTTTTTTAAATAGTTAAAATACTACTCTTTAAGTAGTAAAAATGATACCTTTCAGGTAGTAAAAATGCTACTTTTGAGTAATAAAGAGGCAGTTGTTTAGACTAAATATTTTAGAATATGTTTAAAGAATGAGAAATGTTAAATTCCCTACTTCTAAAAAATATTAATAATTCAATCATTTTACAACATTTTTAGATTTGTTAAAAAATAAGCAAAGTTTTAAAAGAAAAACCTTTAAATGGAAAAGAAAACACAAAGTATTTTACGAAACGAAATCTGATTCTATTTGTTGTTTGTTTTTAAACGAAAAATTTGAAAATGATTGTTTAAACCTTTTCTTATCTGTAAAATGTGTATATAATGTGCTGTTTCTGTATTACAGGCGATCAACTCGTCTGAAAAATTTGTATGAAAAGCACTCAGTTTTTTGAGTTATTTTCATACAAATTTTCTAGATGATTTTATGGCCTGTAATACAGAAACAGTACATTAGAATAAAATACAAAAGCCTTTTGTTAAAAGAAGTAAAAATACTACTTATAAAAAACGTACTAAAAATATCAAATATTGCGCTTGTAGTTAAACTAGAAGCATAGGTTTACAAAAAAACCTAAAATATATAATTTTCTTAAAAAGTACCCAAAAAAGTACTTTTTACTTACAGTTTCGTAGCAGCTGCAAATATGCATACACTACTGAATTAAACGTTACAACTTTTAGAAAAAGTAATTTTTTTCTTTTAATGTTTTCTTAAAATTTTATAAATATCTAGCTTTTATATATTTTCAAATAGTAGTAAAAATACTACTTTTTTTAATAGTAAAAATTATGTATTTTTTGTATAACTATTATTAAAAAATATGAAGAAGAAACTGCCATAGTAGTATATTTTTAAATAGTAGCAAAAAAATACGTTTAAAAAAGGAGTAAAAGTTCAAAATTTTAATGAGAATTTTTCTGACCACCAAAATAAATAAATAAAATAAGACAAAAATAAGGATACCCATTAAAGTGCAGCAGATATAATACTTGCTTTAAAAAATATTTAGTAGTATATTTTGATACTTTTATCATAAAAAAAATTTTTTCTTGACTCACCTTAAGACAAATTAATTGCTGTTTTCATTTCTGAAAGAAGAAAAAAGTAAATATTTTTTTAATAAAAATTTTTAGTATTTTTATGTTAAATTAATAAAATTTTTAATTCTTATAAAATACTACTTTTGCTACTTGGCTGAAACCATTTATTTTTAAAGGAAATAATCGCTAATATATTTAATTTTTCTAATTTAGTGTATTATAACCTTTTTTGGTATTTGCTGTAGAAACTTACTATTGCTGAGTATTTCTTTATTTCTAATAACAATTTTTCCTTTTCAAAGAATAGTTAAATATTTTAAGAAAGTAGTATTTTTCACTTTAAGAAAAGTTTTATCTTTTCAGATTTTTTTATAGATTTTATTTGTTTATTAACAGATTTAAATAAATAAATATTCTAAAAATTTTATAGTTGTACTTTAACATTGAAAAAGTAGTATATTTTTACTACTTTTTTTTAACCCATAATCCTTTTATTTTTAAAATTGCGCAATACACATTATTATTTAATATTTTGAAATGTTGATGAAATTTAATACTCCATAATATCTTTAATTTTGAAAAGGTAGTAAATTTTCTCCTTTCCGAATTTGTTAATTACATTTTGCTATTTTTGTTGCATTTTTAAGCTTTAGTACGTTTTTTAAATAATAAGAAAACTGTTTTTTATTTTATTGAAAATATCTAAGTAATAATTTAAAAAAATTAAGTTTGGTTGCAAAGTATTGCCAACAAAAATAAACAATCGCTAAGAAAATATAGTAAAATACGGCCTTTCATACGTTGGCTATAAAATTTTAAGGCATATAGAAAATTATGAGTTTTTTAAAGCAAGTTCCATAATTAAAAGTAATAACCAACTAAATCAAGTTTCTTAAAATGTCAAAAATATTTATAAACTAAAAATCCCATAAAAAAAGATAGTAAATATTAATCGTCGTGCTATAAAGCTTAACTACTTACTGCTATCGTATATTTCTAATCTTTATGTTATCAGACCCAAAACAAAGAATCTATTATGATAATGATGCCATAATGTTGAGTTGTTTGCTTAACTCAGTAATTTTTATAACCATTATTATAATTTTTACCGCTGCGTTTTAACAGAAGCGGAAGTTAGTCTCTGGTTCATTTTTTATTATTATTTAAACAAATTTAAATTTTGCATTTAGTTTCTTAGAACGAAGAACAAGATTTAGAATATTTTTGGTTGAGAAAAATAACTCAAGCATAAAAAATAAGTTTTTTTTGTTTTCTTTACACAGAAAAAGAAAATAGTTCATTAAACGTAAAAAGTATATTTTTCACATTACCTAATTGACTTGAAGTTAAAAGTTTGTAGTTGCTAAGTTAAAGAATACCAAGGGTCAATGACACGGGAAGAGAATATAGTTTAACTAGTTACCAATTAAACGTTTTAGAGTGTAAACTCAAAAAAACCACCATAACCAATATTATCTCTAAGTAGATACTTATTTTTATGATAAACTAATGATAATTTTTAATAATTTCCTTTTTTTTTAAAGCAATTAAAAAGCAATTAAATTCTCAAAAAATAAATATTTTTTATATTTTACTCCCAAAGTACTTTTTTAAACACGGACTTTACGTGCTTTACAGTTACACGGCTCACACATTATTCTGGTTTTATTTGATATTTACTTAGGAACTAAATCTTTCTCTAAAATAATATTGTTTGTCTTGAAATAGTACCAAAAAAGTACTTTCGTTCAGTTAATTATTATTTCTATGTTTAATTTTTCAATGAAATTGTTACACTATATTACTAAATTTTACACACAAAATAATGTTAGGGTGCCTTTATAAAAAATACTTTTTATTTTTAATACTTTTTAGAAATGATTTTTTTTTCTTGAGAAATTGTAAATCTCTCTTATTTTATTTTACACACAAATTATATTAGTTAAAGCAATTTTTTAATAAGTAACTTTTTGTTTTAAATACTTTTTGTAACAAATGTTTCCTTTAAAAAATTGTAATACTCTCCTACAAAGAAAGACAATACTTTAAAGTGGTTCTTTTGGAAGTACTTTTTGCTAAAAAATACTTTTTGGAAATAATGTTTGCCTTAAGAAAATTCATTTTCTCTTGTTTTGTTTTACACAGAAAAATATTTTAAAAGAAATTTGTTTTTATTATTTTTCAGGAAATAGTTAAAAAAAATATTTTAAGGTACTTTTATAAAAAGTACTCTTAAAAAAATTATTTTTTGGAATTAATATTTACACTTTAAAAAATATTTATTTAGAGTGTAAACTCAAAAAAACCACCATAACCAATATTATCTCTAAGTAGATATTTTTTTTATTATAAACAAAAAATATTTTTTAATAGTTTTCTTTTTTAAAAAGCAATTAAAAAAGAAAAGTTCCCAAAAAATAAATATTTTTTATATTTTACATAAAGAGTACTTTTTTTAAACAGAGACTTTACTTGCCTTACAGCTACACGGCTCACACAATATTCTTGTTTTTGCATTATTTACTTAGAATTTGTTTTTGCTTTATAGAGTGACAGGGCAGGAACTAAATCTTTCTCTAAAGTCTAAAATAGTATTTTTTTAATCGGAGTAGTACTAAAAAAGTACTTTTGTTTAGTTAATTATTTTTATATGTTTAGTTTTTCTATGAAATTTTTACACTGTGTTAGTAAATTTTACACACAAAATAATGTTAGGGTACCTTTAAAAAAAGTACTTTTTCGGTTTTAGTACTTTTTGGAAATAATTTTTTCCTTGAGAAATTATAAATCTCTCTTATTTAATTTTACACAGAAATAATATGATATAATAAGGCCTTTTTAAAAAAGTACCCTTTTGTTTTAAATACTTTTTGGAACAATGTTTTCCCTTAAAGAATTGATATAGTCTGCTACTTAATTTTATACAGAAAGAAAATACTTTACATTTTTTTTTAATACTTTTTTGCATAAATAATTTTTGGAAATAATTTTTGCCTTAATAAAATTCATTTTCTCTTATTTAGTTTTACACACAAAAAATATTTTTAAAGAAATTTTTTTTAATATTTTTCGAGAAATAGTTAAGAAAATATTTTAAGGTACTTTTCAAAAAAGTACTTTTTGGAATTAATACTTACACTTTAAAAAATATTTTTCTAAGATGTGCGATTAACCATTTTTTTCTTCAAAAGAATTTTTAACAAAACAATGAAGTAAAAAATTCGATCTTTTTTGTTTTTGGTTGTTGCGGAACTCAATAAAGATTTATTTATATTAAAAGATGAATTACCTTATTTTGTTATTCATGACATGTAGTTTGGTTGCTTATTAATTTTATATTTTATTTTATTTTATTTTAACCTTCTTACGTTGTTGTTATAATTTAAAAGTATTTGTCGATGTACCGTAAAAGGTGCAAATACTTCTATGTTTTCTTAAACGAAATTTTTTTCTTCCATATTAAAACCAAAAGCAATTAGCTTCTTGCATATTAATTTCTCTTTTTGTCTTTTTATCTTTAAAGCTTTATTTTTTGTCATGTCGTTGTTCTTGTTGTTGTTTTACAAAAACAGAAGCTAAAATAATTATTATTAACCTTGAATTATTATTAAAAATTACTTTAATGTCTTTTATATATAAAGAATTAATCAAGGTTAAAGTGTTGAGTTTTAATAAAATTTAATTAAAGAGGAATGATAAATTGATGTTTCTTTGTTAATTTATTTAATTTTTTGTGGATTCGATATTATTTATTTATTTTTTGTTTTTGTTATTGTTATTCAAGCACGAGGGTGGTGCCAAAATAATAAAGCCTTCACATTGTCTTAAAGTAGGGTTTCTCAAATCTCTCGCTTTGAAAGTAAATTGCATTTAGAAGAACAAATAAATTACCTAAAAAATACAGTGTTGGTCAGCGATTTTTTTAAGTTTATAAAATTTTCTAAAAATTTCGCTAAGAATTTTTAAGATTTCCTTTTGCGATAGTGTTTTCGCCAAATAAATTGTGATTTTTAAGGTTTAATTAAATCTATAAAAATTTAATTTAGAAAAAATTTTGTGTTATTAATACAATAGTGTTGGTCAGTGATTTTTATCTCGTAATTAAGTTGGTTTTTTAATAATAATTTTCATACGAAATATAACAGAAGGCTGAATTTTTTTAAAGCCAGTGTTGGTCAGTTTATATAGTTTTGTTGTTGGATTTAGTAAGTTTATAAAAGGCGATTTAGAATAATAGCTTTCAAGTAAGTTTGTACATTTGATATAAGAAATGTTTTACATTATGATAATTTAAAAACCAGTGTTGGTTAATTTTAAGTTCTTTAAGTACTAAACAATTTTTAATGGCTATTAATACATAAAGTAAATACTCTAGGAATTCTATAATAATACAAACATTTATCTAATATTTTATATAGCAAAAGTAGAAAACTTATAAAACCAGTGTTGATAAGTGTGACTTTTTAGTCTTTTTTTTAACAACTAAAAACAATTATTAGGCAAAGAGGGTGAGAAATATTCTTTCAACCTGATTTTAAGAAAATTTTTCTATAAAGTTAAACCAGTGTTGGTAAGCAGTTGTTTTTTCTTGTTTTTATATTGTGAATTTCGGATTTTGTATGCTATATAAATTTTTGGCTTGCTTTATACAAGCTATAAAAAGAATTCCTTCAACTTCTTTTGATATTAAACAAGTTACAAAGCCAGTGTTTATCAGTAAACTTTTATTTTTTTTTATTAAACATTTTTTTAAATTTTTTCTTATTAATGAAAACCATGGATGGGTTGATTAAAGATTTTTAAACACTTTTTAAACGATTTTTTTTTAAACCAGTTTCGGATAACTTTAACATTTTTAAGTATCATGTAGTTATTTAATTACTTTTAAAACTCAGAGTCAATAATACTATGAACATTTTTCCTAGGTTTCAGTTAGCAAAACTAGAAAACTTGTAAAACCAGTGTTGGCAAGTAAACTATTTTTTATTTATTTTTATTAGAATGTTTAATGTTATATAGAATTTTCAGCCTGTAAAATTTGTAAAAAGGACTAATTAGTGCTGTTTAGCAATTTCAACGAACCGCGTGAGACTTAACAATTTATTTCAAAAACGTACTTTCTTTTACTTTTTCTTCATTTTTTGCTGCGAAATTTTTAACTTTTTTTTTGGTTACAATTAAACGATAAAAAGTTTGCAAAAAACATATGTTCTCGTTACCGACCCAAGGTTGCATGTTTATGTATTTATTTTAGTTTTAAAAAATTTTTATGTGAGTTAATTTATGCCGTGATTTATTATTTTGTTTGCCTTGCAATCCCTCATTCAATCTATAATTTTATTGGCGTTTTGTTTTTAGCTGCCAAAAGTAATAAAAAAATCTGTCGAAAAAAATTGATGCTTTACAAATATTGAACAATTAATATTCTATACATTGTAGGTATTTTGAAACAAAAAATGAAAAAACCCAGAAATATAAAATAAAAATTGTTTGTATTAAAACACTTTTTATAGCAGACAACGTTCTCATATTTCATGGAAAATTTTACAATGACAGTATGTTTAGCATGATAGTGGAGAAAAGTGTGACAACTTTTATGAAAAACTGTTTTGTCTGGTTAACCACCAGCCAAGCAAACACACAGCCTTCCCACTAACAACTGGCCGGTGTAGAAAGCAAACAAATCAATCTACCTTTTACATACTCGCACACGCATCCGTATTTTGCCAATATATCTTTGCGGCACTAATCTTTGCTTCACATTTTTTTCTTTTTGATTGCTAGATGCAGCTTCTTCTTTCCATTGTTAGCTTATCTTCAATTTTTTCAAAAGGTGCAAATATGTGATAACAAACCTCTTGGACCATTTATATGACAATGCGGTCTTGAATACCATTTTTGGTAAGATTTTTTTATAAAAATGAACGGTAACATTCTTCATTACTGCCATGATATGCTGCATATTTTAGAGTCAAGATTATAGTGAATATAATTGACATGAGAAGATTGCGTGGAAGTTAAAGTCATCACAAAAACCTAAATATTAAAAAACAAAGAGTTGATCCTAATAGATTTGCATCCTCTCTGAACCCCTCAGTACTTTAATAACAATAGCGAGCTTCACGCTTATTTAAAATTAAGTTTAAATAAATTTTTTTAATTTAAATTTAGTTTGTCATAAACATCAATACAACAGAAAAATAAAGTAATAAACAAAAATTCTTTTTAATTAAATTTATACGTGAGATAAATTGTTTATGATGGCACTTTGAAATTCAAAGTGTTGTACGTAATTGAAACCAGTTATTGATGTCACTTATTTAAAATAACAATCAATTTAACACGAGGATAAAATTAAAATTAAAATAATCATATTATTTCATATACCATTAGACGTTAACCAACACTACGACAGAAAAAACATTATTATTTACCAACCAACACTGGTATTCACTATTTAAATACATTCATCATTCTTTAAATAATTCTTGCAAAAAAAACTTACTTCAAACAGATTATAGTTTGGTTTTATACAACAAATAATATCATGTATTGTCACACCCTTTAATTTTTAAATCCATAATTTTTACTTGCTATTTGAACAGACTTAGCGATACATGTTCTTTGCGATTTTCAACCGTTTGCTAAAAATGTTCAACACTTTTGTCAAATACATCAAATAACATCAACTAATGTTACACCCTTTAATATATAACAATGAGGATTTATTGTTCTTAATAAATTAAAGGAAGCAATGAATATTCTGTCTAATTTTCAAGTATTTGTGTAGAAAGGCTCAAATGCTAGGTCCATGTCCTTCAAGGCATCGGGCAAAAACCACGCCAGCCTCTAATTTTTCCATATCATTTGCAACAATGAAGTAACTCCAATCAGAAAACAAATATATGAGACGATAGAGAATTAAAAAATAAGAAAAAAACATCCCATGATAAAAGTGGCGCTCGCTCTTATTTACGAAGTTTGGGCCTTCGAAATTTTCATAAAAAAGTTTGATCGATAATATGGTCGATATGGATATCATTAAAAAGCTTTTGAACATATTTTTCAGAAAATATAAAATTTTTTTAAAGATGCCTAACCTATTAAAAGCCGTGAAATTTTTATGTAAAGTTATATTAATTTTAATCATTTTTATTTATTTATTTTTTCTTATTTTTTAATTCTGGTTTGCCCCACTAAGCTAGAATTACATATATAAGGAAGGGTGTATAAGATTCGGCATATATCCCTATTACTTATTTTGCACTGGATTCTGGCATTTAGGGAAAAAGCGACTTGGTGGGGAACTTATTTCGTCCTAAAAATTTTGTGAAAAAATGTCACCAAGAGCATCTCCTGATTGCTGAAACAGTTTGATCTTATTTAAATGCAGAGCAGAAGAATTGATTTTTCAATTTTGAAAACCAGAAGACACATTTTATTAAGCAAACGACCGTAGGGATCAAATTGGTGCTGAGAAAAGAAGGTCTGGAATGTGCTGCTTGTAATGTAACTTATCGTGATTCAGTTGATTATATAATTGCCCATCCTATTGCATAGATTTTTGTGGTGTCATGATGGAATATTAGATTTGCGTGCCATTGCAGCAGCTTCATACTCACCGTCAACAGGGTGTAGTGATTGAATTTAAGTACTAATTTTTATTGCAGTTTTTAACATATATATGTATGTGTTGCACATGTATTAGTAACTGCTTTAAAATAGAAAAATAAAAATATTGTTGATATCCCTAACACTCTTGCTTGCAGGCAACTAGACAACAAAAATGATGTAACCATTTTTAAGGCGATAGTGTCGCCACAGCATTCAACAACAAAATTTTCATTGATTTTTTTAAACTAAAATCAAATAATAAAAAATAATAAAAATGAAAACAATTTAAAATCATCAATTCTGCAAATGACTAGACATGAAGTCAATAAAAGACATTTTCAATATTTTGTCAAACTAAAAACACAGAGCACTTTAAAATATTATTTTTCATGTTGCACATACAATTTTTGCTTAAAGCTATTAAAATTTTATTTTGTACATTTCTATGCAAATACCATGCAACATGTCATAAAATACTAATGACAAACGAAAATAAACATATTAAAGTTGATGGTGGATTTAACTAAAAGTTTTAATAGGCAATTAATTATATAATAGCTCTGTGTTAAACACAATAGAAGCAAAGTAAGAAGCAAGTAAAATTGTTAGGGTTCTTAAAAGAAATATTTTTTCTTCATCACTCCCTGACTGCTTTAATAAAAATTAATTTGCTAAGAAACCTTAAAAGTGTTAATGTAAAAATTGTTACTTGTTTGTGTGTTAAGACCTGATTAGAAGCCTTGATAGTGGTGATACAAATGTTCTTAATCCCACTGTTAGTTAAAGTATATTAAAAAGTAATACAATTAAATATTAAGAGATTTATACCCACATAATCCTTTAAAAGACTATGAATTAGATAACTTTCAAAACCGGTGTTTGTAAATATTATAAAATATTAAAGGTTCCTAATAAAAACTTAAGTGTTGCCAGTAAGAGGTTTCAAACAAGTGGCAGAGAATTTAAAGTGGCATAAGTCAATTTGGTTTTAAGCTGATGCACATATTTAATGAATTTTGTTTCGAAGGCTTTAAAGGTATTGAGACTAAATTTCGAGAAGACATAATTGCACTTCTTCTTTCAGGGCGTTAATATTTCCCCAATAAAAGCTTCGTTCAACCAAAACCGTATCAGCTCTAAACGTTTATTTATTATTTTTTTTTTTTAAGTGACTTAAGCCTTTTTAATGTAAACGGCCACAATTACAAAAAAAACATTAAAATTATAAATTAATTAAAATTGCTTTTCTGCTTAAGATTAATTTCTTATTTAATTTCTACAAGTTTTTAGAAAGAAAAATTATCTACAAATTCATGCGGATGTTTTCCAAAGAAAAAAAGAAATACTAGGCACCAGCAGAATATAATAATGCAATTTCTGGATCGCTACATCCGATAAGCTGAAAACCAATTTTAATTAATTTATAATATCCACGGTTCATTTCTTGATTACTTAAAAAATTAAATTAAAAAAAATTAATAAAATTAGTATAATTTTACATAAAAATGTCGAAGCTCTTAATAAGTTAAGCATTTTTAAAAAGTTTTAGTATTTTCTAAAAGATCAAAAGCTTTAAATGATACCCAATCGTACTTTTCTATGAAAAGCTTATAGGCCCATAACCGGGAAAATCTGCATGAGCGCCAATTTCTTCACTAGATGTTTTTGCTTATTTCTTAATTCTCTGTCGCCTCTAATATTTGTTGTTTTGATCGGAGTTACTTCATTGTTCCAAATGATATGGAAAAATTAGAGGCAGGCGCGTATTTTGACCGCTGCCGCAAAGGACTTAGACTGGTCCTGCAGATTTTCAATAACAAAATTGTAGAAATTATGTCTGATCGATTTAAATTTTTCCATACACTTTATTGTTTTTTTCAGTGTGTTTAAGCTGAATCGATTAACATCTCGTGCTTCTTTTGCTTGAAAAAAAATTACCCGTATTCTATAAAAAACAATAATTTTAAATAAAGAAAATGTTGAAAATTAACAAATAAAAAATCTATTAAAAAAACATTTTAGAATGACATCAATCAATTGTTCTACATTTCTATTTTAAAAATCTAGAATAGACTTATAAATAATAAAAAAAAACGAAGAAAACTTAAATAATTTATTGCTTTCTTTTTTTAAATTTTCCTTTCTTTTCAGTTCTTTTTTTCGATTTCATTTAATGACCCGATAATTCAAGGCCTTTTGCCCCTTTTACTTATTGTTTCTAGTAAAAGCTAAAACTTGTAGTTTTTCTTTTAACCTTCGTCTACGCAACCTTAATCACCTTTTTTTGTTTTTCTTTGTGCTGCACATTAAATGTCTGGCAAAAGCTTTTCCGATTATAAACCAAGTGTAGGCAAATACCAACAACACTGGGGACCAGCTAACAAAGTCTCTAAACTTATGTATAATATTCTAATGGGCACCAAAGAAAATAACAACAACTGAAAAAAAAGAATAGACAAAAAAATCTTAAAAAAAGCAAAAGTAAATAAAAGTAAAGCTGACGTATTTTTTTCTGTAATTACACACTTAAATGTAGGCCGTCAGCCTTAGAGCTCTGAACCTTTCATTGACAACAACAAATTAAATAAATAATAAAAAAAAAAACATCCAGTGGCATAGTTATTACTAATGTGCTGGCTGTGTTGAAAGAAAATAACAATTGAAATGTTTGACAAATGCATATGTGACCTTAATTAAGAGAAAATAAAGAACATTGTGTTTGAAATGCTAAAAAAAATGGCGAAAGTAAAATTTAAACAAAATTCTTGCTTTAAATAAGTTGAAAGCAGTTTTGCTTAATAAAAAAGAATTAAATTTAGCTAAGTCCAGACCGAAATAATGTCAATATTAAATATTGAAATTGAGGGAGATTTTTTTTATTATCTATTTTTCGAATTTTCAGATATTTTTAAACTTGTTGTGGTTGTGGATAACGGGATTATGGGATTTTGTTAAACTTTATTGAGAATCAGAATTTTTCTAAAATAATTTTTGGTTTTAATTTATTTCTTTACTCTTAATTATATTGCCTTTTATTAAACCAATGTTACCAGATTTAGTACCTGCATAATGGGTTCTTAGCAGTTCTTTATTTGTGTATTTTTTTACCAAACCTAATAGGGATTTCTTGTAATATTGTTTTTTTTATTGAATTATTATCAGTTATTTAAATAAAATAACTAAAAATTAAAGATGCCAGATAAAATTGCATAATAAAGGAAATTAATATTCTATTTTTAATCTGAAATATAAATTTAATTTATATGTTAAAACGTATATTTATATTAAATAATATTTTATCAAAACTGTTTCAGAATTTGTTCAGTTGTTCTTACAAAGTTCCAAATTGCAAACATTTTTATAAAAAGTGTTTTTATCGTACCAAAGAGTTTTCCGGAGAATCAAGGAATTATAGGAGTTTTTAAAACTTTATTAGGAATCATAATGTTTCGAGGTATCTCTTACTTTACTTAAACTTTTACAATAACTTTTCAAAAACTTATTATGTCTCTTTATGTAAGAAAAATTTTGCCATACCAACTAAACAGATAGCTGTAGCTTTGGCAACTCTTTTATCTTTGTGTGCTACTTTTATGTTTAATAACTTTGTCATTGAATTTGATTAAAAGTTATAAGCAATTAAGCAACAAGCACTTTAACAAAAACTATAAAATATCCTTACCAGGTTGGTATGTACCATCATGCAATTTATACTATTTTGTTTAATAAGTCCATGTAAATATATTCAATTTATCAGTGTTGATTTTTTGAAAATTTGAGATATGTAAATTATGCACCAATGTTACTAGACGGATAAGTTAGGATTTTGGTAATTTAACTATTTAGATCATTTTACAATTTTTATTTACACAAACTTACACTTATTACGGTGTTCAACATAACCCATATTTTTTTTAAATAATTGACTTGAATTTTTAAACTTTTTAGTATGAAAGATTTTTTCCTCAAATGTTGTGGCATCTCCCTTTTTCTAAAAAATTATTATTTTTTAATTATCTTTAAAATAATGGAAAAATTATTTAGAGTTATTTTCTAGACGTAAAATTTAACAGGTTCCCTGTCCGATATATCACATGTGATACAAAAATATTGTTTTGTACCATGATTACAAAGTCCATGTATCATATATGAAAAAATTGAGAGGTGATTTGAAATATATTTTTTAAAAGACGCAGACGATCAAATTGAAATTTGATTACACGGACGTACTGAGTACATTGTCTAGTTTGTAAAATAAAAAAATCCTACGGTGATTTGTTATTATTATTTTTTTTATGTTTTATTTTTTATTTATGAATTCATGTTTATTTCTTTTATAATAGTAAAAAAGGTGAAAATGATGTAGAATCATTTATGTTTTTTTTTCAATTTTAGAGTGAACCGCATTGTAGCATGGCAAACAGTAACCCTTTCCACATTCAAGGCACTCTGTATGTACTTGTTTAGCGCTTTTAGGGTTTCCTTCGGCTTTGTTTTTGGCATAACATGTGACACAGCGTCGTCGGATAAGTTTTCCATCTCTCCGTGGTATTTGAGTAAGATGATGTGTCCTAGAAGTTGCTGGGAAATTCAATGATTTAGTCTGCTGAGTTTTCTCTACAACCTCGCCAAGCCAGTAAGGAATCATAGCCTCTTGTATTTCCAAAATAGTGATGAATGATCCAGTTGCTTCATGGAAATTAACTCTTGCGTTAACCAGTGCAGCTTGAAAAAGTAAATCAATAGCAATCTTTTTGTACCACGTTAGACTTTTCCTTAGTGGCGAGTAATAGCTACTCATTTGATCTGCGACATCAATCCCTTTTTTAGCATTATTATAATCAATTACAATATTTGGTTTTAAGGATTTTCCTCTCCATGAAGAGGTATCTGTCATCCCATCGTTATGAAACGTTGATATCATCAAAACATCGCGCTTATCATGCCATTTCAAAACGGTAACAAAGCTATCCATCTCCTCGTTTAAGCTTTGCTTTTGTGACTACATCAGGGAGATTTCTTTTATTTTTTCGCAAGGTGCCACATAAATCAGTATTTTTATTTTTTAAATATTTTGCCAGATCAATTCCAGTGTCTGCTACAATTAGTCTGCCTTCGTTTAGAAGTGCAGAACACAGCTGCACCACAATAGTTCCAGGTTTATCCAGACCCTCTATAGCAGTTGCAGATACCGCGTGTATTGCATAAGACCATGTGTATGAATTGGTGGAACACATTTTGTATATTTTTATCCCATATTTCTGGGTTTTTGATGGATTGTATGTTTTTATACGTAATCGACCTTGATGATTTATTTGTGATTCGTCTACGACAATTGTGTCGCCAGGTAAATACGGTTTGCGAAACTTTGCAATCAAATGGTTTACAAGAGGTTGAATTTTATATAAAATATCATCATTGTCCGGTTGAACGTCTGTAAAATGCCAGCAACGTAGTATACTACTGAATCGATTATATGAAATACCTATTTTATGAATAAATGAAGTAAAATATAATGGATCCTTTTTCCAATAATGTTCAATAGTGGATTTCTTATCTACTCCCATATAGAGTATAAGGGCAAAAAATTTTTTCATTTCTTCTCTATTGACATCGACCCAACATGAAATTCTCAAAAATCGTTTTGTAAGTACCACCTTCAAATGTTCAGCATACGCATTTGTTTTTTGTACCATTGTCTCAATAAGATCATCAATTATGAAGAACTTAACTATCTTTTCAATAGTTACAACGCCTTCTTCGTTTGAAACAACCTGTACGTGTTGTACTCCGGAATTACCTGTAAATGGTTCTCTGCCAATTGGAAGATTTTCTGCTACCCACTTTTCATTTTCGGTATTTTGATTACGGTCATGACCCGTTTGACTTTCTAGATGATATGCATTTCCTGGCAACTCCATTTCAACGTCATTTACAGTTTCATCTTGGTCCTCTTCTTCAGATTCGTCATCCTCATCAGGTTGATACACATCGTCACTTCCATTACTGAAATCACTGTCATCTTCACTTTCTTGTAAGAATCGCTGTATTTCTTCATCAGTATACTTTGCACGAGAAGCCATCCTTTCTTACACACTTTTAATTCAAGTTACTAAAAAAGAACGTGTTTCACTATCAACACTTCAACTATTTATAACGTATATGTTCTAATTTTAAATGGTACGCTCAATAAATCATTAGTGATACATATCACATATGATACATGCAACGTATGGGATCCAATTTCAAAACGACAAGTTCATGTATCATATATTATACATATATTTTTACCGTTATAAATCCAGTAAAGTTGCATATGGCTAATTGGAAAACACATTAGTAACCTCGCAAAATACCTACAACATTAAAATTACAAGAATGTATGTGGGCCGTGAAGTATTTATAATCAACTGGTTTATTTATGAATCATGATATTACATAAAATCTTAAAGCTATCATATAAAGAGTGTTACTTAAAGAGAGACATAGAGAGATCAGTTTACATAATCTAAAGGTACACAACATCTTTTTTTTTTTTTTTTTTTTTTTAACTTACATACTTATTAATGTTTAGAAATATTCTAAACTGACGAATTATGTATATAATGTTTAAAAAGTTTAATGTTCATAGTTAAGTCTCTTAGGTACTGTAACTCTTCTTCCTCTTTGAGTAACATATGTCACTTGATTCTTATTTTCTGCATTATTGAAACTTTGATTTACTATAGGACTTTTAATTGAGCTTTCATGCTGG
Source organism: Cistogaster globosa (assembly GCA_937654795.1). Classification (NCBI taxonomy): domain Eukaryota; kingdom Metazoa; phylum Arthropoda; class Insecta; order Diptera; family Tachinidae; genus Cistogaster; species Cistogaster globosa. Next base: position 3,023,970 of record OW569406.1, read on the forward strand.
TTTTTATGAGGACTATTATCTGGGCTTATTAAGTCTATTTCTTCATCTATTTTTTCTAAACTAGAACGCCTTTTCATTAAATGTTCTCTATTTCGCCGATAAAGAACTCCGTCATTATCTTTCACCAAAAATGACCTCGGTTCTTTACATTTTTCTACAACAGTAGCCGGAAACCAAACTGAAACTGGTGTACGTTTGAACATGACTTTCTCACCTGGGAATATTGTTTGTAATTTAACTGTTTTTTTGTTATAATTTTCAGATATTTTTTTTATATTTCGCTCAACCTGAATTTTGTATTTGTCAGCATTTACAACTTTTGGTCTGAAGTTGGATTCTAAAGTAGGTATTTTTGTCCTTAACTGACGCGACATCAATAATTCTGAAGGACTAGGTAAATTACCTTTTGGTGTTGTCCTGTAGTGTAGCAGTGCTGTATAATAATCTGAATTCGTCTCCTGACATTTGGCTAATAATTTTTTTATAGTTTGAACTGAACGTTCTGCCATTCCATTAGATCGTGGAAAGTGTGGACTGGAAGTTATGTGTTCAATGGACCAATTATTGCAAAACTGTTTGAACTCTTTTGAGTTATACGGAGGGCCATTATCGGATACAAAAGTTTTTGGAATACCATGTCTAGCAAAAATAGACTTCAATTTTGTCACAACTTGTTTACTACAGTAACCTGCATTTAAAATATCAATTTCAATATACTTCGAGTAAAAATCGACAACCAAAAGGTACTGTTTTTTGTTAAACTCAAATATATCAGATGCCACTTTATTCCACGGCAAATCTATAAACTCATGAGGAAGCAGTTCCTGTCTTCTGTTGGAATTTTTATATTTGGCACAAATTTCACAACTGGAAACTAAATTAAAAATATCGTGATTTATGTTTGGCCAATAAACAGTACTTTTTGCTAAGTTCTGACAACGTTGTATACCCATGTGCCCTTCATGCAGACTATTTATTATCTTGCGACGTAAATTACTTGGTATAATTATACGATTGTTTTTTAAAAGAATTTGGTTAACCACAGTTAACTCGTCTTTAATATTATAGAAAGGCATTGCCAGTTTATCGACAGATTTTTTATTGCAAGGCCATCCATTGTGTACATACGAAATCACTTTCTGAAGTGGTTCATCATTTGCTAAGTTTTCCTTGATTTCACTAAGAAGAGAGTCAGACAAGCTTATTCCCTTCATCAGTAAATCACAATGTAGTGTCAAATCGTTGTCAATTTTCTTTAAAGCATTTTCCTTAAGTGGCGCTCTAGAAAGAGTGTCTGCAATGTATAGGTATTTTCCTGGCTTATATTGGACCTCTAGGTCATAGCACTGAAGGCGTAGCATAAATCGTTGTAACCTGGCAGGAATATTAAATAATGGCTTTGTAAATAGTGTCACAAGTGGTTTGTGATCAGTTTCAACTTTGACTTTTAGACCAAAAATATATTTATGAAATTTAGTACAACCAAACAAGATAGCAAAAAGTTCTTTTTCGATTTGGGCATAATTTCTTTGAGTATCTGTAAGTGAAGCAGAAGCGTAGGCAATAGGATTTTTTTCATGTAGAATCGTAGCACCAACAGCGAACTTTGATGCATCAACTGAAAGCGTAAGAGGTCTATTTGGGTCAAAATATGTTAAAACAGGAGCTTTGGTAAGATCATATTTTAAACTCTCGAATTCTTTACTATGAACTTCAGTCCATTGCCAATCCACTTTGTGTTTTAACAAGTTACGCAAATGTTTATTTTTCGAGGAAAAATTACTAATATATGCACCTAAATAATTTACCATACCAAGAAAGCGTTGCAAATCAGAAATGCATTTAGGAGTTGGCATGTCCATGATAGATTTAATTTTTTCGGGATCAGCCTTGACTCCATTGGCACTAAATATGTGTCCTATGAACTTTATTTCATTTTTACAAAACTTCGATTTCTCCTTATTAAACTTCAGACCAGCTTGTTTTGCCCTATCTAATACTTCTTTTAAAATTTTGTCATGCCCATCGACTGTAGGAGAGTGAATTAAAAAATCATCTATATAAATAATGAGGCCTTCAATATTACCAAAAAGTTTTATCATTTCACTATGAAAAATTTCAGGAGCAGCGCTAACTCCAAATGGCAATCTTAAAAATCTATATCGCCCGAATGGCGTATTAAATGTACATAACTTAGATGATTTTTCTGTCAACGGAATCATCCAAAATCCACAGTTGGCGTCTAATGAGCTGAAATATTTGGAGCCACTTAATTGCGCTTTGCAATTATCAACGTTTGGGAATGGATAATGTGGTCTCATTATCGCTTTGTTTAAATTTCTTGGGTCCAAACACACACGCAAATTGCCGTTTGGTTTCTTTACTATGACTACAGAACTGACCCACTCAGTAGGCTCATTTATTTTAACAACAACATTCAAACTTTCCATTCTATTTAATTCTTTCTTCAATTCATCATGCAAACTAAATGGTACTTTTCTAGGCGGATCAATGACGGGAGTAATTTCTGGCTTAACACTAAGCTCACATTCATTCTTCAATTCTCCTAACCCTGAAAAAATTTCTTTGTAATTTGTAAAAATTTTATCGACAAATAAGGCATTTATGTACTGAACAATATTCATTTTCATAGCTGTATTTAAACCTAATATATTTTTACATTTCATATTTATAATAAAAAATTGTAATTCATATTCTTTGTTTTTAAAATTCACTTTCAAATTAACACTGCCAATGATAGGCAATTTTTCACCACTGAAGGTCAAAATATTTGTTTTACTAACATGTACATAATCACAATCATTAAGATTCAAGCAATTTGCAGTGTGTACCGACAATATATTGGCCTGCGCTCCAGTGTCAATTTGAAAGAGAATTTTTTTTTTTCATTAACTGTAGTTTCAATGCTCCACTCACATATTTCGTTATGTGCAGTCTCTACTTTCTTTTTCACACTATTTTCGTTATACTTATTATTATTTTGAGTATGTAAAATTCCTATGAAAAGATCCTCTTCTTTGTCATCTTCTTCATTTTCTGCATTGATTTGCTTTATAAATTTACTTGCTGTTTGTTGTGGTTGTTGTTTGCGACACATTTTAGCGAAATGATTCGGTTTTTGACATACATAACATATTACACCAACTGCTGGGCAACGGTTACTGTGCTGCTGACCGCAACGACTGCAATAATTCTTAGAATTTATGTTTGATACCGAGTTTCGCTGGTAACCACGTGTTGAATTTGACGATAATTTTACTGAAGAATAATTATAATTTGGCTTGACTGTGCTGGCATTTGAAGTGTTTTTATTTTGATAATGTAAAGCTCCTATAAAATTATTATTGACTTCGTTGATTTGATTTAAATTTTCTTTAGCCATTGATATTATTTTAGCGATTTCCATAGCTTTAGTTAGAGAAATATCACCTTCACTCAATAGTCTTTCTTTAATATGCATGTATTTTTAAGATAATCCACATACAAAAATGTCTCGAATTAATTCATCCTTTAAAGTACCGAATTCACAGGTGCTGCTAAGATTTTTTAACGATGTCATATACTCATCGAGTGACTCTTCGTTATCTTGTTTCCTAGTAAAAAAATTTATGTCGTTCTATTGCTTTATTAACCTTTGGTAGGAAATAGTTATCAAATTTTGCAACTAGACTCTTATAGTCAATAGAGTCAAGACCAACATTAAACGAATTAAAAATGTCCATTGTTTCATTACCAAGGTGGTGTAAAAGTAAGGCCACAAGACGTTTATCATTTTGTTCTTATAAATTTGAAGCGCGTAAAAAAATTGTAAATTGGGTTTTCCATTTTGCCCACTCTATTGCCAGATTGGACGACTTTAAATTTATTGGAGCTATTGATGTAGTAATTGAAGTATATTGTTGACTTAACCCAGTAGTCATATTTGATGCATTTAGCCCCGAGTCGTTTGCCATATTTTACAGCTTACTACGTTTTTATTCTTTCTTAAAAAATGATTTTGTGCACTGCTTGCATTTATTTGTTGTTTTTTCTATTTCTTTGTGCAATTCTTTTGTCTTTTTATTAGGCACGCACACCTGACACCATGAAGTATTTATAATCAACTGGTTTATTTATGAATCATGATATTACATAAAATCTTAAAGCTATCATATAAAGAGTGTTACTTAAAGAGAGACATAGAGAGATCAGTTTACATAATCTAAAGCTACACAACAGGACGTATACCGTTAAAAAATAATTTTGTATGGAGACAGGGAACCTGTTAATTAAGTGGGATTTTGGGGACTTTCAAAAAATAAATGGGAATTAAAAAAAATTTAATTTCAAGTCTTATTTCAAGTCGTTTAGAAAGACAAAGAATTCAGAAAAACAAACACTCTTTGTTTCTCCTTGTACACCACTAAAGAAATTTGGGCATTTTCAATATTTTTTTAGGGGAATTATTAATTCAAAAAAAATAGTTTCCCTACTTTAAGCCTTTAACACGTTTATACTTATGGAAGATTTTTTAAAATTAAATTTAAAAAAATTTTCAGTTTGCAAAGATGGCAACTCTTTAAAAGAGTTTTTAAATGCATCTTCTTTAAGAATACTGACTCATACCGCAAAAATGTTGTTCTAATAAAAATGTATCATAAGATGTTAACAATTTTCATAAGGTTTATTGATTACCTTTTTAAATTTTATTACATTTTGTGTGTCTCACGTCTATCATTAATTAAATATTTAGTTTTAACAATTCTTAATAATTAAAATGTAATTAAAAATTTTTAATATCTACCTACTAATCTATTGTTAAAATAAAAAGAAAATGTAAATTTGTTTACGTTCAAAAACAATTTAAAAGCAGTGTGATTATTGCCACATAACTAATTATGATTACAATCATTGTAGACATGACATTCATTGTTTAGCGTTATTCAACAATAATAACAGCAGCAATGCAACAGCAGCAACTAAATATAAACAGAAGACAACATCATCATTAAAATAAAGTATTGTTTAAAAATAAATTTTCATTGAGGTATATGGAGAAGTGTTCATTTAAAATTTGGCTTCCATAGATGAACTTTAATTTACAGCGCTTCTTTTTTACAAAACAAAAAGTTAGCAGAAGGAGATTTTATCTAAAACTGGTACATATGAAGAGGTCTTAAGCAAAAAAATAAACAAATAAAAGGGTGATGTTTCATGAAACATTCAGGACAGGCAGAGGTGCTTCAGCTCTCGTTCAATTTCATTATCGATTGTTATGGTAAAAAGTACTAAGCTAAACTAAGCAGTTTCTGTTAGTTCTCTATTTTAAATAAAAAATGCAATATAATTCTACGAGAATCCTAGAAAATAATTTTAAAGGGTATTTTGAAATTTCGTAGTTTTTGAAGTACATTTAGATTTGATAAACAAAAAAAAAAAATAAAAATAAAATATTTGGTAGAGAATAGCTCACTTAAGTCCAATTTTCCTGTTCACATAAATAAATTAATCATGGCTGGAGCTACCGAATCATATGCTCTGTTATCTTAGCAGGGTTTTAGAAGAAGGTGAGAATTACTTCGCACTCATATGGTCATGAATATTTTAAACTGTCACTGTACTAAAAAGATAAACTCATTGTGAAGCTTGTAATTCATGTAACATAAAACAACTCTTTGTGTCATTACTCATCGACACATAGCTTGACTTAATTTAACATCAGGATAGTATTGTCACTGCTTAACAAAATCTGTTCACCAACATCCTCTGGTCACTAGTGACACAAATGATAGTCAATTATAGCTTTTAGCGTGATCAAGTTCTTATTTCTTGTTAAAATACTACAGGCAGCCTAAAGGCATTAAAATTAATCCCGGTCCTTATTACAAGGTAACAGAATATCGAACGCGAAATGATAATTCGACGACTTAGATTCAAATTATAGCTACCACACTTACTAACTAAAAGTTTATACAAATAAATAGTATGAATATCTTGGGCCCCTTTTCTTAATCAAAAAATCTAATCTTAAAAATCAGAAGAAATAGCGTTAGTAAGGTGTGGGTTTTATCGTCCCAGTCCACGAGATTAAGCAAATATTTTATATTCCTCTTTTAAACTATATCTTCGGCGAAGAAGACAATGCTGTTTTAGCACAGTTGCCATAATTAAAATGTGTCATAGTGCCATCAAAAAACAGAAAGCTCATTACGTAAAGTACTTCCTCTTATACTTTAAGAATGCAGAATTTATCTGTCACAAGCATCTGTATTAAAGCGGAATATTTAGGGCAAATAGGAAGGTAATCTAAGGGCTAAGGGGTCATAGGTTTGTTATAAGACAGCTTAAGTTGTGCAGCAACTACTAAGATAAAGAAGTTATTACAATAACTTAAAATGATATAAAAGGGTTTCATGGATCTTAGATATTTAGAAAAAGGTTTTTTTACTTATATATTGCAGTACGACTTTTACTGACAGGCTGCTTATTCTTAAGCTACTGCTCCTCTATTTGAACATTCAATATAATCACAGCAAACAAAAGGCATTTTTTCTAAAATATATATTTTTCGATATATTAAGCAAAAAAACCATGAAGAGAGGAGAGAGAGAAAGGGAAACCTTATAAAGTAGCAACTGTACAATTTTTTTTTTGCTACAGAACAAATGGTGCAACATGCACCTTTACCTTTTTTTTCCAAGAGCTGACATGTTGGTTTATTATTTTTCATTTAACAATTGTGTTTTGTTTCCTTCAAAAGTTTTATATTGTGTGATGTTTTGCCTGCTGTTGTTCTTGGGAAGGGGATGGGGGGTTATGATGTGCCAGCAGAAATTTTTATAAGATTTTTTGTTTGGTTTCTTGATTGCTGTGTAAGAAGAAACCTTATAATGTGTCAGTTAAAGTTAAGTATATTCTGTTATTTTATAGTTAGGGGCACTGTATGCGCTGAGCTTGTTTCCCCCATTTTAATATTTATTTTGTTTTTATTTATTTAATTTTATTTTAATGTTATGCAAGGTTTTCTTTTCTTTTTATTCATTTCTTGTTCTGCTTTATTAAGCCAATTATGTATATAATTTGTAGAACAGATTCTTGCGGGTATTGTATTACAAGAATTTTAAATGAAAAATTATTGTCAAAATAAATCACAAATTGAGGAGTGTTTGCAATTGCATAATGATAACTGTGCATGGGTTTACTAATTCATCTTTCACATTATTTCGTTTCATAATATTTATTAATTTTCTAAAATTAAAAAAAATACTTCTTTTTGAAAATTTGTATTTTAAAATTGTTAAATACATCCAAAATGTTGTTACGAAAATTTATATAAAAAATTTATACGTATCTAAGCCAACGAAAGATAAATTTGTCCATTAAAAAAATGAGTAATTCTGGTATGTGTCCAAAAATAATAAAAAGAAAGTTAGTTTAAAAAAAAAGATACGTCAGGATTCAAATCCCTTCAGTGACCTGAGAAAAAAAAGGATAATTATTGTTAAGTGGCCACGTAGGTAACAATTGCTTAAAAGGTAAATAAATGATAAGTAGCAAACAGGGAACGGATAAGATGGTTAGGGCTCCGGTATATTAGAGCCACAGGGGATATTGTGTTTAAGGCACCTATAATTACACAACACTACCTCAGAGAGTAGGGCGACTGTATAGGTAAACAAAGAAAGCGAGATTGCAAGCAAACTATTGTTTTAGCTGCGGTACATTAATTAGTAGAGGATTAAAAAAATAAGACCAGATTTTCGTGGCGCCTGTATAATTTAATTTAAGAAAGTTTAGTCAAACCTAAAGCACAATTAGTTTGCGGTTGAAAAGCACAATATGGTACCTGAATTTCCAATAGGTTTCATTCCCCGAGATCGAAAGGTTTTGTCGGAGTTCAATATACAATTTTGCTTTATTTGTCTCTTGCTGTATAAAAAATGAATTAATCTTGATTTATTTATCTTAACATACATAAAATGTATTTCAAATAAATTTACTGACCAAATGAGAATTTTAACAGAAGCCTGTGTTGAATGGATTAAAGCCTATAAAGTTGATGTTAATGCCTGATTTTTATCAAGATGTTTCGTTTTTAGCTCTATGACTTAAAGTGAGTACTAAAAGAAGTGTTAAAATCATCGTTATAGGTCGATATAATTCTTAGAGCCTCAATGGCAATTGGTACGTAAGAAGTAGCTGTCTTATTTTGTACAGCCTACGAAATTATAAAAAAAAGTCTCAGTAGCTACTTCGTTTGCTATAATATTAAAAACTTAAAATTAAAGGATATTCCAAAAGTGACATGATGTTCATAAAATTCTTGTAATTTTTTAAACTGTAAAAGGCAGTCAGGTTCAATTTGCACAGTGTAAGTAAAATTATGTGTGTTTTAACCACAAGTACAAAATATGCAATTTTAAGTTCACTTACGTAGCCCTATGTTTGATCCGTAACAGGCAGACAATTTTAAATTAAGTAATTTTATTTCAGCTGGAAGAACAAGTACAAGAAAATTTAAAGTAAACTAAAATATAAAAGGTAGGTAAATAGCTTTATCTTTTAATCCGTCATAGACAGACGCTTGAAATTTGTACCGAGCATAAAACGATATGTCCGCTAAAGCGACAAGTACTAAAAATTAAAATTTAAGTGTGTCCCCATAGAGACGACCTTCTTTGCAATCGTTATAGATATATGCACCTAAAACTTTCAACAACATACAACTAAAACTTATAAATAAAAATTAAAGAGTGGCCCATACATAATACAGAACTCTTTCTGTGTGAATCAATAATTTTTTTTGTTTTTAATGAATATTCATATTCATTGCAAAATGTTTATTGTTTGTTAAACAAAATAGTGTAACTTGGAATTGGTGATTGATAGATTATGGTTGTTACAACACATTAATCAGTTACTAATTATCATCTTTAAATAAATATTTATGTGGCTTTTTATTTAAATAATTAATTTGTTTTAATTAATAATTATTGACAGGTGGCAAATGCCATCATGTGGCTTGAAATGTATTTTTCTTGTTGATGAAAATGTATTTTTTTCAATAAATGGTTTTAAAGTTAATTTTTCAATAGTTAAAGGATATTTTAAATAAGCTTAAATAGTTGAGTGCATTAAAAAAAACTGAAAAAATTATATACTTAATTTTAAATGAGGCTCGTTATTTTCCTAGGCCATTTTAGGGAGCCCTTTTTACACTAGAATATTGAAAAACCTTTTTTAAACCCACTTCATTGTATTTATCATTCATTATTACTCAGCCACTGCATGGCTAGCATTGAAGCCACATACGCAATTCGTGAGTGTTAAGCTCTTACAAAATCTATTTTAGCGATCAGGTGTTTGAAAAATATAATGAAAGTTATTCTGTCTTCTTATTCCAACTCGTTAGCTTTTGTTGATTTCAAAAGTTTCTCTTTAACCAAGACCTTTCTTTTTACCTGTCAATTGGTCTCCAAGGCCTTGTGATTCAATTATTTCCTGTAGGGCCACGTGAAGTCACTGTCTTAAGCTGATAAACTCGTTTTGGAGGACGACATTGTTCGTGTTATTAATAACTTATCGCCAGCAATACTCAAAAGATGGCCCTAAATTGTACGTCCCAAATGCGTTTCATCAAGCACAGCCAAAGTGGTCAGCTGCCCATTTTTTAAAAAAATTTACATTCTATCGGGCTTAACAACCTGTCAATATAAGAGCAGGGCTTTCCGAAGATTACCGCATGTTTGTTAAAGGATGTGCATTAATAATCCCTATGAAACTTCCGTCGCTTTAAATTAAGAAATTTACTTCCGCTTTTTTTAATGGCAAACTATAATTTATTTTGCACACTATAGTGAAGATAGGCAAACAGTCAAAAAAAATTTATTATTTATTTACTTAAGATTGCAGTTCTCGAAATTACTTCATGTAAAGTTTTCTGTTAACAAAACAAAACTTCAAACAAGACATTTATTTTATATTTGTTGCAAACAGAATAAATATTCTAGAACTTTTTTTCCTAATGAGTTGTAATACTTTAAAGTTTTAACAAAGAGCCGAGTAAATATTTTTCATTTACAGCAAATACTTTTTAATAAATAAAAAAAGTTTTTTATGTCAAGAGTTAATTAAAAAGTGGTTAACAGAAAGAAGAAACAGAAAGAAGTAGGAAGAATTACTTGGGGTTTCTTAAGGAGTGAAATAGGCAAAAAATTAAAAGAACCTTTAAGATATGTAAATAAATGTTTAAAACTTTATTAATGTTTCTAGAAAAACCTCAAAAAAATTCATTCAGGTTAACATGGGATTTAGGGTATTTTAAAAAAAATTTTAGGAATGGTTCAAAAATTAAAATCTAGCAAATTATAAATAGGAAATAGCAAAAATCATTGAAATAATTTTAAAATTTCAGAAAAAATAATTTTCGATTGGTCAAAATTCAGGCAACCTTGAATTTAAAGGATTTTAGTGGGATAGAAATTAAAGCCACGCTTTCTTAAAATTTTACCAGACAAAGGAAAGGATAAGGCTTTTAAAAAATGGGTAAAATGACATCAATAACAAAATATGGTTTTCAATAGATAAAAAAATGAATTTACTGAAATTAATGGGGTTTTGAAGAAAACGCACATGTGGGAAATCAGAATATTAACAGTATTAGTTCTCATCATAATCTAGAAAATTTTATATAAAACTTGGCCCCTCAAAATTTGGTCCAATATGCTTAAAAATAATTTTGGGCATTTCTACAAATATTTTGGGAATTAATTTTAACAACTCAGCTAGGTTTTTTAGTTAACTAAAATTCTATATATAAAAATAAAATAACAATAAAATAGGAAAAAATAAAAAAATTCAAAATACTTAGTAAATCCTTGCCAGACTTTCATGCATTGAGTGGGGTTTGCGGTAGTTTTGAAAAGTAACATTTGTTTGTACTTGTAACAGGTGTTAACAAACAAAAACAATCATGATCGCCAATACTAGCAAATACGGGATTTTGGGAGCTTCTAAAATTATCTTGGGAATTTTAAATAACTGAAATTTTTATTCTTCTTTTTAATGTTTGCAGAAACTAAATATTACAAGTAAAAATTATTTTAAAAGCAACCTTGCTAAATTTTTGTATCTTTTCAATTTTTGGGTATATTTTAAAAAATTTGGGAATTTATAATTTTATTTATTTACACTCAAAATATTAATTTTTTTTTTTTTGAAATCTGAATTTTTAATGGCAGGGGTACAAAACCACAGCGCCAGGGTATCCCACAAGTTTTTATATATATGTAACTTCTCTCCAGGAACTGCCCGTCGACCTATACCTTCGTATAAGAAGTAAGGAATCCTAAACAGGATATTTGTATAGAAAATTATTTATATTTTAGAACGGTAGACACTATTAAGTGCCAGTTGAAAAACACGTGCGCGTTGAGTCTTTAATTATAACCTTGCTTTTAAAAAGAAGGAAAATCTGCTCGCACACAGATAAAGTAGCAAACTCTGCACTCAAAATATAAACAATTAAAATTTGATGTAGAAAAATTAAATTTATTAAATACAAAAGTTGCTAGATTTAAATAGGGAGACGTTATAACAACCAGGTAATGTTGTTTACTTTCTTGTTGCATTTGCTTCACACAAATATCCTTTATTGTAATAAACAAGGTTTCTAGCTTTCTTTACTTTGTAACAAAATAAAATGAGTGAGGAATGTTTTAAACTTAAAAAAATAAATAAAAACTTCCTCAAAGTTTTTTACGTAAAAAAAGAGAACACCAACCACAAGTATGTAAACTTGTGGTCAGTTTTACTTTTGTTTTAACAAATAAATAAAAGTACTTTTTTTACCACATCAACCCTCACCCATTGAAATTACAAATTTTGCAATTCTCTTGTAATTAAAATTCAACTAAATGTGTTTAAACAATAAAATAAAAGTTGGCCAAGACAGCCTTGCAACAATAAGTTGCAAACAAATAGCACCAAAACCAATGTTTCTGCTCTAAATAAATTTTACTCACACACAGCAGCTACGGTGTGTGCATTATTATTTTTCTTTTTTTGCCACAAGTTTTCACTGGAAAATAGATTTTCGTTTGAAATGAAAATGGAAAAAATCTTAAACAAATGGTCGGCATGTTGCACGCACTCACTCACACACTCTTAGATAAAAGTGAAAATTGCAGTTTAAATTGTAAATTAAAGGTACTCATTTGGAAAATGAAAATAAAAATGGTACCTAAGACAGGTTTACAATAATTAATCTATTGTTAAAACTTTTTATTCCAAAACCAAACAAACGAATGCAAGCGATGAAATTGAAAGTAGTAAAAAACAGTAAAAGCGTAATCAGCTTTATGACAATAAATCATATATTAAAGAGATATAATATTTTCAAGGCAAAACTAAACAAAAAATTAACTAAGAATTCTGTAGAAAACTTTTTTAAAAAAGTAGTAAAATACTGCTTTTTATAAAAAGGTAAAAAATGCGGCCTTGTATAAAGGCAGTTAAATTTTTATTACCTCTTAACCATATATAAGCAAAATATCTTGCGCCTAGAAGCATATTAAGAAAAATTAAATAAAATAAGTATTAAAAAACTAAGAAGAAAAGAGTAGTAAAAAAGTAGCAGAAAACATGATTAAAACTTTATAAAACAAAAGTGACTAATCAAAGAAATATAAAATCGGGTTCAAATTTTAATAGTAAACGCAAAGCTTTTTTGTAAAAGAGTAGTAAAAATTTTAGAAAACTATAACTTGGTAGAGAAATAGGACGACAATTTAAACCTCCCTGCAGCTTTTTTTCATAACGAAGGATGAAGAAAAAGCACCTTTTTAAAAATGTACTAATAATTTTTTTTCATACAAAAACTATTAAGCAAGTCTGTAAACATATTTTTTACTAAGAATAAAAAAGTATTAAAATGCTACACTTTTTAAATAGTAGTAGAAAAGTACTAATTTTTATTAGATCATTTTTAAAAAAATAATGGACCTGAATATTAAAAGCAAAGTGTTCTAATGCCTTACTTCAAAAACAGGAGTTTTTTAAATAGTAGTAAAAAGATACTTATTGCAAAAATTTTTATTATTATTTTTTTTATGTTTGTTTGATGTCTAAGCCCTAAAAAAAGGGCAATATTTTTTTTTTAGTTTCGTGCCAAAGAAAGGTAGTAGAAAAGTGGCTTTTTTTCAATACTATTTTTAAAAATGTTCTTTGTAAAAATGTTTAATAACCAAAAACCAAAAAAAAAATATATATATATATTAAAGTTTTAAAATGGTAGTTGTTTACTTTAAATAGTGGTAGTTAAAAGGTAGTTTTGTAAAATTCGTGTTCTTTTTTTATTATAATATTAAAACAAATAATTTATAATTTGTAATAATTTTTTTAATATATTTTGGTTTTTTCCTAATAAGGTTGTTAAAAATTTTTACAAATCAAAAATAAATTTTAATGTTCCACTTTTGAAAAAGCACTTTTTTCTGAATAGTGGCAGTTAAAAATTGCTTTTGATAAACCATACTCCCTTTTAGAAATTTTTTCAACTTCTGGCTTCTCGGATGCTGGATCCGAATAAAGCAATTAAAATTCTTTTTAATCACAAAAAGTATTAAAATAGTGCACTTTTTAAATAGTAGTTTTTTTTTAATAGTAGTAATAACTTTTGGTAAAACTCATTTTCTTTATTATTTAGATGGTGCCCCAATAATGAAATGATTTTCACTAATGTGTCCTTCTTTTAAACCGCAGTAGTACTTTATGTTAGAGTTTTGTTATGTCCGTGTTTTTATGTATATGGGAACAAGTACAGAAAGCTAAAAATCAAAGTCAAATATAAAGGGTGCTCAAAGGAAAGTAGCAGTACTTCTCTATCTAAACCAATTATTAATTATCGTATACATAAGGAATTATGATAGTACGATTCTTTATAAATACTATGTGTCACACTTTACTAAAGGTGAAAAGAACACTCTTTAATTTTGTACAAGTATAAAAAATCCCCATTGTGCAGTTTATCATTAAAAGTATGGTTTTCGTTTATTTTTGTTTCTATATCTAGCAAAAATTTGTGTAACTTTTAAGTTAACAACATTATCACTTTTATCACTTAAAACAATAAAAAAAGACAACAGATGGTAAAAGAAAAAACTTAAAACAGTCGAACGTCTGCTTGTAGTCAAACACACAATGATACAACAAGATAAATGTTAGAAATATATATTTTTTTTTTAGCAAAATGTGAAATGAGAGATTGTTTAGAATACAAGGTAAACTTAACGCAGTATGAAGACTGTTTTTATGTGTATTTTTTTCCAAAACAAACTGTTATTTTTTCTAAACATGCTTTTTTGCACTTTTTTATTATATTTCGTTTGTTTTTTCTTTTTTTTTTTTGTGTTAAAAAAAATTATTATAATAAATTTAATTATCATAACTTTAATAAATTTGCATTTTCAATTTTTTCTTTTCTTTTTGGTTTAAATCATTAAATCTCGAATTTAATTATCTTATATTACCTGTATTTAAATATTTAATGTAGTAGAATTTTTATAAGATTTTTTTCTCTTTAATTATAAGCATAAATGCGTATATAATTATAACTAAGAAAATTATTTGTAATAATCTACTCCTGATGATAAATTAGTAAATTGTTAGATTTTATATTAAAAAAACATATAATAAGTTAAAAGATGAGTTAAGGATAAAATTTAAAATTAAAGGGTGTCCCAATAGTTAATATTTTTCGCTGTATGCAAATGGCCTTAATTTTGAAATGTTTTTCAAAGTGTTTCATCAAGGCTTGTATTTCATAAAAAATACAAAGCAGCTTATTTCTGTATAAATAAGGATTTTTAAAGAGTAGTAAGTATAAAAATAACTTGAGAATATCATACCTTAAATATCCTTAATGCAGTCAAGTGAGTTACGTGCTGTTTTTATTTTAGTCGAACCTAAAAGAAGAGAAACAAAAATTGAAATAAATGTAAATAAAAGTGAAAACAATATGAAATTATAAAAACATTTTCCAGTCAAGGTTTTTAGTACGTTTTAAAAAATAGTATCATTTTACTGCTTTTTTGTAACTTTTTTCTGATTTACCAAAAATTACTAGTTTTGTGAAGAAACATTGTTTTTTGGGTTATCTTTTGCTTTTGTTAATTTTCGAAAGGATTATTAAAATGCCCATTTTCCTACTTTTTTAAGTAATTTTTTTTCATAAACTTAATTTTTTTACTACATTTACTTAGTCTTATAAAATTAAATGGAAACAAAAAAAAAGCAATTAAAAAAAAGTAGTATATATGTAAGTACTTTTTAACTTCTATTCTTAAAATGCATAAATATTAAAGATTTTGTAGTAAAAATAATTTTTATGTTTTTTAATTACTTTCATTTCAAAATAATATTTTTTTAATTACCAAATTTTGCTTTTTTCTCGAAAATGTACTTATTTAAATTCCTCTTAGTAAAATTGTTGCAGGTTTTTCCCTTTTTTTCTAAGCTTCATTAGAAAGTTCTTATATTTATTTTTAATAAGCATATCCAATAGATTTTCTTGTTTATTTTCTGAAAACAGTATTAAAACTGTTTTTAAATAGTTTTAGGTATTTTAGTACTTTTTTTAATACTCATTTTAGTACAGAAAATATACTACTTTGCAAATTAAGGTTTACTGTTGTTTTTCTATTTTGTTGTTTAAAAAAATGTAAAAGTGTCTCAGTAAAGTTTTTTATATTAAAAGATATAAATATAATAATAGTAGACTCCTCATGAAAAATAGTACTAAGAATCTTAAAATGTAAAAAAAGTAATACGTTTTTCTAAGAAATAATTCCTTCTTTTTTTGTTATTTCTTTTGTAAAATATACTGCTTTCTTATTCTGGAATATTGCTGAAACATTATCTGTTTGATTTACTAATTTGAGTGAAACTTTTTGGTTTTAAGTACTTTTTTGTTGCATGTTTTAATGCATCAAACAATTTAACATTTGTGTACAAATATTTGATATTTTTATTTTACCGCTTTCTTTTTGTTTCGTACAATTTATATGCTAACAAAAACTGCAATTTTTTTGCCTGTTTATTTAAGCTTTATTATTTATCATCATTCATTCAGATATTTCTTCGTTATTCAATACTTGTAAAGAAAATTTTCTTTCTGTTTTATTTATTTTTTTTGTTTGCCAAATCGATGGCTTTTACTACTTTTTTTAAATCACTCCTTTTTAGTATTTTTTACTTTAAATAAATATATTGAAGAGGTTTTTTAGTACTTATTTTAAATGCGTTGAAAGACGCATTGTTCTTACTTAAACCACACCGGCCTTTTTCTTTTACAGTTTTTCAATTTTTTTTTTTTTTCTTTTGCACAATAGTACTTTTTTCAGTAGTAGTTTTTTTAAAATTTTTTAAGTTGCTTAAGCGGTACAAAACTGATTATATTCTGTTTAAAAATACTCGAATTATTTTCTTCTATAGTTTTTTGTAAAATTTTATTTAATTTCATATTTCAGTACTTGCGTTTTTATTTTATTTTATTTCTCCTTTTAGTATCGCAGATTTCAAAAAAAAAAAAAAAATACAAATGGTACCAAAATAATTACTGACATTTTCGACAGAATATTTTTTTTCTTTTAGACTTAGTAACAGTTAAGTGCTTGTGTACTATTTTGTTTTTTTGGAATAAAAATAATTACTTTTTCAGTACTTCTTTCAGTACTCCTAAATTAGTAGTAACTTAGTACTTTTTTACACCGTATTTCCATGAACTTAAAAACATTATTTATTTTATAGATAATTTCCCAAAAAAAGTGCTTGTTGAAAATAGTAGCATTTTACTCCTTTTTATAAGTGACACAGGTAGTTTTGTTAGGAGATATTTTAATTTTTCTATTTTCACGTTTACAACTATAAGCAAATTTGAAGCAATATTTATTTATATTTTCTTTTTGTATAATTTTGTTAAAAAATGATGTATGTGGGATGTTTTGCTTTTCGTTTCTAGCCTACTCTCATCATAACTGTATTTAAAACTACAATTTCTAAACGAAATTTTATTACAAAAACTTGTTTAATAACTTGGCTGGTGTTGGCAGTGGTTGTATTTTGAATTTTTTTTTTTCAGATCTGGTTGCTGTTGTTTCGTTTTAATGACCTTGTAAAACGTAATATTTATTTCACTTTCTTTCAATTCAACTAAAACAAAAACAGGGCCAACAACAGCAATAAAATAAGTTAAAGGCAGTAAAAAGTAAACTTTTACTCAAGGTTAGTGAAAAATAATTTTATAAAAAAATAAATCACATTTCTAAATGGAAAATATAAGAAACAAGCAAATCCAAATTATGATTAAAAACATAATGAAAAGAACTGGATGACGCAACAAAAAATGTAATTTGGTTAAAAAATTCATCAATAACAATAATTAAAACGTGTAAAGAACACCAGTTGAAATTATAATTATCAACATAAAAGTGAAAATTAAAGGAGCGTCGACTTGTTAGAAATAGGGAGAGTCAACAAAAGAAAAAAATTTATTTAAATTAAAAAAAATCCTTAAGATATTCATAAAATATTTTAATTACTTTTTCGTTAAGAATTAAAATAAGATAAAATATTTTTAGTTATTTAAGGAAATTACTTCATAAGCTTAATTTTTTTTATTAAAGTATTGCGAAAAACTTAGTTATAGAAAAGTTTACTTTTAAAATAGTAGTATTTTAATACCTTTTTTTGTACCTTTTATGTATTGAAGAAGTACTAAGAAATATAGGAGTTTAGATATAATTTAATTATTCTTTAATAGTTGCAATTTTTTTACTTATGCTTTAGTGCATTTACTTCTTTTTCGTAAAAATATTCAATACAATTTCTTACAGATTTAATTAGTGCTTAATTTTTCACAATGTTTTTAAGAATAAAGCAAAGAAAAAATATTATTTTAGTTTGAAATTTAAACTTTTTAAATAGTAGTAAATGGCTCGATAAAAATTTATATGAATTGAATTTTGAAATTTTTTACAGTTTCAATAATACATTTCTTTTTAAATAACAATTTTTTAAGAATAAATAATAATAATAATAATAATTTTTATATTTTTGGAAACATTTTCGCCAGCTTTAATAATTTATTTGATTAGTCTGTTAGCTTTCAAAGTACTTAATTCATAAAATAAGTACGGATTTTTAAAGGTTTTAAATTAATTTTTCATTATAACTACTTTAAACAAAAATTTCTTTGTTGGAAACATACTTTGGAACTAATCTGTCAAAAAGTACTCTAGAAGTTTTAAATACACTAAAGCCCCGGATTTCATATTCCCGACTTGTGCCGTTTTAATTTGCGACGCTTTTGAAAAACTGGAAATATTCGATTTGTGTTGGTGCAATTTCAAGTTGCGTCGTTTTTACTCGATTTGCATTCTTTTGATTTCGTTTTGCGTCATTTTCTTTCTGATTTGCGGGTTTTCGATTTCGATTTTTGTCTTTAAAATAAGTTAAATTTTTTTACTGTGGCATTGTAAAATACAACTTTTTGCACTTGTAGTGGCTGATTTAGCATCTTTTCTATCTTATAGGATTTTTACAACTTCTAGCAACACTGATCGTCACCTGTGCGTTTAAAAGTGTTCAAATTGCGTGAAAAAAGGGGAATTCCGTATTTTTTTTTTTTTCTTAATAAATTGTTTTGTTATTTCTTTATAATAATTATAAACATTTTTTAAAGTAAATGGAATAAATAAAAATGTATTCACACTTGTTTTTTATCAAAACCAAACATGTTTTGCTTTTTTTTAATATTTTCCTCAATTAAATAAATTTTAGTGCATTTATATATGTATATGAAAAAAGGTGTTTCGCGTTTTTCCGGTTTCCATTAACGATGAAAATCGGGGCTCTGGTGTACTTAAAAATTCTTCACCGAAAACCTGTGTATTAAGAAATCTGTTCAAAAATATCTCTTCTTTTTTTGTTTTAATACCTATAAACCATGCTTTTTATGCAAAAAGCAGTAAGTTACTTTGTTTATTAGCAGCCAGGCAGACTATCTCTAATAACACTAGCCATTACAACTCAAACCCTTAAAACACACGCACAAACTCATTATCATACATTCATATTTTTATATCCTTTAATTTTTCTGTAGCATCATCATCGGCTTATAATAAAAATGCAAGATTATCTTTAAAAGAAAACAAAATAAAAAAGGAGTTACTTTTTCCCATTTACATTTTATATTTAAATAGTTTCATACAAAATATGTAAATACGCAAGAGTAAACAAGAATATGGTTAACCAACAACAAAAATGTAAATGCATGAACCATAACAACAAATCCACATATTTGAATGAACATGTTATTTAGGGGCTTTATAAAATAAATTTTTTATTTGTTTGTTTAGTGTGTGTTTGTTATATTCATTCTCTGGTGGTAACTAAAGTGGTTTGATAAATGTTCCTGTGTGGAGTAAGTGAGTGAATACAAGAGATGTGTTGTTGGTATTCAATGCTTATCAACAACATTATCATCATCAGCATTATTAATAACATCAAGATCAGCAAAGTTGCCATAAAACCTCATTATAACATGACCAAGTTGTATCCAAGTGTTAGAGAAAAACCGTCGAAATTACACTGCTTAAGAATACAACAAAAAAATATTTTCAATTCTTTTTCTGGCTGTGATAAAGTTTAATAACACTTTGTTTGACGATAGCTTAGTTACTGCTTAACATATAGCATAACTTTTATCGAAGAAGATATCTTACTTCCAACAACAATAAAAAATTAAGAAATAAATTGTAAGTATGCAATTTTTTTATTGATATTGGAGTATAGAACTTTTCAGTACCTTAATTTTAACAGCATACTGCGCAATGCAGGCGAGATTATTGGCACATAAGCTTCATAGTTTCTTAGAAATTATAATGCATATCGCATCCATTGTTGACTACGGCTAGGAGCTAGCAATTGTTTCGAGGCAATGTTTTATTACTCATCTATACAACACGATTTTTTGTAAACGCTATCACATGCGAATTTTTATTTATGGAATTTAATACATTTTTTTTTAATTGACAGGGATTTTTAATCACAGTTTTTGCAACTTAGCTGTGCTTCATTTGTTTCAATACGATCGCCAACATCATCAATTTTTAACTACATTGGGGAAATACAAAAAGATGTCTTAAATTTAATGGGAAATAAGCGCAAAACTTCTAAAATATGAAATTATATTTAGAGAGAAATTTAGAAAAGCATATCGGTGATAAAAAAATCTATTTTTAAACTATTTGGCCACATTGACTACAGTAGGGCGAATTTCACACACTCTAGACGCACTCGATCATCGAGGATGTACTTTAGTGCTCTATAAACTATAAAAAAAACATTATTTAAATTAGAAAATTGTGGAATCAGTAATTTTAAATAAACGGCAGATCTATTGTCGTTTTATCTATAAAATTTTGATGGCATTGATGTTGCCCTCCAACGTCCGACTATCAATCGCTTATTTTTACTTCAAGTTTGATAATTGAAAAAAAATTTTGCAAAAGACTTGACTGTATGAAAAAGCTCTATAAATTTCTTATCGAGACTTTACCTACAGAGTTTTTGTTGAAGTTTTCGAAAGATCTTTATACACATTAAACTATCACTTCTGTCTAAATCTGTATAATTGTTGGAATAGCTTTAAATTCAGTACAATAGTCATGGAAATAAATTTAGTAAAGAAATGAAATTTTTCGGCGATTTCTATAGCCAAAACGTCAAATCTGGCAACTATAGCTCTAAGATGTCAGTGATGGTAAACGAAGTTTAAAAAATTGACCTATTAACTTCATTATGCATTTTTTTATGTTTGTATGATTTTTTAATATTTCTACTAGACTTTTTATAAATAAAGTGTCATAAGACTTAAAAAAATATTAATTTACATTTTGGTTTTTAATTTTTTGTCTTTATAAAGGATTTGAACCGTGGAAAATATAAATGAATTAAGATTTACTTTTTCCGGCTCAGGTTCATTTTTTAAATTAATTTCTAAAAAAAATAAATTTTAATTTAAATTTTTTTTAATAAAAGCATTTATTCTTTAATTAATTTTGTTATAAAAATTTACGTATTCGAAATTTGTGGGGTGTCAAATAGCTTTGTATCTGATTAGCACAGGCCGGACACTAAACTTGCGAATCTGGCTCGTATGTGTAAAGTTTTGCAAAACTGATTTTAAAGATCTGTGAAAATCAGATTTTCCAACTTGAATGTAGCGTATTAGGATCACTGTCTGCTTCGGAGTTAGAAAAGTTATTTTACTGCATGTGGCACTGCACATAGATTTCTAAGATTTGCCGCACATGTTTCGTCTTCACTTTACATGGAAAGCAGTACAATTAAAATTTAACGACAATTACCGAAATTTTTTATTAAAGAGTGATAGAAAACCAGTTTTACTCCTTTGGCTTTTTTCCCGTACATGGGATAGTGCTCTATATTATTGAACTGGCGATAATTGGACTGGATATAGAGCATCTCTTTACAAAATAAATTAACCTAACGACAAAGGAATTTTAACAGCGATCTGCTCTGGAAAAAGACCTTTCTTTTCTGTTGATAGATAAAAAATGTATGAACTGAGGTTTATGAACTTTCTTTTTGTAGGTAGCACTAAGCAAACGGCGTGTGGATTCACTTCATTTCTCTAAATTTCCATAGAATTTAGTCTTGACGAATATTTTATTTTAATCACTGTTAAAATTTGAAACATTATAAAAATTAATTACGAAGTACTATTTAAGTTAAAAATTATCTACCAGATAAAATTGGTAAAAGTTTTAAACGGTATTAAGACGAATTTATTTTACCAGGTGGCATCATTGCTTAATTTTTATCTGTCAAAATGTATAGTTTTATATAAGTTCTTTTTTTTAATCCTTTAAAAATATAATTGTAACAATTTAAGCAACAAAGCTTAATAATCGTTATTCAATAGGGTAAGACAGATTATTGCGTTTAAAAGTTTGCAATATGTTTAAGTGCCCGTTTTTTTTGTTTTTATTGTTGTATTGTTTTGGCGGCGCTGCTTCCTCCTACAAATTCACCTTGAACTGTATTGAGTCACTTATATTTGTCTAAATTCAAAATGTACCAACTTTACCATCCCTGACATTTCTCTAATTTTCATGGAGTTTAGTGTTTTTTGTTTGAAATATATTTATGTTGTTGTTTTAACTGTTATAGGGAGGTGTAAATGTTCATACTTATAATTTTTTATGTGCAATGAAGATGAAAAATGAATTGTGGTGTTGTTTGAAAGCACAAAATCATATTTTTTCAAGTAAAACGTGAGAAAACAATAAAAAGTCATAAAATTTACATAAAAATACCAAACTATTGCCATATTTCAATCTTTCACAAATTGTTTAAGTTAAAAGTTTGTGAAGAAAACTATTTTCTTGCTTAATTAACATTTTGTAGAAATTGATTTTTAATTGAGAAACATGTCAATTTTAATTATTGACATCATGATGCTTGAATGTGAAAGGTTCAGAAGAGAAAGAACAGCAAAGATAGAAAACTTGTCAAACAAGCAGATTATATCATAATAAAAATTTAATGGGGGAATTACTAAGAGATAATTAATGAGGTATTAAAGAAAAGGTTTTTTTTTTTAATTAAAAAAAATTCGGAAAAAACCTTTAAATTTTACATTTCAGGGATAAAAGTACAAAAATTTTCCTTAAGTTACTTTACAATCACGTACGTAGTTTTTTAAAAATATCGAAATATGTAAGCGAAGCCTTTCAAATAAATTTTATAAATCCCAAACGAATATAGAAATTATGAAAACAGACGTTGTGATAACCTTTTTCTCTTTTGAAGTCATTTAAAAAATATTTCAAAAAAATGTTCATAGCATTTCATTCAGTAGTGTTTTTCACAACTTTCTTTAAAAAAAAAAAAAAAAAAAAAAAAAAAAAAAAACACAGAAATTAATCTAAGCGATCTTAAGAATTTAACTGTGATATACATATGTTTTTTCAACCAAATAAAATTCATATTTAGAAATTTAAATTGGTTTTAGTTTTAATTTGTGTATAAAATATGAGGGTGTTATCTTCTGGCATTTAATAAAGTACTTTTACTTTTTTTTATGTGAAGGGAGTTTTTTTATTTATTTCATGCCCTTTTCTTTGTTTAAGACTTGAAGCCAATAATAAATTACTTTTGAAGAATGAAATACATTGTGATACACATACAGAACACTTAACACTTCAATTTGCATGCATACATACATGCATTTTGCTTAGACTTCTTAGTCATTTCAAATAACTTAAGAGGGTTCAAACTAGGCACAACAGCAACAACTATAAAAACGAAAATTAAACAAATACAATCTACATTTTTGTTTTAAAGAAAAGTCTAAAGAAGACCGAATAAAAAAAATCCATTTGTTTTATTTTGTTTAACATGTTGTACAGTTAGTATCTGTGTGTTCAGCATATGCCAAAAGTTTGTATGTGCTTGTGTGTGCTTGTGACTTTGTAGAATTTTATAAAAATTGTATATATTTTACATTTTTTGTTTTTTTCTTTTTGTAATGATAAACATGTTCAATGTTTCAGAAGGCATAAGCACAAGACATTCACTTTGTTATAAAATACTTGAGTATATTTTTTTTTTAATTTTTGAAATAAGAAATAAAAAAATTCATTTCAACAGCGACAACATAGACATTATATTTTATTGAAGAAAAACTCATTCCCTTAAAGGAATTAAACGTTACAAAACAAACGATATAGTAAAATTTTTAAGAACGGAAATTTATTTTTGCTTGTTGAGAGAAAAATAATTTTTAGTGTAAAGTTTCAGTATACTAAACTCCACGAGGGTAGTCTAAGAATTAATCTTTTCATAAATTCACTTTTGACGTACTAAATCTACTAAATTTTTTATAACTGAAACAATCAAATGGGTACATAACACTATCAATTAAATTTTTAATTGAAGCAATGAAATATATAATGGAAGTAATAAATAAGCGAATCCGTTAACTGTAAAATTATATCCGTTGAACCAGATGGGGCCATTAAGTAGATGCTCTTTCTCTTTATCCATATTCAAAAAGTGAATCGATTTAATATACCTACAACGCTATTTATTAAATATGTAGTTGAATCAATTAAATATTTAATTGTAACAATGAAATATATAATTAAAGAAATATATAATTGAATCCATTAACTCTATGATTAATTAACTCTATGATTAATTAATACATATTAAATTTAGTTTAAGCTAAACCAATTAACGCTATCAATAAAATATGCAATTGAATCAATGAGATGTTTAATGGACAATGAAATAAATTATTGACGTAATAGATAACTAAAAGCATTAAATATATAACTGAACAATGAAATATATAGTTAAAGTAAAATAAAGTTGAATTCATTAAATATTAATTGAAACAATTAAATATGTAAATGAATTAGTTAAAAATTTATTTGAAATAATTAAATTTATTCTAGCAGCGATGAAATATATATTTAAATAAAATAAATACATAATTCTATCAATTAAATATATAATTGAAGCAATTTAATATATAATTGAAGCAAATAAATGTGTAATTATATCAGCTAAAAACATAAAGTGGACAAAAACTTATCTCCGATATAGAGATTTCTTTATTATAAAAAATCACTGGTCATTGAGTACAAGAGGAGTCTGAAAGCTTCGTAGCTTTTTTAATAAAATAATGTATTTTTTTTTATTCATTTATTTATTTTTATTTTTTATTTTTTGGAGGATAAAAGAAAGTTTTATTACTCAAAGTAGTTAATATTTTCTTAAGAAGTTTGAAGCAAGAGTTAGTTTGTATGAACCTATACTCATGCTGAAAGAATACTGGTTTTAATCAAAACAAGACCTTTATTGCATTTCTATTTAGTCCAGGGCGGCAAGGGGAAGCCAAAACCTCAGAGGCTTGGGTTTTAAACACCGTCAATAACGTAAAAATGTAATTACATGTCCAGCACAAGGAAAACTTCTTCATGTAAAAAAAAACTAAATCTTAACGACCACACACATTTTTACCGTTACAAAAATAATATATAATTATTCTAGTTTAAGTATTTTGGCACTTGGGATTCTCAAGACGCTCCTTCTTTTTCTACTGTTTATTTGCTTGGGTGGAGAAAGTCTATACATTTCAGCCCTTTAAGACTCTGGTTTTTGTGTAGTGTTTGCACAAGTATATTCATACACATCTTAATTTCTCATATATATTTGTGCAACATACTACATTCATAAAACATGTGCAACATGTGTGCTCATCATGACGAAACAACATATTGAGTTTGTTTAAAAATTGTTGTTTTTGATTTTTATTCTTCAGCTTGATATTCTTCTTGTTTTTACTATAGTTTTAAATAAAAATATAAATATTTTATTTTATATTTATTACAGTTTATTATTCTGTTAAAATACTGTTCGAATATCAAATAAAAATAAATCAAAAATCTCTTGAATTCACTTTCATTTAATAAAGTTTTATTACAAACTTGTTGACTTAAAAAATGCAACAAAAAACAAAAAGTTTATAAAACATGATTTTTGAAACAATATATATACAGAGTAATCCGGTACGTGTTTCCAATTATATGACTGGCGATTGGCCGTCATGGAATTTTTATTAATGAACTGACATCAAAAATCATTTAAATTTTAGGCATTTTTGCCAACCTAAAAAAAGAAAACCCTATAAATCTACAAAATATATAGAATTATTAATTTTAATTTTAATAAAGAAATTATATTCTCACATATCTATTTAAGAATTTTAATTAAACGAAAGAGATTTTATCTCTAGAAACTAAAGTAATGAAAATTTTTACATTAAATCGTATTCCTGAAATTAAGAAAAAATGGAAATAAATTTTAATTAAAGATATATACTTTTTTAAGTAAGACAATGCATTTTCTATAAACAGCTGGGGACATGTTATTGAGTGAAAATTTAGGAAAATTTAACATGGTTGATATAAAAATGTTTGTTTTATCTTTTGTTAATTTAAATGTTTTTTTTTTCGTTTTTGCAGGTAATAGAGATAAATCAAGGACAGAACATACCAGCAATAAAACTCTATCATCAAAGATGGTCTTCTCTAATGGCTAATATTTTTAAAATCTTTTTAAATATTTTACATTTGTTAAACAAATAAAACAAAACTATAAAATAATATCAACAAATAAAATTTATTTATTTACATAAAATATTAAAAAATAAAACTTTTTGCGCTTGACTTTGTTCATAGACAAAATTTATCTTTTATTAAATAAATAAAAATTTAAAATACTAAAGCAAAAAAAAAATTGCGTATTTGCATAAAATTATTAAATTGATATTATTTTTTGCTTTAAAAAGATAAAGAGAAAACAAAAAACACTTGAATCTAAGGTGACCGGGAGTATAGCTTCCGAAGGATATGTTCTAAGGGCGAACATATTGGCCTTCACTTTGGCGTTTGATAAAGTGTGACATGCTGCACTCGTATCAAAACTTGCTGCTTTGGGTTTCGGTGAAAGCTACTCTTGATTTCTATATTGAGTTTTCTCAATGATCACACTATTCGAGTTGTTAAAGAAGGGATCTCATCAAACGAGTTCAAGATAATTTTAGGGGTACTGCAAGCATCCGTCCTTACTCCTGCTCTATTTCTTAGGTTGCTTAACGACCTTCTATGTAAAACTTTTCGGAGGAAAGAGTGAGAAAGATCACTGGGGTATCGAGTTCTATTGACTCATTAGAGCATAAACACAATGTGGGATGTGTTTCACTGTTTTATCGTTACTACAACGACATGTGCTGTGATAAAACCAGAGATTTTGTTCTCGAAAACTATAATTTTTTACGCGCAAAACGTTTTTCCTTAAGAACGCACACGTCTTGTAATCGAAATATTCCGAATATATGAAAAAACTGACATTGAGCTTCGAGTCCTTACAAAAAATTATTGTCGCATTCATTGGTCTTTAAAATTATTAGCTGTTTTGAGCACAGGCACACAGTTAGTCCAGGCACAGCTTTTAATAATTTAATAGTTGTTACTTTTATTAAAAATTTTATTTGTTTTTAGATAGAATTTGAATGAAATATTTAATTGGATGATTTGTATATTTAATTAAAGATTAAGTAAAAATTATTTCTTCTACCAATTAATTGAATCAAATTTTTATTTAACTAAAAACAAATGGTTACGAAAATAACTACGTAGGCATTATTGCCTGAAAAAAATTCAAGGAGTTCCTTATAAAACAAATAGTTAATTCAATTAAAGATTTAATGAAACTTCAATTGGAAAACGAAGAAATTTTGTAATCGGTTCAAAGACTTATCTGTGCTTTTGAAACCTTATTCGATTTTTTCAATGTTTTTTTACAAATTTAGAAACTTACGGAAAATATAAGAGAAACCTAACGCTAATAAAACCTTCAAATAATGGCTGTAAATAGAATATGATTACACATACAATAATTTAGAGCGTAAAAAACAACAACAAAAGCAAAAAATAAATAGAAAAAATAATCTGCAAGAAACAAAAATATGTAGAAACGTTTAAACAAGTTGACAGTGGTTGCAGAAACATAAACTCAAAGACAAGTATAAGTATGTTCATACATACAAACATATAGGCATACGAAAATACAAAAACACATTGGTACGTACATATATCTACGTATATATTATAGAAAGATTGTGTGGCATCTTAAAAAACATCAACAGCAATAACAAGACAACAAATTTTGGCGTGATACAGGCTCATGCCGCAGCAAAAAGGGAACGCAAAATGCCGCAAGTAAAAAGAAAACAGCAGCTAACAAAAAATAAATATTCTTGTTGCTAACTTAACAAAACTGATGTATTAAATTAAGAATGCTAATGGGGCAGCTATCAAAATCTAAGAAGAAATCAACATACTGACAAACATTTTATGTCGTCTAAAAAAATAATGTGATCAATGTTCAAATCGAAAGAGAAGACGGTATAAATGCCACAAACTAAAGTCTTAGAGAAATCAATAAATGTGCATTTTAGGCGATTGTACAGGAACCAGATCCAATTTTATTAATATTATTTTATTACATGTAAAGCACCACGCATTCTTGCTGCCCTTACAACAACCAGTTTGATCTACTGTAATGTGAAGAAAAAATTTGTGAAAAAATAAAAAATTGCATTTGTTGCTAGAACCATGGTTAGCTGAAAGCAGGACATAAGCAGAAAATTCTGCTTATTTCACAACTTTTCTGTTCTGTTTAGAAATTAACACAAAAAACTTTTTCTGACAGAAACGCATTTAGTTAGAGGCACAAAAATTTATGTTTAGGGTTAAATATTCTTTTTTTGGTTTTATTCATATTTTGATAGTAAACATATTATGTTTATTAAATAATAACTATGGTTATAAGTACCACATTACTTGGAGATGGTTAAACAAATTTAATTTTGATTAGAACTTTTTTGTGACAATTCTTTAGTTCACTTTTTGTTCGTATTGATAAAATATTAACATAAAAAAGAATTTTTTTATTGTGACTATAGTATTGTTTGCAACAATTATAATTTCTTCATTACAATAATATTTTGTTACGGAAAAAATAAAATGGTTTTTGTAGACAAACTGCCATCATGCTCCTTTTCTGCATGTAAATTCGTTTGAATCGAAACAATAGCCTTGATTATTCAAACTTTATGGCTAAACATGCGACAGCAGCTTATTAACATAACTTTAGACCAAAACGAGACTAGTGGGATTTCGAAGAGTGTTCTTTACGGCCGCTTGGTGTCGTTTTTGAGGAAAATTATAACCAGAATATCTAATAGAGTGTTTATTTGCCCAAACTAAGTGCACCCCTTATTTTTAGTTTAGACTAATAGAAACTGATTACCAGTGATCTGAAGAGCTCAAAATCAAGGGCGATGCTCTGTTTTAAATCTAAGAGGAACGTACTGGCAACATGGTCGCCGGAAATATTGAACCCAATAAGTTTGTAAACTCACTTTTATTGCATTCTGAGTGAAGTTGCTTAAGATGCCAGATCATCGTCTAATTCCTATTTTCCTGAATCCTATTAAGTGTCTTAAACAATTTACGTGTTCCAAGCAATCATTAGCAAAGCAATCTCACAATAGGAGAACAAAGTTATAATGAAAAATAAGAGGCTTGTATTCACTTCACTAAACTCAGATTACGAAAAAATATGTAATTTTAGGTCTGCTGTGCCGTGCAAGAATGCATGTGTTAGCAATAAAGACTATCATTCAAACAGGCAATGTTATCCAGTCTCACTCACTCAGCCAGTCAGTTAGTTCATTGAGAAATTTTTTATTTCAAGTCAAATAAAACAGAGCAAAAAAATTTTTCTTTTTCATTTGCTGTAAAACAAGAGGTTTAATGTTTTTTTGATTTAAGTAAAAAAAAAAGCTGTGACATTTCAGAATTTAATAAACGAATAATTTTTTTTTTGTTTATTAAAAAAACTAAATATTAAAAAAATGAATTTAAAAAAATATTTTTTGGTCAACATATTCGTATTCCACTTCGATGCTCATGTGCTTTTTTTTTATTTAATGAATAAATAGCCTTCATTTAATTTATTAATTAAATTGTATTTTTTTTTGGATTGATTCAGTAGCTTAATTTTTAAACTATATTTAATATAAAAATATAATTAATAAATATTTTTATATTTTTTTATGAAAATATGTTAAAAACTAAATTTGTTTCAATAGTTTCTCACGACCAAATAAAAAGTGATAAAAGAATCACATGATATCTTAGTAAATTAATTACTGAACAAAAAGGTTACAGTGGCTCAGTACCGAAAATTACTTATGAAAAAAGAAAACAAAATAGCAACAAAAAAAAAATCATGTTGAAATTAATTTATATAAATCTGTTGCACAATAAGAAAAGAGAAGAACAAAGAAGATAAAGAAAGAAAATGAGCCAAAAATTAATCAAGTCTGGCTGTCAACTATAACATGAACAGTTTTGGGCTCCAAGGCGTCAGCATAAACGAGTAAGAAGATAACGTGGAGGGGACAATTTTGAGTTTAATAATTAAATTAAAACAAAAATTTTTTATATTTTTTCTTCAAAAAACCGGTTAATTAAAAATCCGGGTGTTAACATAATATTCGAATAATTGATTAACTTAATAATCTTTTTTTTAAATATCGAACAATCGATCATTCCAGTTTTTACCCTTTGATTCCCAAAAAAAAAAAAAATAAGATTTAAAGGCCACAGGAATTTATAGCACATTTAGGTTAATTGTTTAAGCTTTTTACTTGTAGAATCCTGGCACTGAACCTAATGATTATTATCAAAAAATAAACTTCTTCTGGGTTTGAACTGTAAAGTTTTGAGTGCATTGGTAGGTGTGATCATCGGTCATGGCGCCATTAGTAGACGCGTGAAGTGTGGAGGAACAGGAAACAAAAAAATAAAAACAGTTGAGCATATTAAGTGTCACCGCCTGTTACTGCAAGGTCGCAGGTTTAGCTGGCTAGACAATAGATTTCACGATGGGCCAGGCACTCAGTGTCGTGTAGCAAAGGTTGTCCGCTTTTTCTGAGTAGCCAGGTGGCTAAGAGATAGCTGGCAGGCAAAGAGTAAGTGACTCTTAGTTTGAAAAACAAAAGGGAAACCTTAGCCAACTATAATTTTTATATAGCCACCCTACATTTTTATTTCAGGTAACATAATATGTCTTCTGAGACCTTACCACAACCAAATTGTATACTTTGGGGTGCATCAATCAACTAAAACAATGCTTCCCTAGAATAAGGAAAAATCTAAAATTATAATTATGAAGTTTTCTTTGTCTTTATTCTATTGTAATAAAATAATACTTGTCATTATTGCAGTCGTTACTTACGTCATATTTTAAAATTCTATTCAAATACATTTACATTTAACTGTGAATCTGTTTAGTTTTTTTATACATTACAATTTAATTTAAACGTATATATAATACTTCCTAATTTAATTCAAACCGGCTGGTTATGAGCGAATAGAATAAAGATAGAATAAAAAATGAATACAATTTTTGCTGTTGTTTTTAGCAAATAAAATTGTATAATCTACTAATCTCTCATTTGCTTTAACAAGAAAAAAGATCTTGATAAATTGCGAGGGTAGTTCAATATGTTTCTAAAAGCTCTTGCAGAGCCCGATCATAAAGAATAGTAGGAAATGCATTTTATTGAAAAATGTTGTTTTAATAGATTTAAACAAATTTTTAAGGATTTTTTTTAATTTTCAGAGCACGAGAGACATCTGGCATAAGAAACAAGACTCAAGATGGACTTCAAACAGTCCAAAACAAGTGATTCATCCAAAAATATAA
The DNA here is from genome assembly GCA_937654795.1 of Cistogaster globosa. Taxonomy (NCBI): domain Eukaryota; kingdom Metazoa; phylum Arthropoda; class Insecta; order Diptera; family Tachinidae; genus Cistogaster; species Cistogaster globosa. The sequence goes on from OW569406.1 coordinate 3,055,404, forward strand.
ACAACGTATGAAATTATGGCTCAGGGGAGATTCGAAATACATAAATGTGATTGTTGGGAAATAAATGCAGCCAATAATGTCTCACTATTTCATGCAATAATTCAGCTGGCCAACCATAAAGACAATCGTTGCCGTTTTGCAATCATAAAGTTCTTTTGGCAGAGTTTTACATAATTTCCACAAGTAGATGCCTCATTATTTAAGGTCCTTCAAAACAAATCAATTACATCATGTAGTATTTCCTGGTCGTCTTTAGGATGCCGTACTTAAGGGGTAAAACGCAACTGTATTGTTTTTCCTATAATGTGTGTCCATCTGAATGACTATCCGTGTGATACAGCACTCTATATTTTGAACCGTGATAGGTACACTATTGAAATTTTTACGCAAGGTGTATCACTATAGCAGCTATAAAAGATAATACTATAATTTGAGGGTGTTCCTAAGGAGATATAACATTTATAAAGACATTGTTTTGTTTTGAGATGCGAAGGGTAGACACATAAACTTTAAACGGCATATCTAAAGCTATGTCTGCTATAGCAAAGAAAACAAAAATTTATTAAAGGGTGTCCCAATAGTAAAGTAATTTTAATATAAGTTACCTCGTTTTTGAGCCACAAACGGCAAACGTTTAAAGTTTAGGTATTTTATAGACTGCTAAAAGAAAGGAACAAAAAATTAATTTAAAAGATACAAGGTATCCCAATAGTAAATAAAGTGATTTAAACCTCATATAGTTTTAGTTGTTCAGCCACAGTTGAAAGACAATAAGAATATACATCGAGTATGTACAAATATGTTCACAATAAATTTAAGGGTCTTTCCATAGGAATATGGCTTTAACTTTTAAGTCGTTATAGCAAGACGCTTTAAATTTTGCAAAGAGTAATGTATTGCTACATCTGCTTTAAGCCCAAGTACAAATAAATAGAAGAAAAATTGGAGTCGCCCAATAGTAATGTGATTTTGGCCTTTATGTTTTTTTTTTCAACAGTAAAATAAGTTACAGACACTTACAATTCTTTTTTTTTTTCGTGGCCTTTTGTACCCTATGTGTTGAGTCCAATACACACTTGGTGGATATTTTCACTCTTTCCTTAAGTTGTTAGAATTGATAGAGAGTACAAGTAAAATGAGTCATATAATATGGACATGTGTGCAACAACAGCTACACCAAAAAATAGGTTGAATGCCTTCCAGAACCTGACTTTGCAGAGGACTCAAAGAAATATAGAAACACGGGATAACATTTAAGAAAACAAAACTTTTTTTTTGTAAAGATTTATTCACGCTGTCTCGTAAGCTGTTAATTATCTTGAAAGTTATTAAGTTTTTAGTAAACTGTAAAATAGTAAGAAAGATAAAAGCTAATTTATTTTATTTAATTTAATTATTTTTAATGGCCTGTAAAAATTTATCAGTTGCATGATTTTATTACTGGCTTTTAACTAAAAGTATTTTGTTAAAATTATTATCTCACTTGTTGTTCTGTATAAAATGAATTATCTTATCAACGATAGATTAAAAAAATTTTAAAGTATAACTAAAGAAATTAATGGGAATTAATTTAAAAGTACATCATTTAGCTGCGCCACGCCTCATTTTTAACACTTAAAATTCTAATTCTCAATTAAATTTCCGTAATAATATGGAAATTTGGTTGACTTGCATGCAAAATGAAATACGAGATATAATTTGGCAAATACCCATCTTTAAATTTACAAAAAAAAAAAAAAAAAATAAGCGAGTTTGGCTGAATGCTGACTGTTTAATAATTTTATTGACAAAATGATTATTACCCCTTGATTTATCAACTTGTGATGGCTGTTTTAAAGCAGTGACTTTAGTTGACGTTTATAAGTATTTCGTCTTTCATTGACTTCCTATAACTGTTCAAAAGGTAGGGTCATTTAACTCTATTTGTATCACCTTTGGAGTCACCCTTTAATTTTTATATTTACTTTTCTATCACTTTTTTCTATTGGGTTCCTTAGTGATACTAACTTTTTTTTAAGTTCGGAGTGGTGCCTTTTACGACTCATAAAAGCATGATTTGAAAAGCATGTATGTTTTATGGGGAAATTTTACATTTTAAAAGTATGAACTGTTTTTAAAACGGAACCAAACTGCAAGCATAAACTTCCAAATAAGAAAAAAATTTCAAAACCGGCTTAGAAATGTTTGAACTATGCAGGCACAAACAAAAAATAGCAAAATTCTGTCAAATTGATGACCGATCTTCTTCTTTTAATTCGGTTAAAAAAGTATTACAAAATATTTCATATAAAAATTAATAAATCAACTCCTTTTTAAAACTTATTAAAAATTGTGATCAACATATTAGTTAAAGTCTTACACTTAAGGATTAATATATTTTAAATATTTTCTATTCTTTTTAAGCTTTAAAAACTTATTGAAAATTATTATAAAATTAAAAGATGATGGATGATCTAACGTTAAATCATGAGTTTTTGTTTTGCAAGTGTGAGTTAATTGAACATATTTTGTTTATAATTACACTCTCCTATTAAATGAAAATACAAATTTTGATTACTGCTACTTTCTTCTTAGACTGCCCTTAAAAACTGGAAATTAATGAACTGGAATGAGGCCCAATTTTCCCATGTAGATATGGTAATTACCTATGTACCTATCGACCTGGGGGCAAATTACGGCATTCGATATCGATCGAAATTTCAATTGAATTTAAATGTAAATTTCGATCTTCCACAAAAAATGTAAGTTAACTAAAGTAAAATAATTTATTAAAGAAACTTACCTGTTTTACACTAATTAAACAAAAAATCATTAAATGCAGCAGCTGATAGACGCAAACAATAAATAATCCATTTTAAATTCAATATTTAATAATCTAATTGATTGTTCGATTATTATTCAGGCTAATTAAATTGGTGTGTTGAAGTTTATGTTAAATGCGAGTTATGTGCTGCTGAGTATTTGCCCGGAGTTAAATTCTGCAAATAAAAAATTATTAATTTGGTAATTATATTAACACACAAAAAAATAAATAAAAAATATGGTTACTTTAAATAAAAGAACACAAATTTAAATATAGATTGAAATTTTGTTAATCAAATTAAATAATTTATTACAACTGTGTGAGTAACAATTTCACACAGACGCGTAAAATAAAATTAATACAGTTTGTTGGATTTTATTAAGAAAGATATTTATATTTATAAAAGTAATTATCACAATTTAATTTTTAAATTTTAGAATGGGAAAAATACACAAAGAAAAAATCAAAGTGAAAATATTAAATGATTTTTTTTAATGTTTAAAACGCAATCCTAAAATTAATAACACTTAACTGAAACGCTAGTTTTACTGACAAGTTCTTACCAAAAAAATTTTCATACCCAAAGTCCCCCCACATATAAATGTAAAAGAAAAATCTTTATTATTTTTTTATTATTTTAATTTCTCTTTTATAAAGTTTTTTATTATTAAATTAAATTTTTTATATAAAATAAATTTTTCTTAGAATCCCAGAAATTTTTTAAAAAATTGTCCTCTTGACTAAAAGCAAATCCTTGAGTTTAAATTCAAATTTCAATCAAGTATTTTAGATTCATAAAACTATTTTTATTAATGAAAGCTTAAAACTTTGTTTAAAATTCAGTGTCCTTTTATATTTTTATCAGAAGCTAAAACTTCTTATTTGTAGTAAGAAAAAGTGTAAAAACCTGTTATATTAGCAGTTTTATAATTTTTGTTAATTTTTGGCTAACCAGAAATACAAGTTTTAATATTTCTAAACTTGCTACTAGTTTTAATATAAATAAAAATAAAGTATTTTTAACTTACTTTTTTACGTGGAATTACACTGTTTTTTTTTTTAATTTTTATAACTATTTTTAAATTTATTTACTAAATTTTTTATTAAACTTCTTTTTCTACAAATTAATCTGTATGTCGTTTGGTTTTTGTTTTGTGACTTTTTTAATTTTTTTTAATTCACTATATTATCGCACAATTATTAATTTTATAATTTTATCGCTTGCATTTTCATTTGTTGTGACGTTAATAATTTTTTATTTTAACACTTGTTAATTTTTTATAATAATTTTTAAATATTTTTTTTTAATTAATATTTTTATAATTTCTTAAGGTTTCACTGTGTAAAGCACAATTTTTTATGTTTGAATTACGAATATATTTTATTTATATTTAATTGGTTTGTTACACATATTTTATATTTCTTTGCATTTTTTACATTTATTTCTCAATAAAAAGCGTTATTGAATATTTTGTTTATTTAATTTTTTTTTTTGTGAAAATTTTAATAATAACTTTTTAAAATCTTTGCTTAAATTATGTTTGTATACAATCTGCTATTTTCAATCATTCCTTAGATAGTTTTGTAAATAAATAATTTTCGCAAGTTGATTGTTTTTATTACACTATTTTCATTTTTAATTCGTTTACCTGTAATTAAAAAAAATTAGTATTTATAAGCTTAAGTAAAAAAATAAATTCATTTTATATATGTTTTAAATGGGTAACAAGTCAATGGCTAAGAGATCTTAAAAAATTCTTAAGTTTGTTTTCTTAAAAAATTTTAAAATATAAGATTTTTTGCATTTTCTTCAACAAAAAAAAAATAGTACTCAGGAATAGTATTTAACATTTTGTATTATTCTGTTAAGTTTGCTTTAAGTTTTTAATAACTTCACGCAATTGAAAAACTAGGAAAAAAAAATAAAGAAAAATTATATAAAAATCCGATAAAATCACGTTCTGAGAAAGCAAAACAGTTTTAATCAGAAAAACTATAAATTCTTATGCCTGAAGAAAAAAAATTCCAATAAACCTTAAAGTGAAAAAATCAAATTTACTTTTTATAATTTTTTTTGTATTTTTTTTTACACGATTTCAATTTTACACTTCAAACTTCAACAAAATGAAGCCAATAAAAAGACAATACATGTTGAAACATTTGTAGAAGAAAAGAGCTATTTATGCCATTCGATATAGATCACAAATTTGCTCCCAGATTTTCAAAAATATCTATCTTAAGCCTTCTTTGAGTTATGGAATAATAAACGCCAAATTGTTGCAGTTATGTGTGTTCCTTTTGTTACATCATCTTTAGTGCCTCTCAAGTTTTATACCAGATAATGATTAGAATAACAGTTCTTCGGCTAAATTATTATTCAACACGAGCTCAAAAAAGTCATTTTGGTGGGAGAGTCTTTATATCATCTTCAGAACTTCTTATTCACAAATATCACAAAATATTTGTCTTTATTTAAATTTACTTCGAAACAAGGCCAGCTTTGTTGTGCGGTAGCATTATTTATGTGCCCTTTGTGAAAATGTCTAGAGTCTACCTATTACAGAGATAGAAGGCTGTAGCTGACGGAGAGAGAAACAGTAAGACAGGGTTACGTTTAAATTCTTTGGGTACGGATTCTTAAAATGAATAGAAGAAAAACAAGAGCGATTTTTACAACTTTGACCACTGGCTAAGCCGAACAGACAAAAATATTCGATTGAAAATGCGACTCAACTGATCAATAGAATTCTCGCATACGATTTTTTCTTTTTTTATAAAATTTAATTTTATTTCATCTTAGAGATATTTTTATGAATAATAATTTTTAGTGCCTACATACTACATAAATTCTTAAAATATAGATTTTATAATAAATATTTTTTAAAATAGATAATAATAACAATAAAAAAGAAAGTGATAAACAGTAAAAATTAAAGTAAATAAACTGTAAGAAAAACATATCCAGATGATCAGTCAGCTAGTGCTCCTACAGCTCCTGTATTTAAGCTCTATTTTGCATTAAAAAAAAAGATTCTTATGTGTGAATTCTAATTGATTAAATAAAAATTTCACGCAGCAAAAAATTAAAGAAAAACAAACACAACACTTGTCTTAGTCATGATTGAAAATTTTATACTTTAACTCTCATATTCATAAAAAATGAAATGAATTTGAGATTTTCCATACAACTTTGTCCTAATATACATTTAAAATCCATTTTAATTTTTTTATGAATACGGCATTAAATTTTACACGAAAATTTTTTTCTATGCTGAAAAAATTTAGAACTGTCTTATTTGAGAATAATTTTATTTCTTTATTTTTATTTAAGTTAGAAATTAAAAATTTTTAAGCAGCGTTTAAAAACATTTTTTTTTGAGTTTATTTAAAATTCACTACGCTGTATCAGAGTTTTAACAAAAAAATTTTTTTTTTGTGTTTCTTCTTTACATTTTATAATTTAAATTTTAATTACTTTACTAAAATTACCATTCTTGAAAATTGTAAATATATTCAAGCTGCGTTGGTTTTGCTCTTTAATTTTTAATTTAAGCAAATTTACATAGTTTATGATTTTGTAATTTTTTGTTTTTATTTTATTCGCTTGATAAAACAATTTGTTAGTTAAATTTTTTAATAATGTTAAACATACTTCATTTAATACCTACGAGAATTTCGTTGGCTTGCACTCTTAAAGAGACATTAGTTTTGACTTTCTTATTTCTTTATTATTTCTTTTTATTCATTTCTTGAAGTTCTTAGTTTATAAAGAAAATATTTGCTTAGAAAATTCTTTTAATTTCTCTGATAAAAAACATAAATTTGTTTTACTTTTAAAGAGTTTCTTTTTTTAAATAAAATTGCATTTTGTTTTCTTTATTCTGCCTGTGACTCTGTCTCTGCATTTGCTTTTCTTTTCTCTGTGTTTGCTTTTTCCCTCAGGATTTTATTTTCCTGTTATGTTGTTTGTTCTCATGCATTTTATTTTGTTTAAATTATTTTTTAACTTATAGTTTTCTCTTGTTGGTGTTTATAACAAATAATAATTATATTCATGCTATCAATTAAAGTAGATGCTATTGGTTTTTTACTAAATTTTCTTATAACAATATTAACATACAAACATACATGCATGCTCCTATATAAAAATTAACTAACAGTCAAATATGTATGACTCTCTTTTTTTGGACATGTTAAGTTTTGCACGTTTTTAATAGTGTTGTTATTGCTATTGTCTCATGCCTTGTTGCTTTACATGCTTCAAATATAGATGATGATGAAGAAAATAATAATAATGATGATATTTGATCTTGTTGAAAATTCCTTTCATATAAAATCCGGTTTTAAGTATTAAAATACATATATAATTCAACAAACTACAAATACAACAATAACAACTTGCACCCAACAAATAAGTATGTATTTAGGTTTAAAAGAAAACTAAAATAAAATTTGTCTTGAAAACTCTAATTTAAAGCCTTTACACTTTTTTGGTATGGAAGTGATAATTTACTATAAAATTCATTTAATATTTATATACCTTAAATTTACTAATATAATTTTAAATTTTATTAACGTTGTTTTTTTAACTGAACAAAGTAATTTTTTTATGTTATAAACATTTTTTAATGAACTCTTAAGGAAAAAAAAACAAGGACGCGTTACGTGATAGTTTTACGTTGTATTAACGTGAATTGCCGGCGTTCAACTAAAGTAATTTTAACATGATATTAGCTCTTTGTACATAAAAATCTATCACTTCAACAAATTACACACAAAAAGAAATGTTAACGAAATATCTGTTAAAGAATATAATCCACAATGTTAAAGTTAAGAGCAAATGCAAAATACTGTTAACTATTTTAAGAAGACCAACTATTGTCATATACAATATGTAAGTTTAACATAAGAAGATATACAGTGTAAACATGTAAATCCCTATTGGTGCGAATTAACCTTTATTTTAGATTTATCATTTTATTGCCAAATATGTGGTGGAGTATTGAAAAATAAAAAATAATTAACAATATTTTTATTTAAAGAAAAACTGATCGAGTTCTTGAAAAATTAGAAAAGAAGGGTTTATTATGAATTTAAATCATTGAGTTTTTTCTAGAATTTAGTTAAATTCTTTCAGTTTTTATCCCATAGATGATTCAAAAATTAAATATATATTTCAACATCTTTTAACTGTATAAAAGAGCCGAAAAAAGTCTGCCGTATCCAGTGGATAAATAAAAATAGATTCAATGATGATTATTGTTGTCTTTGCTTAAATTTTGATTTAGTCTTTGTTTGGACAAAAATCTTTATTTTATTTAAACTATAAGTGAGAAGTTTCCTGAAGAGCTATGCGAGCGGAAGCGAAATTGCCATCGAAACGTGCTTTCACCTTCAATAGTCAATATCGGTGATTTTAATAATTCGGTCGGGATGATCACCAAATTTTAAATTAATAAATATTCCCGTGCTTTAAAAATATTAATTATGTTCTCTATTATTTATTTTGAAAATTAACAGAAAATATTGCTTCTTTACATTTTATTTTTCTCATAAGTTTAATTGCCACTCTAAAGCTGTTACTAAAAACCTGTTATTCTCTCTGTTATGTTGAAAATTCTGTTTTTACATTTTATTAAACATTTCTCTTCCAATTTAAAGTTAATGATGATTGCCAAATGCTTGCTGCTACTGTTAACATACCTGTTTACATTTTTATCTTTTTACCACAAGTTTTTCATAATTCGCTCTCTTTCTCTGTGTCTACCTGTTTTACAACAATTTATCATTTCAGTTTAACTACTTTTAAGATAAAACAAAATGTTATTGTGCATTTTTCTGTCCTGTGTGTTTATGTAGCCGCTCTAAATATTCTATTGATGGGAATGTGTATTTTTTAATGATAAAAATAGACATTTTGCCTTGTTTCTTGCTTTTACTTTTGTTGTTGTAAAACTCTGACCTACCGTAATTATTTAAAAAAAAAAAAAAAATTGCTTGATACTAAAATATATAACACCCTGATAATATTTTAAGAGAAGAGTAAAAATTAATAGTATAAAAATTTCCCCAGCAAAAATGTTTGTGTTTTTAATAAAAAAAAACGAAAAAACTTAATTTAATGTTTGCTACAAAAATAAAAGGAGGAAAAATTCCGTAATTTTTAAAAAATATAATAATTATTCAAAATTAATGGAAAAATTTACTTTATATCGATATTTCAATACTGTGCCAATACATCGATAGAGGGTTTTAATTACTTTGCTCGGTGTTAAAAAAATTTTTGAAAAAGTACATTAAAGAACATTCAAACAAAGTTAAAAAATTATTTAAAATTAAAAAAAAATCTGACAATAATTATTTTTTTTTATAAAATTTACAAGAAAAAATAAAAATTATTAAAAAACTGCCAACGAAAAATTTTAAAAAAATAAAATAAATCTGTATAAGACTTAAAAATTTTCAGGGTGTTTGGAAAAGGAAACTACTTAGAAAAATAAAATAATGAACTCAGAAAACGGGTTCTTTTTCTATGTTTTTGTGTAGAATTATTCAAAACTCCTTGTAGAAGAATTATCACCAACCGACTATAAATTTAGATAATATTTTATTAATTAATTTATTTGAATTGAGTTTCCGTTTTTAAACTTATTAAAAAAAAGTTTGTTATTTTTTCAGCGACCAACTAACAAATCATTCGTTTGAAAGCCGACTTAAACAATATTTTTTTATTTAAATTCTTTACACACAAATCAAAGTTCTTTTATTTAACCGGTCACTAATTTTTTTCATGCTTTTAAGCTCATAAATTTTTGTTTGTTAAAAATAAGAAGAAAAGCAGGCAAAAAAAACAATTAATATTATATGATTATTTATTTTAAAAGTGCTTTTGATCAAATCTTAGAGATAAAACGTGTTCATACGTTAAGTGAATGTTAAAAATAGAATGAAATATTAATGTTTTTTTATTCTCTCATTAAGATTCTTCACGCAGCAACAACATACAAACGCCTTAAGAAGTTAAGACAGGTTAGGAAAAATAAAAAGCTGATTTCAAAAGGAAGCAATTAAAAAACGAAACATTAAAACTAAAGCACAAGTAATTTGCTGTTGAATAAATTTAGTTTAAAAAAATTATTCTGACTTTAAAAAGGCGTGTGTGCTTTTTTAGTTTCTCTCAAAGTTTACGCCTGATTTTCTTAAACACTTTTGGAAATTAAACAAAGCGTAATTAAAAGTTAAAAGCTTATATTTTTATTTCTTATTATTCCGTCTCCAGAAAAGCAATGTAAAGACCAGTACTGTAGAGAGTACTGCTTTACAGATCAGTTTTTTACGGACCATTCATTTACAGACGAGTACTATACAGACCAGTATTTTGCAGAGCAGAAGTTTGCAGAGCAGTAGTTTGCAGAGAAGTAGTTTGCAGACCAGTAATGTTAAGACCATCACTATACAGACGAATTCTGTACAGACCAGTAGAGTACAGACCAGTAGTGTATAGAACAGTACTTTAATGACCTCTTTTGTACAGACCAAATTCTGCGCTGATGTTGTCCAGTACGGTACTGTACTGTTTCCTGTTGATCGATTATGTAAAAGCAACGTCGCCCAACAAATATATTAAGTAAAAAATATTCAAACTTTCTTCGGGGCCGAGAACAATCTTATATGCTGCTGCTTATAATAACTGAAATCTTAACGCTTCCAAACAACGCTATTAGCAGAGCCGACAATATGATTGTTAAGTTAAGTCACACGCATATTGAAAGGTTGATTGGTCTTCATATAATTGAAATGATTGCGATCACAATGTAAGTGAAGGGCACATTGATAATTTCTTCTACACAACTAATTTTGGTACTAGAATTCAATTTTCAGTGTCATATAAAAGTTTTAAAAACCCTTGACACGTGTAACTTCGCCAAAAGAAAAACAAAAGCTTTATAATATCACTTTAACATAAATTTTGTGATTTTCAATTCATAATTGATATTTTTCATTCTCTTGCTTAACTCTATTCTAATATTTCTTTGAACAGACAGGCCTTCTGTATGGATCGTTAACTTTTATTTTGTGTTCAACAAACATGATAACTGATTAACACGATTTTTGGTGTTAAAGTTTCTGTATTTTTTAAGCTTCTTTTTACAATTTTAAGAGTGATTTTGTTATTAAAGTTAGTAGTACCAACTTGTTAATGTAAATATTGTGTGTAGTTCTTTTTGATTTTTTTTTCTTTTTTTGCTTTATGACTCATTAAAGGTGCTTTGACTTGGATTATCTTTGTTTGTTTTTCTTTTAGTGAATTTTACAGTTGTATTTTGTTTATAGAAATTTTAAATATATATATTTGAAATAGGAATTGCAAAAATTTTAACACATGTTTACGCCGTTACTGATATCGTAAGTAATTTTAAATTATAAAACATATACTAAGTAGACTACTACAAAACATTTTTTTTTGTCTTTAGGAGTCTGCCTATTCATATTTTACGTTGAACTAATCTCTTTAGATTTCTTTGCAGATAACAATGATATTCGCCATTTATATTTACTAATTTATAATAGGCCAAACATGCCTTAAATTGCGACCAAGCATTGATGAATTTGCTACAACAAACTTAGAATTGGGACCTACGAACCGGTACAACTGTGAGATTCGTAGGACCTAATGTTACTTATAGTTTTGGAAAAGAAATTTAATTTGATTTGCAATTTCGCTTGATTAAAAACTTTTACGTTTTTACCTCGAAAACTCAGTCTTCTTGAATTAAATATTAAAAAGGTGACTACTTTATTCCTTTTGATCCATTTACTCTTTGTATAAACTTTGAAAGCTTATTTTAGAAAATAGTAGAAACACAACATTCAGTGAGTGAAAGTGTTTAGAGAAGATGATAAAGGAAACCAAAACTGAAGGTTAAGTAAATCCCTAGGATCTAAAGTAAAGTTCCTCTCTAAGTCACGAAGTTTTACTTATTTATCTTTTAATCTTATCAATCTCATTAAGGTCAGGTTATGGCCGTTTGTGATACAACTGCGGCAAAAGAAATGCTGACAGACGAATACGAAAGGAATTATTAAATAAATTTTAAAAAGATTTGATTAAAAGTTTTCTACCCAAAATGTTTAACAGATGACCATTTAAGCAGATGTGTAAGATAATACTGTTTAATTTAGACTTCATTTCTACACAAACCTTAATGCATTTCATAGTTTTCAATTGAATGAAAATACAAAAAGTCTTTTGAACGTGAGTATTTATGTATGGAAACCACTCTAAAAATGTTTTGTATTTCTCTTTAACTCAAACAAGTGTATTTAAATTGTTTGCCTGCAAAACTACTTAACCCTCGATAAGCGACCCTTAAATTGACAGAGGTGATTTGGTAGCCTATTATTGTTTTTTTCTCTCTCTCTCTCTCTTTTCTCTTGTCACACTGATAAAGTCTTATGTCTTAAAAGTTTTTATATTTTTCAGATATTAAGTCGAACAGCAATTAGGTCTTTTAAACCACGAGTTGGTTTGATCAAACCGTGTAAGTTAAATAATATAACGTGAGCAATCAGTCATTTCAGCACAAGCATCACAAAAAATTATCTATTGCTTAAAGCTCTTTACAGTACTTTCCTTTGACTCCATTATTACATGTTACCTTAAATTAAGCCCGTGCTCAGACCTCCTTTTCCTTTAGATAAAATTAAACCTGCTTAAGTTGCCTTACTGCACCTCAAAAGTTGTCTCGTTTAATACCAATCACTTCAAGCTTTCTTCAGCATAGTTTTTCTTTGTTGCAATCATTATTGTACTCACTCTCTCCTCCATTGTTGTTTTTTAATTACCATTTGACAATTAATCGAAATGTCCGAGCATTGGCCTCTTTGTGTATTTGGAACAGTTAACACAATCAGTGTTTGTTTCTCTCTTTTTGTCTCTCTCTGAAGACCTGCAATTTAATGGTAAAAGATTTGAGCATAAAACTCTTTTAAATTCTTTTAAAAAGAATCACAAATTTTCTTTCTTTATGTTGTTTCAGAACTTCATCCCACAGCAGCATAATAATTCGGTTAAATTTAGAATATCTGTTCACTATCAGTGTTTCACAGCTTAGTACATCCCGACGTCCACGGTTTTGTCGAGGCAATTATAATTGTCCCGCTTCTGCAGCACTGTATCTTAAAGGCAAAGGAATGAAGAGCCCATTAGTGATCGCAGCCAAAGTGTAGTGGGTGGCGTAAAGCATAAACTAAATTTTTCCCTTACTCAGTCTCAATTTTTTGTTGTTGAGTTCTAACTATAACTTATATACACTTCACATGAAAAAGTTTGATGGAGTAAAAAACCAACCGGGTAACTGTCACTGCTTTATACAGTCCTGTTCTGTTGCTTGCCACCCATGATCATGTTTGTTTAGAAGATGTTGCCTCCTTAACGGTGCTGCTTTTAGCTTTAAGGTCACACCGGTTTCTTGAGCTTAAAGAATCCTGAAACTGTGAAATGAAGGCCATACGATATCTAACCAGTTGCCAAATATTTGTACCAGGGGAATCCTCAGTCCATAGAGATCTTTTTCTCTGTTTTGGTAATTGGTAGGGCTCTTATGGAAGTAGTATAGCGGTTCGTGGCTTGCAGGCAGGACACTCATTTACTATGTGCTTCTGCCTGGCAACAGAAACTGAGAACGGCGCAGTGAAGATTTATATATTCTCCAGATCCTCCCAGAGGTACTAATTGTTGGCGTCGATATCTAAGGCTCTAATGCAGTGCTTCCCGGGTAAAAAGGGGAAACAGTTCCCTTGTCTACTGGTCAAACGCCTGACCAGTGTCATTATAGACTCGTGCAACGAGAGCCGGTAGCTCAACAGAAAGCCGCCAATTTTAGGGACCGATTGTTGGTGAAGTTCCTATGTGGTACACGTGGTAGTTGTGGCATTAGTCGGTGTTTGCGTAGATAACGCGATGCCCACCGTATGTGCGATAAATTCTCAACAGACGGTGCTGAATGGTTTCCAAACTATCAAGCAAGGGGTAGTTCTACTGCAGCAAGTCATGTTTTTAGAATTGCTAATTTGCTGTGCTGCGCTAGTGGAGGTCACTAGTCGACTCATTTTATTTATTCTATGGCAAGACCTCCGTCAGATTAGGCCATCGTGACAGGTGCTGACCCTAATCTTGATTGCGAATTTTCTCCAGATCTTTAGCAAAAAGAAGAAGCATGTCTGTGCCAATCATTATATTTAAAAATGATACTGGAATTGCTGCTTTGTATACAGAGGGCGCTGATGGTCGAAACTGTTTAATTTGATTTTGACAACATTTTGTGATTATGCCACGAAGCAGAAGTGTTCTCTTGGATTCGCATGTTGCTCTTTGTTATTAAATTCTGTTGAATTTAAGGTTTTTTTAAACGAATATAAAGTGGGGTTTTGGGTGGAATATTTTCTCTACACTCTTACGAATAAAGATAATAATTTCTAAGATTTCTGCATTTCATAAATATCCCAATGTTGTCTGGCTCAATAAAAAAAAAACAATTGAAACTCTAAACACAAATTTAGTCACACAAATATCTGTTACATTTCTACTTTCTCCTTAAAGGTCGTCAATTAAGTTTCTGAGCTACCTGCTTTATTTTACTCCCTTGAAGGTTTTTTTTAATTCCTTTAAGTGTTGTGTTTGTATTTCTTTTTATTTCGCCACTTAATTTCATACAAAAAAAAAATATGACAACAAATTACGCACTGGTTGACTGACTGACTGTTTAGCTGGCTTCACAGCGTGTGCATTGTGCGTTGTGTATATGTGTGTTTAGTGTTTTTTCGTCTTGATTAAAACTTCATCCATCTTAGTACGCTTTGTGACTAGACACTGACTGAGCAGTATTTGTATTTGTATATCGTATACTTGACATTAACATTGAAAAACAAACATATTTTGAAATCCAAATCATGTTGGTATGTTACGTTTAAATTGAAGTGATATAAATGATATAAAGGTGTTGTATAACCAAAAACAACAGACTTGTGTAGTATTTTAAAAAAGTAACGGAAAGAAAATATTAATATGTTGAGGTTTTTCTTTTTATGCTAAACAAAGTTTACTTAAATAATTTTTGGGCAAAGAATGACATAAAATCTGATATAATAACTTTTATGTTGAAAGTTTGCCCTCGGCCTTATCCTTATGTGTTATGAATAATAAATAGTTTTTGAAGGTTGTCAAAGTAACTGTTACAAAATGTCTGTCATTATTGTGTCTGTCAAAAGTAGCTCGACAGATTAATGGGCTCCCAAAAAGACTGCTTGCTGTCTGAATAAATCAAGCAGAAAGAAGTAAACTCTTAAATAAATTAATGTTATTCAAGATCGAAATAAATAGTTTTAATACTTATTTCAGAATTGCATTTTATTTGATATCACAATTTTTTTTTATCTAGTAAAATCACAATTGTTTGGTGAACATTTTATTTTGTGATGTTATCGGGTTTTTTTTTAACAAGAACTCTTTAAATTTTAAAGCAAAATAAAACAAAAAATTTATAGGTAGATGACTCAAATTTCTTATTGTATTACGAAAAGAAAGTCCGGCAATTATGAATGAAAAATGATATCAGACAAATGTCTACCACGACCACGCAGACAGATGTCGATTCTATCATAAAAGTTTTTAACAAATTTTTGACAAAATTTCATGAAGCGCAAGAGGGATTTCAAGTTTTAAAGCTGTAAATGATTCGTTTAGCTCCTTATAGGTTCTGGCCTTAAAATAGTCCCACAAAAAATAATCCAGTAGTGTTTAATCGTGCGATTTGGCTGACCAATTAACAGCTGATTTTTATGAAATTATGCTGCGATTGGAAAATCCGATATTCAATAAATTGTTCGTTTCACTAGCTGTATGCCATGATGCATTGTCCTATTGAAAACAGATCGCAGTTACATCCATGTAAAAGGCCAAAATTAAGTTGTTAACATATCGTCTCATCTACAAAGCAAAATCCGACCCAATCAAGCGTCCACGCCATATACCGCACTAGACAGTGACACATTTAGTATACAAAAGCTTCTCAATAATCGATCTTAAATTTTTAAAAGCACAAATGCAGAAAATTTTGCTTGTTGACATGCCCTGACAAGTGAAAATAGACTTCGTCTGAAGACCGGTTTTTTTTAAGCCAGCGCATTATTCTTAAATGAATTTTCAATAGGATTTAAATTATTTTAAAGCGATTTTCGAGCGAAATTGAATCCAATGTATAAATACAATGCATCCACCACCAATACGTTAAAAAACTGAATGTCAAAATTATCATGTTGTTGGTGTTGCAACAATTGAAAATAAAACTCCTTCCGTAATTTTCTGATGAGACGTTGACTTTTTATTAAGATTTGTTTTTTTTTTTTGTTTCTTTTTTATAAAATCTAAAATTTTTATCAAAAACTCGATTTTAAAGCTTAAACACAGATTTTGGTGAAATCTTGTTTTCAATAAATTTAGACTTTAATGTGATATTGCAAATATAATAAAAAAGAAAGAATAAAAAAATTGACACACCTTTACTGGAATAAAATTAAAAAAATTTCCTCAAGTGTTTCATTTTTCTTAAATTTTTCTACATTTTTTTTTAATTAAAAAAAAATAAAGTTTTCAAATTCCAATTTGCCTCAACTGTTAAACTAAATAAAAAATACTATTAATTTTATTACCTCCAGTTGAGAATATTTCAAATTCGTTTTTAATGTCATTAAGTGACATCAATTGCCAGGCAACCTTCGACAGGCATTAGCAACTATTTGAGCTCAATGAGTTCCCACACCCAAACATGCAGTCACTCATTTAGTAAGTTTTATATTAATAGAAAGAAATAGAATTTTCACCAGCAATAACTGCAGATATTTGAAGAAAATCTATTAAAAAACTTGTTTTAAAAACTAAAGTCCCACAATCAAACAAACTTAAGTTAAAATTTAAATATCGCGCTTCATATTGCATTTGCTGTAGTGACTCTTAACTAAATATTCAAGAATATTAGAAAGTTAGTTGGCTGCATACAACAACAACAACTACAAAACAGGATACAAAGCAACTAAATTGACTTCTTGTCTTTTGATTTATTTTGTTTTTGATGTTGTTAAATTTAAACCTGTTTGTTAGTTTACGGAGTTTCCGTTGGCTTTTAGTTTACTTGGTGTTCTAAAGCGCTATAAACAAATAAAGACAGCATGTAAATTTAGTTAAAGGAGAGTTTCCATAATGCAAGAGTTCGAGTAATAATTTGTAAATGTAAATATTATAATAATTGTTATAAAAATAGTGTAACAATAGTTTCCTGCTTAGAAACTTTAACTGAACTCCTTCTGCTTTGTAACCATTTTTTTTTTGCAGCGAAGATAAAACATTTAATATTTAAAATATGTTTAACATTAAGAAAAGTGTTTGTTTAAGATAATAATTAGCCCTTAACTTAGTAGTAACTTAGGTAAGGTTGAATAGGCTATTAGTCCCCACAGGCAAGACCGATTGATTTTAGTCTTAATTGTTTCTTTGTAATAAACGCTGTTAGAAAAGTGGAAGCGGGACCAAAGGTTTCATAGAACTACCCGGAAGCACAGAAAAAGGAGTTAATCCCACTTATATCATAGCTCGTCTACAAGACTTTCTAACCTTGGACTGCCTCAAGAAAAACTGCCCTATTTAAGGAGATAACTGGATAGTGGTAAATGAGTTGCTCCACATTCTGCTCATACTGGAAACATCTGCAGACGTCATTCTACGAAAGAGTCAGTCTACTGGCATGAGCACCTACAGTGCAGTACGCTGCCAAAACAGCCGTCAGCATGCCCACTTGTCACCTAGGAAACCGCCACCGAGTTTAAGCTTTTCCCCGGTCATACTGCGATTATAAGAACGTCGATAATGTACAGATAACTTCGTAAGGCCTTCTGGTCTAAACGGTTACCAATAGTTGTTTGTAAAAGTTCTTTTAAAAGGGATTTAGCTCCACGTTTAATTTTTTGACTTGCTGATATAGAAAATCATTTTGTCACAACATAATTTAGATAAGCCGAACATGATTATCGCATTTCATATGTTACGACATTAATGCAAGCAGTAGTTAAATTATTTTTGAACTCTTAATCCTTTTAAACGGTCAAGACATTGTTAAGTGATAGCTTTTCCACAACTTAGAAATCACTCATTAAAACTTGTCATGTCATTTTAGTAGTCATGACTTCTCGAACTTGCTCACATCATTTTTAAGGCTAAAACTCGTCATAATTTTGTCATGACCTCTTGATAATCTTGTCATGATCTCTTCTTCTTCTTGCTCACATCATCTTTTAGGCGCCAGCTAGCCATAGTTTTATTATAATCTATTCATAATCTTATCACAACCTCTTCCTAATATTGTCATATTCTAGTAAAGACAATTTTCGCTTATTGCCTGGTCATTGTTTTACCTTATCTCCTTAGTTTAGTCATAATTTCGTCAACGAAGTCTTCTAATAGTTTTGTCATCTTAAAATCATATCATCATAGTGTGATCAGGTTCTGTCATTAATACTATCATATTCTAAATAACAGATTTCTTTTAAGTCTAGACATCAAAAACACTACATTATATGTGGCATGACAGTCTTTTACATTTTAAATTACAGAATAAACATCCTACGTTAGATAATATCTAAATATTATTCATGTCTGATTGGTTGCAGAATAAAAAAGTCTCGTCAAAGTATAATTTTGGATTTTTAATAGCGAAGTCACTAGTAGAACAGTCACAATCTTATCATAAGCTCAAGTCATATTCTGACATAATCTTGCCACAGTCTAGCAATAATATAGTTGTAGTTTATTTGTAGTCTTACCATACTCCAGTCAAAGCCCAGTTTTAATCAAGTCACAGCTTATTGCAGCCTAATCATATAATCGATATAGCCTTACTGTAGTTTATTTTAGTCAAAATCTTGTCATTAAATGGTCATAATTAAACTTTTAAGTTCTTCGTATTAAAGTTGGCGTTTAGCCAAAAAGTAGTTATAATTTTGTCAATAGTACTTTGTCATATTAGTACTTTTCTCATATTTTGAGTTTTGTCACTTTTGGACATATCATGCACAAAAATCGTTTTGACACTCTTTGGAGGAAATTAAGAGTTTTAAAAATATACTATGCCTGATATAATTTAAGTTTATGATTTTTGTGAAATCATAGACATAGCACAATTATTTATTAGTAATTAACTCATAATTATTTTTAATTATCGAAATACTATCAAGTCATTTTAGAAACAAAAACCATAAAACGCTTTTTGTGTTGCAGTCATAGTCTTGTCATTGTCTTGTCACGGCTTAACTTTACACTAGTCATTATAACTAAAGTTTAGACGTAGTTTAGGCTTGGCCTACTACTTGCTGCCATGTCATAAGTTCTCTAAAGTTTTAGTTATGGTACTAGTCTTGAATTACTAAAGCTTTGTTATGGAATAAAAGTGGTCAATCTTGAGGGACTTTAATTAATCATAAGTATGACGAAAATTACAATGAATCAGTTTATTTACAGATTATAAAAAAATTTTGTCATTGTCTAGTTATAGGCAGGGTATATTCCAATCATATTTAAGTAATATTTTTGTAGCAAGCTTGTCGGAGATAAGTCACAGCTTTGTTTTGTTGTTAGTTGTTTTATAATCTCTATAAAAACACAGTAATAAAAATTTGGGGACTTTTAGCTGTTATTTGTTTTTAAGTTCAGTTGCCCCATAGAATGAAACTAAATCGGTCAAGTGTTAGTTGGACTCACATACGAAGAAGAAGAAGAAGAAGAACAACTAACAAGTCACCTTTTAATTCTTGACTTTATCTTTGTCTTATATGCCTTTGTAATATTAAAGCGTCTTCCTATTATAAGGCTTTTTAAAAATATTTGTTTAAAACCACGGCATCTATGGACAGACCTTTTTAATTTTAATTTATAATTCACATTTATTTTTATCTTTTAAATATTTGTACATTCTCTGTGTTAGTTGCAAATACTGCCTTAAAAAAAAAAAAATAAAACCTTATACGTGCAAGTCGCGTTAACATTGGAACACCCTTTAAAAGTTAGTTTTATTTTAAATTTTTTTTACTTGTTTTTTATGGAAGATAATGAAATACCAAATCTTAAAGTGTTTGTCTATTGTGGTTCAAGGTAAAAATCACGTTACTATCGGGACACCCTTTAATGAAAAGCTTTTTTATGGTACATATTGCTATAGCATCCGTACGTGTATTTGCCTATTACAGTTCAAAAGATAATAATATATTTATGAATATCACTACACTTTCGGGTTACCCTTTAATTTTTAGTATTTGCTTTTATTGCGGCTAAAGAAATCACCTCCTCCAAACACTTTAAAAGTATATTTTTTACAGTTACAAACGAAAGAAAGCTTAGGCGAATAGTGGGACAGATGTTTAGTTACTGTTCCTAGTTATATGACCACTCACTGTATTTTTTTGCTATTTTTTTTTTTGGATTTTTATATCGTTTAGCACCAAATTCAATTAAAGTATTTGTGAAAAAATGCTTAATTAACTTAATTTGAGATTTATCCATAAATAAATAATTTATTTCTCAAAGTATAATGAAAATAAACATTTAATTTAAATTTAGCTTGACACAACATTTTTTCTAGAGATGAGCTTTTGCAACAATTAATTAATTCAATATTATTTCTTGTTATATTTATTTATTTGAATTTATATATCTTTTATATTATTAATTCGTTTTTTATTATTTTTTTATTTTTTTGTTGCCACTTGAGTAACGAAACAAGGTATCGTTTTTGCATCTTAATTTCCTCCCTATGACGTAATAAATAAAACCTTGACATACTCGTGCTTTATAGCAACCATTATATTTAACTGAAGCAATCGAAGAATTGTTAATTACGTGTCGATTTATTTAATGCATTTGCATTCATCACTAAGATGAAGTTCGTCATCATTTAGATCATTAGCCAGCCACACAGTCAGTAAAATATTATGAAACTTATTCATGCAGCATTAATATTTGCTCAATAATTCATTAAGATAAAGGGCGTTAGGTGATGTAGTTAAATGTATTAAATATTTATTCTTTATGATACTTTAGTTGTTAATATTGACGACATGAAATTAATGCTAAAATTATATGTTAAAGGGTGCTCCAATGCCTTGTTTATTTTAATGTATATGGCCATACTTTTGAACAGTTTTAATCAGACAAGTGAAATTTATAAAAAACCTGTATTGCTAAGTCTTCAACAAGAACAGGTATAAAATTTCGATTTGAAAGTTAAAGGGCATTCCAATAATTAATGTAAAATTATGTATGTAGTCGAACTTTTGAACCGTTATAGAAGGACAGCTGAATCTGCATTGCTGTAAGAAAAAGTATAGAATTTTAATTTAAAAATTAAAGGTTGTACTCATAACTGATGTAATTTAAACTATGTGGCCCTATCTAGTGAAACAATAACTCACTATATGTCTTACATAATATGCAGTATAAGTCCTCTTTTACAATGTAAAATTATAATTTTGAAAATATGTGTTCGGCTCACGCAATAACATAAAGAGGAGTGCTTTGATGGAAAATTGCGTTTAGCGAAGATTTTAATTTTTGCTTAATGAGATAAAGGGATTAAAGCGAATTCACCGTTTGGTGCGATTTATAGGCTGGTAGCATCATGGGAATTTATTTCTTTAAAAATAAAACCAGTTATGGAGTTATAAATCAATAACCAAATATTTTCTGTTTGTGATTACAACAGGATGTCGATTCGTGCCATACGACGACCGCAACCGTAGACTCTTCAACATTTGGCAATAATTTGATAACGAGAAATAGACCTCTCAATTTATCTTCAAAGTAGTGCGATTTGAGATCCTTCGATTATTTTCTTAGAAGTCATATGAAGTCGCTTGCTTATGCTAATAAGCCAGCAGCAATTGACGCCTTGGAATCCGATGTTGCTCATGTTACTTGTGATACAGAGACAAATATGCTCCATTGCTTCACAATTAGAGAGTACTAATCAAAACGCGGCTTGAAAATGATGTTCTTACATCGAAAGTACTCGCCAAACGTACGTAGCCAGTGACGACGGTCTTCACTGAAAGGTATGACAACAATTAGAGGTCCATAACCCCCTTAAAGAACAGCCATGATGGCCATATGCTCTAATATAATTTTTAATTTATTTTACATAATTTTATTATTCTTTGGAAAAGAAAACTTGTTTTAATTAGAATTTAATTACTTGTGTTATTTTTATATTAGATTATGACAGGGCTATAATTAGGAATTTATCAGATAATGATAAGAATACGGCCAGGGTAAATATGGCTACTCTATGACCTTAACATGACTGGATTGTTATAAGTCTGTGACCAGATTATGACTAGCCAGTGACATGATTATTGCTACACTAAGTAGACCAGAGTATGATTGAACGTGGCTAAACTATGAAAGGATTATAAATTACCTATGAGTAGAATATGGCCTAAATATGGATAATCTGTGATTTAGCAAAAACTCTAATACGACTAAATTATGATGAAACTATCAATAAACCATGGCAACGCTATGATTGAACTTTGACCAAACACAGAGACCAAGTGGGCTGTGGCAACACGACTGCCTGCCTTACCTAAATTTGACCAAACTTTGATTAGATAAGGACCAGACTCAGACCTGATTATGACTAGACTAGGTACACTGAATTATATTAGATAAGGACTAAAGTATCGATATACTACGACAAAATTATGACAAAACTGCGACTTATATATGACAAGAATATATCTAGAATATGACTAAGATATAACGAATTGTGTCTAGCCTATGACTACGAAATGATTAACCTATATTAAGTTGAATATGATGGTATCACCAGATCATGATTTTGACTTTGCCGTGAATAGATTTTGAATAGGCCTTGAACATATTAAAACTAGATTAGATTATGACTATATTAAGATTACCCTATCACTAGGCTATGAATGGAACCCCAATATGATCATACTATACTTAAATATAATAAGATTATGACTAGGCTGTGACCAAATAATGCCAAGTATATAACTAGGCTATGACTAGACTATGACACGGCTATGACCAGATAATGAGTAAAGAATGAATTGAACATCGCGAGTCCTTTCGACAACAAAGCTGTAACCGGAATGTAACTAGACTGTAACAAAACTTGGATAAGAAAAGATAAAACCACGATTAGACTCTCTTAATTTAGATAAAATTTATAAAACAAGAAACAAAGCAAGGACTATAATCATTTACCAATTAAATTTCCATAAGATAAATTCTCATTTCAATGATAAACTTTTTTTATGTATTTGCCTAAAAGGGTCATCATGACACAAATAAAATATATAAAAGAAATAATAATGAATTGAAACAAAAAAAGAATTATAAAAGAAAGAAACCTAAAGATATGTTTATGATAAATCTCAGCATTTTGTATTTTGTAACTATGACAGCGGAAACATACATGGAAAGAATACACACAGAAAATCAAATAAAATAAACAAATCCCTGGGTGTCTATTCCACAAGCCAAGAGCATATTAACTTATGCTTTTGTAACATTTATTTGCTGATTTTTTTCTTTCATTTGTCCATGCTAAAAGCAAAAATGTATAGGAAAGAGTATAGACGGGCGGGAGGCGATACAGGGAGCTTAGCAAAAAAATAAAAATAAAATAATACAGAACATATTTCCTGTTTTATCTTAAACTGACCCACAACACACACGGTGTTACTTAGAATTATCCATTCCACTAATACGTGACACATTGTGGTTTTAAGCAGTCATACAATCAGACATACAACCATTAAAGCAGCAGCCATTTAGCCAGACAAAGTGCATGATGTATCTAACCACGTCTGATTATACATTTGGTGTTGGCAAAAGGGGAGAGCCTGTGTTGTGTGAATCAGACCCAGAGTGCTGTTTGCTTGCTTTACGCTCATTTATTGGTCATTCAAAGTGTATTGCGTTAATTCTGTGTTCATGTGTTTTTTTTTTGTTCTTATTTTTTTCAAATTCTCTGCTTAAGCTGTGTTTATTAACAGATTTAACAATGTGCACTTTCTCGCAGCTAAAAAGAAATTATAACGTCGTATTTGCCGAACTCGACCGCCAACCAATAAAAATACAAAGAACAAAAAACAAAAAATAAAGACAACATTTAATCTTAAGTAATTTATTTAAATACCATGTCAGACAGCCATAAAACGGAGCATTTAAATTGACAAAAAGTAAATTAGAGAAACAACGGCAGAGGAAACATTTAAATGTTTTTTAAGAGAAATTTTGCAACAGAAGAGTATCAAAATCCAAATTTTCCTCAAAATGACCACATAATATATATTTTGCATAATCGATTTTATAAGGTCAGTGTGCTTAGGCGTTTAAAAAAGTTGTTAGACCAAACTGAAAGCGGCAAGTTGCCAGTGTTTTTTATGCCCGACAGAACTTACGAGAGATTTAACTGCTAAACAAATTGCCTTAAATTGTTCAAATCTACTTTGAAAATCGGTCATCAATTTAATGGACGATAATCGTCCATCTGAGCACCAGGCCATCCGTGGAATTGCTAAGAGATTTTTCATCAAAATTACGCTCTAAATAATAAAAAATACCAAAACATTGAAGAAATGAGCCGACTAAATACAATATCGCCGCTGTAATTAGTGAAAGTTGATAGATTCATCGCGGTTCGCAGAAATTACGGCTACTTCTGTTCACTACGTAGATTAGTTTGCATAAAATCATTCCGGGGAATTATAGCCAGGATTGTGCTTCACAGCAGTTGAAAGCTGATCCCAAGATTTATCACAAAATTGTGATCACCAGCGAGACTCATTTTTTGAATTAACAAATTTGTTAATAAACAAAATTGCTGCATATGATGTGGAACCAATTTAAGAAAGGCCCTACAGACTCCATTTCATCGTTAAAAATTCACCACTTAATGCAATTTACACGTGGAAGCATCACTGGACTTTATTTCTTCAAAAATAAGAGTACAGCTTGCGTTAAATACGATGGAGATTATTAACACTTCATGATTACAAATTTTTGTTTGAAGATATATATAACATTGATCCTAAGCTTAATCACAAAAAATAGTGATCAGCGGTGGCACTAAATTTTTATATAAATAAATTTGTTAATAAACAAAATCGCTGCATATCATGTGGAACAAATCCATAACAGACCCCACAGGCTCCATTCAACCTAAAAAAAATCACCGTTTGATGCGATTTATACCCTGGTGGCATCACTGTACTTTTTTTCTTTAAAATTAAATAAAAAATTTATAAAATAACGATGGAGATTATTACCGCACTGCAATCGAAGATTTGCTTTTTGAAGATATAGATGACATTGAGTAGGCATCAACTTATTGCAACAAAAATTTTCCGGTAATTTAATTTCAAGAAATGGACCTCTGAACTGACGTTTAGACCTTTGCGATTTTTGCTGATAAACTAGAAACCATTGACGACTTGCAGGTTAATATTGTATGTTTTATTCGTGACATACAGCTAACAAGCCGTCAATGATTCCTTTGTGACTTGTCTTGTGCATGTTTGTATGTCATTTATATTGCTTCCCCACATCATGTCACTTTAATTTCCATTTGAGGTAAAGAATTTTATGTTAACAAATTTTAAATTGCAATATGACACATACAAACATATTTTGGCGATAAAGTTGCTTATCACAAATTTGCCAACTGATAATACTTAACAGTCACAGTGGAAACCCTCTTTTCGCTTGAACCGCTGTGTAACCATTAACAAATACTGTTTAATTAATTATTCTTTATCTTCGTTGCTGTCGCAGGAACCTTTATTTTGCCATACACCGACTAAACTAAACGTGAAATTAATTGGTAATAAATTAAAGAATTGCGTGTTTTCTTTAAGATAAAAAATATTACAAAAAATTTCTTTTTTTTTTCTTTTTTTTTTGCAGAAAATAATTCCAGCTTTAAAGACATCATTTTAGGATTTAAACTGTTAATAAAAATTAAAACAAAATTAAGGTCTTTAAAGTCAACATATATTGTGGGCTTTAATTTTTGTTTCTTTATTTTTTATGACTAAGAAACGTTTTAAAATAGACTTTTGTTTGTAATGTAGGTCAGCTGAAAATTTAATGTTGTTAATGATTCAAATGATATCGTTTTTTCAAAAAAGATAAAAAAATAAAAAAAATAAATTTACTTCATGTTACAAAATGAAAAAATAAATCTAAAAAAATTTTATAGTAAAATTTTACATTATACTTTCGAAAAAAATCGCGAATTTCCAAAAGAAATCCAGGAACTTATTTAACTTTTACAAAACCCGCTTAATCTACAAAAAACACAAACAATATTAAATATATTTAAAATTTTTAGAATTTAATGAACATATTAATTGTAAATAAATTTAAAGATTAAGAAAATGATAATAATAAACTAAAATAAGAAATGAAGTTAAAAATTATAAAATAAACATAAGACTTCAAAAAGTGAATTTCATAAAGAATTATTTAATTTATCACGAAATAGGAAAGCTTAGCAGAGATTGAAAACAATAGACTTTCTCATATTTATGAAAAAATAGGAAAACTTCGAAATGTACAAGGAAGTTGTTTTTGAAAAAAAAAAAAAAAAAAAAAACTCATAACATATAATAAATTTTAAATTAATAAAAAAATGTAAAACAATATTGCAAAAATGTCAAAAGTACAAAAAGTCAATAATTATTAATTAATAAAAACTCATAAAAGAATCAAAACTTAAAAAAAACGTTATTTCAGAAAAAACCAGAATATTAATTTCCCAGAAATATTTGAAAATGCCAAAAACAAATCAAGGAAGATTTATAACATTTTTTTTAACATAAAAATCTTCTCAAAATACTAAAAACATAAGATCATTTTTAAATTAAAAAAAAATATATTAAAATTAAAAAAAAATTGAAATATCTACATATAAAAAAAGAAAATAAAAAATATAATTTAAAACAAAAATTTTTAAAATTCAAAAAATTATATAATATTTAAAAAAAATTAGGAAGTATCACAAAAGGAACTTCATATTTTTACTACATAATGACACACAAAAAATCTATCAATGAATTAAATATTCAAAAAAGAAGATTTATAAGAATAAAAGAATTTCGAGTCGAAATTATTTAAACCTCAAAAAAATATAAAATTAAAATTATAAAAGTCAAATTACGTCAGCTATGAGGATATATTATTAAAGCTTTTGTTTAAATTAATTTGTCTGTCTATAATGGCTTAAAAGATTAGTGTATATGTGCATCAATTAATATCACCTGTGGGGACACTCTTTTATTTTCAATATAAAATTGTATATTTTTCCTATAAAGACCTTATAATAATCATCCTAAATCAATTTCAAATGTCTTCCTTTAGTGGCCTCTTACAAATAACATAAGCTATTTAATATTCATCTATAGGGACAACCTTTAGTTTTTTATGCTTGTAGTTTTGGACATTTTATCAAAAACTTTGCTTAAATTTCCAGTGTCTGTCTATCACCTTTCAAAAGATTAGGCTTTAGGTATCAATAAATATCATATTTGGGGGCACCTTTTAATTACTTATTTTATACTTGTTATTTAACCAGCCACAAATTTGCACATTCTGCATAATTTTGAAATATTTGACGTCACTTATGGGAACACCCTTTAATATTTAAATTTATTTACTTTTTTGTTTTATTGAAAGTTTGTCCGTTATGGTTAATTGGACATGTAAAAATCACATGCATTGGTTCAGAAATCGTCGGTCACATAAATGAAATCATATTCTATAAACAAGTAAAATTTTAACCACCCTCTACTTGTTTGCAGTTCATAAAAACTTTTAAAATTTAATGAAAAAATTCTGAGTTTTAATAATTTTTGTGTAAAAATAAATATGGTCTCTCTTTTATGGTGAAGTGTAAATAAAATCCGTCTTGGCTTTTTTCTTGTTCAGCTTTATTTTTATCTTTATCTTACATCGTTTAATATTTTAATAATATTTTTTGTGTACGTGTGATACTTTCGTATAATTTATTGTATAATAACTTTCGCTACTGTTTTTCAAGGGTTCAATGGCTAAATGAAGGCAATTTAAATTTTAATATCAGTCATCTTTTTTTGTGCTGAGTGTAGCACTCACTTAAAAATTCAATTGAATAAACGAAATGTAATAATTAAATTATAAAAACTTTACAGCTGCAGGAATCGCTTTAAGTCTATTCGTTAATCAATTTGTATGCTTTTGTTGCTTGGTTTTGCAATATTGGGGTAACATTGTTAAAAGGCCCAGTTATTTAAATCCTGATAAAACAGTACAATGACTTCCACGTTCCCATTAAACTGCAACGAATAAAATTTTACGATGGCTATTATACTTCTAGATCTGAGTTATGCCGCAAAAAAAAAAGGAATTTATCGATTTCTGTGAATGAATTACAAGTTTTAGCGTACCCTACGTAACCCATGTATCCCGTAGTCGTGTAAGCTGTCATGTCATTGATCTGAAAAATGACTGATGGACTTCAACGACATATAAAGTATTTCACAGCTGATTTAAAGACCCTACAGTTATCTTTTGTTTAACAACCTTAAAATTAAATCATCAGCAACTGTCTGTTTAAAGGGAATATAGTATTTAAAAAGAATAAAAAAAAATTTTAAAACAAACTGTAAACGAACCATAAAAAAAGTAAGAAAGTTTGAAAAATAAAATTGTTAAAATTTTTAACCAACCCTCGTATATTTTTCTTTCTAATTTATTTTTTATATAAAAGCATTTCAGAGCTAAGTTAACAATGGTAATTATTTTGGAATTAAATTATATACTCATATTAAACAAAATTTAACTAGGTGGCAACTCTAATCATAGTTGCCATCCGCAGGAATATGTACCAATAGATGTATAAAACAGAAAATTGGCATTTAATAATGCACTATAATTGAGAGCCACCAACTGCAAGAGCTTAAACAGAAGGATATAATAAAAAAGGAGCAGGCACCAAAAAAAAAAAAAAAACAATTTCTGTAAATTAAAAAAATATATTTTGAAGCAAAGATAAAAAGTGTTTCGTAGTAAAAATTAAATAAAACGAAATACTATGTATGCGTAAAAAAATCCATATGTACATTAGTTCCATCCCTAAATTCACAAATTATGCAGAAAATATCCCAAAGTTTGTTCGGACCTTCCAGAAAAAAAATTTATAATTCGAACTAGGGTCTTGAAATAACTAAATGTGAGATAATTTTTAAACCGTTTTCAACTTTCCGAATAGGGGATTTTAAAACATGTGGTTCAAATCTTAATTGTGGGGGGGAAGAAGATTACTTGCGAAGTAATTTAGGAGTAGCGCACAAAAGGTCCATTAAAAATTTTGGTTTTTTATTTCGCTTATCTGACCAAAAATGCATAAAAATGCTTGGTTTTTATAAGTTATTCCAAAAATCAAATATTTTCTCATCTAACAAAAATAATCTTTTTTTTAATATTTTGCTCATTTCATCTATTTTTGAAAAATTCATCATAAAAAATTCAAATGCAAATTAATTATTTATTACACATAATAATTGTATGGTTTATACTTTTTATCAAGGCTTTAGCAGAGCTTCTATACAGAAAAAGCCTTTACACTCATTAAAGGTTTTTATTGCTTTTCAGATTCAATAAAATTTCAGATTTAATATTTTATTTAATAAATTAATAAATGCAAGTTTTTCTGATTAAATTATTAATTAAATCAGTTAAAAATTTAATAAAATTTTTATCTGAAAGCTAAAAAATACCTGAAATGCTTTAAAAAGTGACGAAAAATTTGAATTACAAATTGTTTAGTTAAAACTTTTTCCGATGCGGACAAGAAGGTATCACCATAAAAAGTAAATTTCATTTACTCCATATTTGGAAAAAATATAAAAGTCAGATTCTCTTAATTTAATATGGATAACCCATTAACAAAGGTTTGCAAGGACAGACATTTACGATACACACAAATAAGCTTATTACTTTTCTAAATCTGTGGAGCTACAATTGTGACAATCTACAAACTTGATTTAGGTTACTCTTGCACACTTTCAGTCAAAACCTTTAAGTGGGAGACGAATTATCTATATAAAAAGTAATTAATTAGTTTTCTGTCTGTAAAGAATACAAGAAGTGCCAGAATTAACCCTGAGAAAAAAGTATGTTTTTTACACAAAAGCGTAGGGTTATTTTATAAAAAGGTACCCCTTTCGAGAAATGTCACCCCCTTAAGAAAGGTTACCCTTTTGAGGAAGAGTACTTCCTGTAAACATATCTTTAAAGGTACCCCCATAAAATTTAATTATAGATTATCTGATAACTGGAAATATAACAAACATAAATTAAAAAAGTTGCGTGAGGGTTATTATAAAGAAAGGTAACCCCATTGATCACTTTTTTTTAGATCCCATATCTGGAAAACTACTTCGACAGGATTATTTAAATTTGTGTTTTTTTACTTTAAAAGCAAAAAGTGTATAATAATTGCGTTTATACTTATACGTGAAATGTTACTTTTAAATTGTTTAGATGGGGGTAGCGAAGCACACTGTGTTTTGCAAGTTCACATTTTACTAATAACTTTTTTGCAATCTCAGTTAACGATTGCTTGTAATATAAAAAGTAAATAAATTTATTTATAAGCAATAATTTAGTAATTTTTATGCTAAATCTATTACGTTGCTGTTTTGTGTTCATGAATCAGAGATGGAAGAGAAAAATATCTAAGTTTGTCAATCTGTTTGTAGTTTCTACAATATCCATTTAAGACTCCATAAAGTAAATATATTATGACTTCCTATACACAGTGAAGTCGATTGAACCATGTCCGTCTCTCTGTCAGTCAGTCCGTGTCCTTATTAAAACCAACTTTTCTAAGGCAGTACATGATCCAAAAAAAAAAAAATTTAAAGCGATTATCGATTATAGTTTCGAAAATTTCGCTAATGAAAATCAGCCAGATCGGTCCATGCATATCCCTTTTGGCAGTGAGCAAAAATTGCGCCGGTCTCTAGTTGTTCTTTATCATTTGGAACAAATTTAGTTTCGTGAAATAGTTTCCATCAACAGAATACAAATATATGGGACGAGGGAAATAAAAAATAAGAAGAAAAACATCAAGTAAAAATATTGGCTTTCCTCCATATTTTCTAAGTTATGGGCCTCTGCATTTTTTTTTTTTTTTTTTTTTTGCAAAAAAAGCACATTTGTGCAACATATATTTTAAGATATCAATATGGGTATCATTTAAGAGCTTTCGAGGAGATCTTTCAGAAAGTGCTTAAATTAAAAAAAATGTTTAACTCCTTTAGAGCCGATGACATTTAAATATATCTTTTTTTTTTTTTTTTGATGGAAGATTTACATAAATGGTGAAGGATATATAAGATTCGAGTATAGCACTCTTAATTGTTTTATTTAATTATTAACGACTAAAGTTAAAATATTTAGCAATTAAATCAAAAATATTGATTGATTTTAAATTTTAAATTTAGAATCACATGACCAGAGTTAGATTTTTATTTCTCTTTACTACACTATTATGGATATACATATGTCGAAAAACATTACATTAAGTAACAACACCCTCATTAAAGTGCTAATTGATTTTGATGCTATAAATATTTATATTATTATTTATTTTATTTTTATTCGTTAAAACATCATATTGAATTATATAATTAAAATTACTTGCTATTAACAAGTCATTTAAAATAATTTAGTTGCACAAACCTTTTAACTTAATGAATTTTCTAAAACAATAAAAAGAGTTTTTTTGCAAAGTAAGTTTGACAATAAATTTTAATTAATGCTGATAAGATAAAAAAAATAAGCGAAAAAATAAGATAAATTTATAAAATTGGCAATAAAAATATTTGAAAGAAAAAACATAATAATTAGTTAAATAAATAAAATGAATAATTATTGCTAATGCCCTGCGCTGCCGTTTCTCTTATTGTATTGTAGTTTAATATTGTATAGAATTATTTTCCAAATCCTAAAATAAAAAACTTAAATTATGAACACGCTGTCATCATCATCATTATCAGCGTCATCTATTTAACTATCATAAAATTATTTTAGTTCATTATTATCGTTAATGCTATTGTTGCCTGACGTTACGTACAGTAACTATAGTTGTGACTTAAACTAATGTAAATTCTCCATGATAAGTTTGTGTAAATACACTCATTCAATTTGTTTAAATTATCAACGATGCAGTGATTAATGATAACATGACATGCCAAAGATGTATCCACTTGCGCAGTCACCTCTTAATAATGACAAATTTTTATTTGACTTCAAACTGATGCTGATTTCTCATAATCAAATACATGATTATTAAGTAAAAAATCCATAAAATAATTTAAAAATAAAAATTAAACAAAAACACCTGAAAACCTTCATAATGTAAGTGAAAACATACGAAGAGAAAACTCACAAAAAAATTTTTGAAGACATCCGACCGCTATATTTTTTTTAACAAAAACGTTACTTGGGTCAGAGCAATAGGTTTTTATTCCACAAAAAAGAGGAACAATCTCCTGTAGCGGCGATTGGTTACTTCCAAAACGAAACAAAAAATTTTTGGTTGTCAGCCTTGACAGACCACAGTTTTTATTCTAAATAAAATAATAACCTGTGAATGCTAATATTTGTCTAATAACCAGAAAAAATATTTCACGCCTTTTTTCCTTAATAAAAAGTCGTCATTGAAAGACAACAGCTTTTAACCAAGCAAAAATATTTGCTGCGGAGAAAATAAAAGAAAAAAAAAATTCCGGTGTCGGAACAACATTTTCTTCGAAACATCAAAAATTTGCTTGCGACAGACAAATTTATTCGAAACATCAAAAAGACCACTGTTTCAGTTAAAACAAAAAAATCACCTCTTGACGGTTTTTTTTAAAATAAAAAATTGAAACATTTTTTTCTAAATAAATAAATTCGACTTAAGCGACCACAGATTTTTTCTAAACAAAAAAGTCGCTTATATTGACAGACCGCTTGTTTCTTTCGTAACAAAAATCTTGCCTGTGACAGATTAACGTTTTTTTCTCTTAAACTAAAAAAGCGTGACAAAACGCAAGTTTCCCTAAGGTACCTGTGACCACGGATTTATTCTAAAAAAAATGCATGTTTCCGACAACTGCTTTTTTTCTAAACGATAAAATTGCATATAACAGATGACTGAGTTTTTTTTAAGTAAGAAATCCAAAAAGTCACTTATGTTAGAGTGCTGTTATTTCCTTAACAAAAAGTCGCCTGTAACAAACCTGAGCATTTTTTCTACACAAAAAAAAGACGTTTGTTTTGTTTTTCTAGACAGAAATATCTCCTGTAACAATAAAATGTAGGTTGTAAAAATTAGAAAAACAACCTCTGACAGTTCTATGTTTTCATTCTGTAACAAAAGTTTCGCATGTGAGACACCACAGGCTTTTTTAAATAAAAAACCACCTGTAACAGACCACATGTTTTTCTAAAGAGATATTTTTAAATTAAAAAAGTATATATTAAATAAACATTTAAGCATTAAGCGCCGTTAGACCAATATGACACTTTTGTAAAAATATTGCCACAAAAAGCTGTTGTCAACTTAAATCAACTCCATTGTATAAAATACATATCGTTTTCTTTTTTAAGTTTCCAAGTCTTATTCACAAAAGGCCAATGCTCGAGCAACTTTTTTACCACAAATCAAAAATGATTATTTAAAATAAGTATTACTTTCATCTACTAAGCCAATACCATTGACCTGTAAGCTAAAAATCCTAATAAATCGTACAATCAAGTATAACAATAAATCCTGTTTGCTTTTTATTTCTCATATAAATAAAAAAAAAATAATTTTTTAATAAAAATCTCGACTCGAAAAGAAAGTAAACTACTTTTAGTTTTCAGTGGTAAGAAATTAGTGGTCATTGCCAAATACAATTATTATCTGCATACATTTCATTATGCTGCGATTAAATTCGTTTTTATACAAAATTGCATTTGAATATGTTTCTGTAGAGAATTACTTCCATTTATAAAAGAGTTATAACAAGATATAGGATAAGATGCCTCGTTAATTTTACCTTCTCCTCATCTGGGCAGTTTCATCTATAACTTTTGGACTCGCCGCATGTTTTCCAATTAGAAAGGAGACACTGATAAAATCTTTTCTTAGCTCAAACAAGTTCATGTGAGCCATAAGTGTTACCAGTCATAATTTGTCGCCTTCTAAGAACAAATTTTATATGGACCCCGCCATTGATGAGGAGAATGTTTTTAATAAATAAATTTCTTTCGTGCGGAACAGCTGGTAAATTAAAACTCCGTTAGTGAAAAAATTATCTGTTTGATTAAGTGTTACCTTTAAATTCAACATTAGTACAGAAGTGGAAGAGCTGAGTTTTCAATTAAATTTTATATCACAAACATCACGCAATACTTCTCGGATCTTTAAAACAAATTTCCAAATACGACTTTGGACAGTTCCTTTTCTAAAATCGCAATTCTCTTAAACAGCTTTAAATAAGCACTAACTTAAGCACTGGAGGAGAAAGGAGAAATTTGTAACAACCCTTTGAAGATGGTTTCAATTCTTGGGAAGAGACAAGAATGTTCATCCTAAATACAAAAATCTTGATCGACGACCAAAACTAATCGATTCAATTTACACGGATCTATTAACCAGGTAACAACAACGTGGATGAAAGGACATATTGGCAGGGCATAATGACATAAAGCAAGGGGAATACTTGAGAAAAGAGTCTTTGCTACAACTTACAGCCCATGCTTTGGTTGTGTCTCAAAGTTTTTAACAGATAACTACAAGTAGATTGGCTTAAACCGTTGCAAAATAGACCTCAGACAGAAAGGCATGATGGTAGTTAGATACAAACAGAGTGCCTTTAGCTGGACACCTAATATAACGGCCAGAAATAACAACATAAGACATCATCCGGAATGTGGATAACAGCCTTGTTAAGTCGTTTAACTAGAGCCGTTAGAACTCTGGTTCTATCCCAAAAACGGTGAGGGCTTTCGTTTCTGGGAGCTTCATAATGGCTGAGGTTAGAATTCAAATTGCATGTAGGTGGCAAGTTTCAGGCTTTCTGACTAATATAGTCAGTTCTATACAAGCTCTAAGAAGGCACTTGCCCGATGTTGAATCTCAATAGAGACTATTTTATCAACATCGGACATAATTAAGAGTCTTTGTTTAATCAATTTAGTTTTCGAAGAAGTGTGATCCAATGTTGGTAGAATAAAAATGCCGGACAAATCAATGAAATATTTTAACTACTACTATTTTAAATGAAAAAAAATTTACATTCAAAATCTTATTTTGTTTTAAATATATTTTGCTCACATGTTATACAATTTGCTTAAATTTAAAGGCACTCCTTACTGAGCTGATCTGGTAAGTTAAATTTTTTCAAAGCAATTAAACCCGCCAACGAATAGCAAGATTTTTATTTTAATAGCATTAGGGTTAAGAATTATTAACCATTTTATTATAATCAAATCAAATATAAAATTTGGTCCTAGGAGTCTTAAAACGAATCCTACATACTCTATTCAAAGTTTGTGAGGAAAGTAGCTATCATATTTATCACTTTTTGTGACAGATAATGAATTTTTAATTTCTAAAAGATAACTGGCTGTCGACTGCTTATTTTAAAATAAAAAAAAATAGCTAGTATTAGAAAATTGACAAAAAGTGAAGTGTAGGAGAAAGAGAGAATCCATTTAATAATTTCAAACTCATGTAATAAAATCTTAATCGATACAATTTAATAAAAAGTTTTTTTTTTGTACTAAAAATAAATCATAAAAAAATTCACAAGATAACGAATGTCTCTTTGTGCCTGCCACTGCTCTAAACTACAACTTGTTATTTGAAGCTGCCTAAAAAAATTGTAACATTTTCATGTTTTGCAATTAAAAGATTATTTGTGAAAAGTAAATGAAAAACGAATATAAATTGTGAATGCAATGGTACACAAAACAACAACTACAACTAAAACTTGAAAAATAAACAACAACGGTTTTAATTTATGATAGCAATGCATTGTGTTTCATGTTTAAAGAGTTAAATGAATTCAAAATTAAAGAGACGGCTTGTAAAGGCAGTACGAAGTGGGGATGATATATTAAAGGTTTTCATAACAGATCTAAAGCAAAAGAGATGTCAGGCCTTTTTTAACTTTTACTTTATTTAAAGAAGCATTGCTTTAGCTGCTTTTAAGCGTTATAAAAAATGTTGTTCCTATTCAAGGTTTTATTTGATTTGTTATTGAAATTGAAACAATTGTTTAATTGATTCAATTATTTATTTAATAAAAAACTTTTTTTCTCTTGCATAATTAAATATATAATTGATTTAATTTTTTAATAAACTAAGAAATTTCTTCTTATATTTTTTAAATAAAACAGTTAACTGAATCAATTAAAAATTAATCAAGGTACAATTTTAAATCAATTAATACCTTTAACAGATTTGAGTGATTAATGGAAATAAGTAAACAAAATAATTAGATTGACATGCTAAAATGTTAGGACTACTCAGGAAATGTTTTAGAGTTTTAGAATATTTATTTTCAGGTCTCCGCACCAAAAAGGGTAAAAACGTAACCCCATTATGTTCGCCGTCTCTGCAAAGTTTGACCGTACCACACATTATTAAATTTGTGAAACTGTTATACGTACACATTTAAAATTTTCCCAGAAGGTTTCTTAGTACTGCCGCTGTAGCAACAAATATTAAAAATTAAAGGGTGTTCTACAAGTGACTTGATATTCATAAAAATGTTGTTATATTTTAAACTTTGAAAGAAAAACACATCAGTGTTAGTAAAACTATGTTCGCTATAACTTCTCAATATAGGGTTTCCCAACAGTGACATGATGTTCACGTACATGGGAATGTTCTTTAACCGCTACAGCAATTAATGTAAATAAAAACAAGTAAAAAATTAAAAAATTAGAAATAAAATTAAAATTTAAAGGGTGCTTCTGTAGTGACGTAATCTTATATGACTTTAGGATTTCAACCGTAGTAGACAGACATTTAACACAAAGTAAATACAAATATTTCCGGTATAATTGAAGGGAGACAAATAATTTTAAAAATTAGTGCTGTTGCATAGAGGCTATAATTTTGACAAGGTTTAATTTTTTGAACTGTAATAAACAGTCAAAGTATTGTTCGATGAAATTGGCGGATTTATTCTTAAGTTGATTTTTGTTTTAAAAAATTTCCCTTTCTAAAATTTTTCTGTCGTGTTGAATCATGTGTGAAAATAATTCAAGTGTGAAATTATTAAAATTGAATATTTCACAATATTTTTAATTATTTTTTCACCGTTTAAGTTTTTGTTTTGTACCAACTTCATTTGTTTCAGTCTGTCAATAATAATTACAACTTTATTTTCAAAATGACTTGAAATTACCGTTTAATTTTGATTGTAAAAAATATATAAATGAAAACTTGCATGTGTAATTAATTACATTTTGAAAACCAAAGGTGTGAGTTTAATCATTTCAAGCCAAGCTCTAGCAACCTGGCAAAAGTTACGCATACTATGGTCAATGGCATGGCAGCGGCTCAGATAAGTAATAATTTAAGTCTACTTGATTTTGTTACATTTTACTTTCAATAGAAATTAATCAATAAATTTATTTTGCTTTTTGAGAAAACATCAAAACAACAACTGTTTTTAAAATGTGTTTTTTCTTTAAATAAATCTGCAATCGCAGCATACAATAAAAGCAATTTTTTCTTTTCCAGCTGCCTACACCTGAGGTTTGTTTATTGTTAATTGTTGAAAATGTTACGTATTCAAACCCGTTACTTAAATAAAAATTTCATGATCTATTATTGGCTTTTTAAAAGCAAATAAGCGAAACTAATTTAAAAGAAAAAAAAAAAAGAAAAAATTTCTTTGATTTATTTTTTGTGTCCATATTTTTGTTTGTCTCATTGGTTAATTAGAAAATTTTTATCCCATAATTAGTTAAGTAAACTAAGCACTTATTTTTATTTATTTAAAATCAAAATAAATAGTTTATGTTTCATTAACTATAACAAGCACCAAACTGTAATAAAAAATGAATATAATAATAATGAATTAGGTAAATGCAATGGAAGCAAACATTAAATGTCAATGAATCGTGGTTTGATATTAAAATAAATTATAAATAATTAAATATTAAATTACAATAATTAGAAAATTTTAACAAATATAATTTAACTATTTAATTTTCTTGTCATAATGTGGTCATAGTGATACTCTTGTTGTATTCGAGTCATATTGTGGTAAATGTACTTATATTAACACTCCTATCAAAGTCTAGTTGTAGGGATAATTTACTTATAATTATACAATCATGGTATTCTTCTACCTTGGTGTTGCCATAATTTGGACCTGGTCACACCATAATCATAATCGTGTTAAAGTCTTTTAATAGTCTAGCCTAGTCATAGTTTAATCGCAGTCATAGTGTAGTCATAGTCTACTCATATTATTTTTATAGCCTACTAGTATCATATCCTCCTTATTATATTATAGTTTTACTTCTTTCATAGTTATATCATGATCTCGCCATAGTCTGGTGCCGTTCATAGGAAAGTCACACTCTTTTGATAATCTGGGGAAAATCTATTTAACAGCAGTCGTAGTTTTGTCATATTTTTAACATTATATTGTCATTACCTCTTAATTGACTGATCCTTATCAAAGCTAAGTCATAGTCTCATCGTAATCTTTTAACAGTCTAGTCATAAGCTGGCAATAGCATTGTCATTGTTTATTAACGATCTTGTCTACCCACAGTATAGTCAGATGATGTCATGTTGTAATTCAAATTTATTTAATTACAGTTATAGTCTACGATAAGAATTATCATGATTTTGTCATCGTATATTTACACTCTTGTCAAGGCACTTATAATCTTTGTGTTGCCGTGTTCACAAAATAATCAAATCACAGTCTTTTTATAGTCTTGATAGCCTTGTCTTAGTCTAATCATAATATTGTCATAGTTTATTTATACCCTGGTACAGGTCACAGCACACTCACGGTTTAGTCATAGTTTAATCCAAGTCTTGCATTGGGTTGGTCGTAATCATTGAATTATCACAGTTTTGTCAAATTCTTCTCATAGTCTAGTGACAGTCTTTTGGTAATCTAGTCATGATATTGTCATAGTTTATTTGTAGCCAGGTCTACGTCACGTCACGTCACAGCACAGTCATTGTCTTGTCATGGTTTAGTTGTTAGCCTTGCCATAGTTTAGTCTTAATCAGAGCAAATTCGCAGCCTTTTCGTGGTCTAATCATGACTTTGTCATAGTCTATTTATGGTCTGGTTTTGGCCATAACACAGTCATAGCAATGTCATAGTTTAGTTATATAGTCTTGTCATAGCCTAGTTACAATCCAGCTATAGTATGGGACAGTCCAGCCATTTAGTCATGGTCTAATTATAGTGTAGACATAGTATAGTCATTTCCTAATCTAGCGACATAGTCTTTTTCGATACGTGTTGGATCGTAAGTAAAAGTGTAGTCCTTGTCAATTATATTACAGTTGTAGTCCTAAATTATTGAAAAAAGTCTAGCAACAAATAATGATTTAGTTTTTTGTCTTATAAAGTCATAGCTCCATTCATACACAGGTTGTTTTCTAGTTAAAGTCTAGTTTTAGTGTAATAATAGACTAGTGAACTGAAGAAAGAAAACGCTAAGAAAACGCCAAGAAAAATTTTATTTTTACTGGCGTTTCAATTTGACAAATTTAGAAAAGAAATCTAAAATTTTGTTATCAATACAGTGACTTTACAAGCATGAAAAATAGTACTCGTATGGACCTGTAATATATTAAAAAAGGGCTTGTTGGCTTTCAAGTGGCAAACCTCCAAATTTCTTTAACTATTCAAGCTTTTAAATTGTTGTTGCAAATTCACTTAAAAAATTGAAAAAATAAAATTAAGAAAAAAAAAACTTTCATCAATTCGATTTTAATAACATTTTATGCATAATCAACTCATTACGCTTAGTGTTAAGCTTCCACCCATCTAAAGCTATTAAAATGATTGAATGCGGTTATTAATCAGTTTCCAAATAAATGTCATTATTATCATTATTTTAGGCGGCCTAAGATGAACGTGTGTTGTAGTTCAAAACATCAAAATTAATTGTTTTCCGCTTTTAGCCAAACATATGTTGTAGTTTTAGAAGATTAAGTTATTATTATTTGTAAAGAGATCGATATAACTGTTTGTCGCAATTGATATGAAGTTAATTAATCAATTTTGATAAATATTAATGGCTGGGAGGATATTAAAATATATCAATCTTTAAGAAAATGAAAGTGTTTATGGTTTTAAAATGATTATTGTTTCATTAAACGAGATTACTTATGTTATTAAATAACAATAAGCAAAAAAAAAAAACTTAATTTTAATGAAAAATAAATAATTTTTAGAAAATATAAAGATTTCATGCTCTTCGCAAATATGTGAAGTGTTTGATTTTATTTAATAAAATAGTTGCCAATAAAAAGGCAGCCATACAAATATTGAAAACTGTAAATTTTTTAACACTTTTCTTTTCATCAGTTGCAGCCGCTAGCGTTCGCTTCTACTTTTTTTCAATTTGCCTTCAATATTTTTTATTGTCTACCGCTAAAAAGGAAACTCTCAGTTGTTTACCAATTAATAAATGAAATGATATAATAGCAAATGTTATTCAAATACACCAGACAATCGGTGTTTAAAATATTAAAACGAATTGAACAAAAGAGATTGAAAATCAAAACACAAAAAAATAGAAAAGTGAGCTGCACATTTCAAATTTTTGATGTAAAGTGCAGTTAAGGTAACTTCATTATTGTGGTTTTTTGTTAAGTTTGTCACTGTTAAAATGTTAACTGCAAGACTTTAAACTTTTTGAAGTACTTTTAAATAAACTCGTGTGCATTTGTATGCTGTTAGGCAAGGTTGCCATACTAATTTTTTTACAATTACGATAATTTTTTCCTTTTAATACCATGTTGGTTCTATCTACTAGAAATCGTAAGATTTTCTGAAAACTTCGGGCTTGGCCTTGGCATTGAATCGTCAGTTCTGCATTTCCTGTCATACTTGCCGGGCGATTAATCGCTATTTCTCGATGCATTTAATATAATATTTTTTTTTTAATTTCACACGATGGTCAAACGTGAAAAAATGCTTAAAGAAATGACAAACTTTGGCAACTTGTAGATGAATCTTAATAGCTAAATTGTTAAGAAAACATAGTATTTTCCCCTACAATTTTATTTTTTTTATTGGATCACAAATTTGCTTTGTCATAACTCTCTTATGGAAAAGTACACATGACTAGTCACAAATGCAGTCTTTTGTCGAAATTATTCATAACCATTTGTCACAAACGTAGCTGATTTTTTTAAGCAGCAGTGGTTTTTTAATGCGTAGTTTCTTATGAGCTTGCGGACATATATCAACCTTTAAATTACTGTGGTAACATCGGCTTTATAAAATAATATGTTCTCTTTAATTTATTTTTTATTTTATTTAAAAATAAAAAATAAAATATTTTTTCTAGGAAAATGTTACATTTTTATATTCCTCGAATTGACAGCTTTGAAACTGACTAAACAAAAAAAAGAAAATTTACCTCAAATGAACTCAAGCCTGCCTTACAAGTGATTTTATAATTTTATCTTAAATTTTTTCACAGGTGGTAACTTTAAAACTAAAAATAATTTCAAACAACAGACTTGTTTTTTTGCTAACGTGAACCAAAGTGTCTGTGTGTCATTTTGTCAATTGTAGGCGAAAAATGTTTGTCTTTTTTTACTCTAAAGCTTGACTATTTTAAGCCAGAAATACTTGTATTATTTAAAAATTACTTTAAATATTTAATGGATGTATTTTTTAAGTGTATTTTTTTTCTCTAAGTTTTGGTGTTTATTATATGGTGTATCCCGATAATCACGCAAATTTTTTACGTAGACAATTTTTTTTAGCTGATAAAGGGTTTTTTTTTTTTAACAAGAACTTTGTTTTCTATAACAAA
Source organism: Cistogaster globosa (assembly GCA_937654795.1). Lineage (NCBI taxonomy): Eukaryota > Metazoa > Arthropoda > Insecta > Diptera > Tachinidae > Cistogaster > Cistogaster globosa. Next base: position 3,097,403 of record OW569406.1, read on the forward strand.
AAATTTAGATGAAGAGGACCCAAATTTTTTATTGTCTTACGAAGAGAAAAGTTTGGCAACTGTGAATGAAAAATCGTATCGGACATATGTCTGCACCGATAACGAACACAGATGTCGATTCTTTAAACTCTTTTTGTCAAAATGGCGGAAATTTTTTGTTAATCAGATCACGGATTTTAATTTTTAGGGCTGCAATAGATTCGATTGGCTGCGTAAAGACTTTGCTTTTAACACAGACCCATTGTGAAATTATGCGTTCGCGAAGTTTGGTTGCTATTAATTGTTCGTTTTATTGGCTGTGTAATTTGTTGCACCTTCCTGTTGAAATTACAAAGCATGCCCATTAAAATAAGCCAAAACTAAGTCGTAAACATCTCGCGATAACGTGATCCATGGATTTCTAGGCTCAACGGCCGAATTACGCCTACAGACCACATAGTGTCCCATACAGTGACACGTTGAGCACGCAAAATGGAGCCATTTTTCAAAGGAAATGGATTTCATCAAAAACATCATCATCATTATTTTTGCAGAGGTTTGTTGAATAAATTTTCGTAGTGGATTTATATTATTATTTATTATTAATGTGATTTTCGAACAAAATTGAAGTCATTTTAACAATTGCCAAAGCATCTACTACGAATACGTCAAAAAACTAAGATTCGAAACTGTCATGTTTTTGGTGTTGAAACAATTGAAAAAGAAGGTTAAAAATAAGTCACATTTTTATTTTTTTATCTTTGAGGTCCTTGTCAACCTTTGAATTGCTTTATTTGTTTCAGTTTCAGAGAAGCCACACACTACTGTGGTGTAAGTATTTTGTGCCAAGTTGGGACTTAAATGAAAGCAAAATAAGGCTGACCTGGTAGTACATTTCTTTCTGGTTTGGTTGTTTTGAGCTGAGGATAAATATGCGCTTTTGCATAAAAGAGTTTTACTACGAGGTAAGTCTGAAAATACTTGGTGTATGTTTGAGTATATATGCGCTCTCAAACCGCTCTGACTTGTGACGTCAAATTCCTTCATGCTGGTCTTTTTAGTTAACTCATCTACGACTCACTGATGTCATATTTTTGTCTTCCTCACAAAGTTTATGCTCCGTTAATGTTCAAAGCACGATCCTATGTTTTTTGCTTTTGTTATTTTAATACAGGGGACTTAGCTTTACTTTTTGAAGTGCTTTCTCCAAGTTATCGGCCACGAACCCACAAAAATTATTTACTTTTTCCAATCGATCAAGACGTCTTTTTTTAAAAAACTCATCCAACAACAATTATTTTCTCTTTAAGGTTTTACAAGTTGCTGGTGGGATTTTAGCCGTGATCTTTAATTTTTTAACATACACGCAAAAACAGCGCAAGAGGATGCCACTTGCGAAAAGGCTCGTTAACTTTCTAATTATGATATAAGATATTTTTAATTGAAATATCTCGTCTAAAATATTAGAACTGGCATCTTCAGTAGGATGACTGAACACCATCTGATTACATTCCAAGAAGTTATTTAGAGTTAAGAGTATTTTAATGCCAACAGGTTCAAAATCACTCACAAGCAAAGAAGTGATCTATCGTCATTTAATTAAGTCTGAACACATTTATGCAAAATTTCGTTGAAGCTTTTGACAAGGGAATTGCTGAGTGGCAAAAAAAAAACCTTGAAAGCCAATTATTATTATAAAATTATCTTTATTTTTTATGCCGCGCTTTTAAATTTTTTATAAAAAAATAAATAGAGAACTTTACAATTTAAAATAAAAAAAAAACTTTTAATTTTAGTTGTATTTTTGCTTGGTGTAAAATCATGCAAATTATTAAATTTATTTTGCAGATTGTTTTGTCTTAATGATTTATAACCATTGTCAATTTGGAAGATTTAATGTGTTTTTTTCTTTTTTGTGAATTGTGTTTGAATATTTTTGTGTAAATTGCATTGATTAGTAGCAGCCACAAACAACAGTTCAACAGTTTCAAATAAAAAAAATATATTGATAAAAATAACAATTTAACAAAAACAAATAATGAAAATGTTTAAATAAATTTGTTTAAGGAAAATCTGTGTTGAAGAAAACTCAGCAGTTGAATTTGAAAGTAGGAAGCATTAAATTCCGGTTTTGTTTCTGTTTGTAGGCAAAAATTGGCAACTTTAAATGTGTTATTTCTGTTATTTAAATAGCAAATGCAATAATTATTTGGCGCTTAGATTTTAAACTTTGTTTTATAACAAACAATCTATAATCCAACTGCAAATGAATTTATACATATTCGAAGATGTAGATATATATGGGTTGGGCCTATAAAGGTGTGCTAATGTTGGTATTCTGTGGCAGATGACGACGTGCGTGACACAGATTATTGTTTAAAATTTATTTGCAGTCTTTATTGAAATATTTTCTTTAGTAATAAGACAATTTTTTATTAATAATAAAATGATTATTTAAGCCAAGTTCCCATATAAAAAACTAAGCTAGTTTTAACTAACTTTAATTTAAATTATAAATAATTAGAAAGTTTTCAATAATTTTATTTTATAATGTTTTCATAAGATAAAAAAACTCTGGTCAATTTTGCTTTCGTTTTTTCAATTTTTCAATATATTTTGCATGCTGCACACATTTTTGATTTAAACAAACATAAAGAAAAAAACATATTTCACTTTTAGCTCGAATAGCACCGTTACCTATATAAATTTTTGGCAAGGATATTGGAAAACATAAACAATGCACCAACAACAATAATTACCGCCAACTTGCACATGCAAATAATAACAACAATAATAAAGATAAAAGCAAAAAAAGCTTGATCGAATGAATAAAGGGAATATGTTTTGCCAATGGCACAATTTACTTAAATTGTTGTTTTTGTTGTTGCAGTGGTTGTTGTTGCTTTTTAATACTATAAATTACAAAATGTACAACTTGGCAGTTGAAACGAAAATTAAAAACAGAACATGATTTCGTTTTAAATTTTATTTAGTTTGTAATTTTTATAGGGCCAGTGTTTTATTAGTTGTATTAATTTTCGTGAGGTAGCCCACAAGTACCCATCGTAGAATTCAATAACTACAATTAGAACATTACAATTCTCTTCCTCTGCCTAACCAGTTAAATTTAGCTCATAAATTTCTTTCGACGTGAACAATTTTTTTTTTTACATAAATAAAACTTACACGCTAAATTGGGGTACCCTATGAAATTCTCATTGAAAATAAGTTAAGTAGCAGTGTGAAAGGTAAAGAATTAAATGAGTGTCGCTTGCTGGAAATGGCAAAAAAAAAAATTATTTAATTTGTCAACGGTATCAATATGTTCTTGCTATACCTCTGTGGATTGATCCTAAAACGAGCTACCTTTCATTTTTTTTAATAGAAGTAACACTCAGGTTATGCTGACTTTTTATTTATTGTATTACCTTCTTTAAAGAAATAACAACTAAGAGTTCTATATTCGGCTATGCCGAATCTTCTATACCCTTCGCCATGTATGTAAACCTAGTTTAGTGAAGTAACTCCCAACAAAAATAGACAAATATTGGGGTGACAGAAATTTAAAAAATAAAAAAATCAAAAAAAAAAGTTTAAGTACGATTTATAATTTTAATACGTAAAACATTTTTACAAAATTTTATTATCTTCTGAAAGATCTCTAAAAGCTTTAATATGTTACCCATATTGACATCTTAAGAGAATATAGTACAAAATTGTACTTTTCTACGAAAAGTTCAAAAGGCCCAAAACTCGAAAAATATGGGCGAAAGCAAATTTTTCTTATATCTCAATTTTCTATCGCCCATATATTTGTGTATTTTTTTAAGTAGATACTTCACTAAACTATATGTTTCAAATAATTTGAATAAATTAGAGACAGCCGTGTGGTTTTGCCCGCTGCCTTAAAGGACTTGGACCGATCTGGCTTGTTTTCAATAGAAAAATTTTCGAAACTATGTCTGATCAATTGGCGTATTTAAATATTCTCTGGTTCTTGTAGTGCCTTGGTAAAGTTATTTTCAACCCGAACACAGACGGACAGAGGGACATTGCTCAATCGACATCGCTTTGCATAAAAAGTAAGAACATACATCTATGCTTTATGGGGTCGGGAATGGATATTGTAGAAATTACAAATTGAATTTAAAACTTAGAAATTTCCCTCTTGAAGTATAAGGTAAAAATTTTGTTTTCTTCAACGGGAATTTCGCCAAAGATTTCATTTCGTTTAAGAGTGAAACATAAAATAATACTTGCAAAAGAAAAACAAAAATCAAAGTAGAAAGACGATTAGAGGATTATCGAATGAGAAACAAAATTATAATAAATATCTTGTTTAAATAAGTGACATTGTTAAATTTATGGGATCACCCTTTACTTTTTTATTTGAAATATTTATACTTGTTATTATAACAGACGTAGACATTTACAGATTGTGTAAATTTCTAGTGTTCAACTACTAAGATTCAAACGATGAGGCCATATAAATTAAATTACGTCTGCTATGGGGGACACCCTCAAGTTTTTATACTTGCAGTTGTGAACATATAAATACATAGAATACACTCTTTGTTTAAATTTTAAGTGCTCTTCTATAACGGTTAGAAAAATAAGACCATATAAATTAAATGACATTTCCTATGAGGACACCCTTTAACTTGCAACTATGAATCTTATATTGTGGTTACAAAGGACTTAAGAATAATCGTAATATGTTAATTTTAACTATTTGTCTACATCGCATAAAAAAATACACCAAATCACATCACCTGTGGGAACACCCTTTAACTTTAACCCTTTAAGTTTTAAATCACACGTTGCAGCCAACCACAGTTTGCACGCTACCGTTCGCTTATCGTCTTAATCTAATGCATTTCGTAAACATTTATGCAGCGGTTGCTAGAAAAAAAAAATTATTTATTACGAAAATATATATGTTAAACCATGGCTAAAGTTGCTTTTTCGAACATTTATCTTACACGTACCCTCTTCAACTACGTCAAAGTTTATGTAGATTTTAATTAATTACGCAAAAAATATATATTTTTTTTTAAATATTTAATTGCAAATATTTTTTAAGTCAGATTTTTACTTTATTTTGCATACAAACACACACAAAATATTTACACTCACTTGCAGTACAACGTCTTCAAAGTTGTTAAAATGTTATGGGAATGAATAGAGAACGTGGCTGTATGGAGGAGAAGTTAAAGTTTGTTGTAAATATAAATTTTATATTTCTTCTTTGTTTACAACTTAACATTTTTTACATTTAAAAATTGTTGCTCAGTGATTGAATCGTGATACTATCGCCTTTATTAATAAGTTTTCTAATAGGAGTGGTATGTCTAGTATTTTTAGCTGCTGTTGCATTTTCTTTTAACATTCCTCTTGTTTTGTTTTTGATTTGTTTATGAGCGCTTTTTTATATTCCCACCTTGATGTCTGTCTTCAGTAAATACTGCAAGTTATGTTGACATCATCATGAGCTGCTAATATAATAAGCCAATTCCCTTAGCTTTTTACCAAAACAAGCAAACAATCAAACAAACCAAATAATTCCAAAGTATCTTTAATATGGAAAAGGGGAAGTCTGCTCTAAGAAAGAAATAAAATTGCTATAATTTTGGTGATCCCCTATTCGATGTTCTAGGCAATCGATGAGATTTCAAGTCGTTTTTTTTTTAATTTAACATTATTTTATTACTAGGCTCAGGTATCGACGTAAGGAAATGTGCCCTGAGTCGGAGCCAATGATAATTACAAAGAGACTGTATAGTCACCACATTAGCTTTTGTTGAAATGTGTCCTCTATATGCTAGCGTTAAAAAAAAAACACTAAAAATCTCATGTTTTTGTCAATCTTTACATCATTTACCCGATGTAAACAATTAATAATCTAAAAATTTGGTACAAATTTTGGGAAATTTTTTTTATACTGCTCGAATAAGAAATATAAGTCTGTTTAATTACACTTTCTTAATTGAAATTTACACTATTTCTTATTTTTTTACATTATTGACAAAATGTCAAAATTAAATACATTTTGAAAAAGTAATGGATTTTGGTTAAAAAATAATTAAACATAAAATAAATTTAATATTATCGTCTACTTTTAGTAAAACTTACTTTTTTACAGAGTTGACAAAATCTAAACTATTAATTTTTTATTTCGTTTTGAAAATAAACGGTTAACCATAAAAACATTTATTGAAATATATCTTCTACATGCTAGAGTAACAACATAGGTATACAAATACATAAAGTTTTTATATTTTTGCCAATCTTGACATTATTTACCTCATGTAAACAAATTAAAAATTAATAACTTTGTCACAGATGCTAGAAAATTTTGAGTGATACTCGTTGAAGAAGAAATACGAGTTAAATTAATTTCACAATTTTTCCTTTCTTACGCAAAATTTACATTATTTGTTATTTTTGACATTATTTTAAATATGTCAACAATTAAAATATTTAGACAAAGTAATATAATTTGGTAAAAATTAACTAAGCCCAAAATAAAATTAATATAATAATCTACTTTTACTCAAATTTAGATTTTTTACATTGTTGACATAATGTAAACAATTGATTTTTTTAATGTTTAAAATAAACAGTTAACTCATTTATAAACATAGAAAATTTTATATTGTTTACACAATTTGATGTAAAAAATATAAAAAATTGGACAAATGTAATGCTTATTTTTATATTTAGCCTAAGTTTAACTAATTTTCCTTAACGATTTATAATCTTAACATTATTTACATTACGTAATATTTTAAGATTACTTAAAGTTTTTAACCAATTTTAATTGGTTTCGTTAAAAGATTTCTTTTTTTTAATTTTCTTCATAATCAAACCTACTTAATTTCTTGCATTGATGACACATAAAATAAAATAATTTTTTTTCACTTTGATGTAACCTAAATTATTTGTGTATTTTTTATCAAGTATCAAATTATCATAAAATAAGTGGAATTTAAGTACTTTTGAATTCTTGAAAAAGACCTTTACATTATTTACCTTATGTAAACAATAAAAAAATCTGTTTTAAAAATTGTTTTTCTTGATTTCAACTTGTCTTTTACTTCCAAGTTTTTTGTCTCCTATACATTTGGAAGCTAAATATATTTTCTAATTCTTCACCTTGCATTGATTAACTTAAAAATTATAAAAGAAAAATTAAATATATTTGATCACTATGTTTCTGTTTAAATACATTATTTTCCCTTTAAGCCCACATTAGATTTTTTCTCGACAGTTTTACTTGATGAAACAACAAAAATTGCTCTTGAATTTAGAGAAAATATAAGGTAATTAATAAGCAATACATCTCTGAACTTGAAGTTTTATCGTTTTAATACTTATTTTTAAAATACTTAAATTATTTTTATAGTTCAGAATTTTATTATAACTGTTTGCATTATGTGATACTTCAAAACAAACATTCAATTATTAGGTTGTGCGATTATAAATATTAGAAAAATTCATTTATTTAGAAATTTTTTGTATTGTTTACCTTTTGTAAATTGTTTAAAATTTGAAAGAAAAATTAAAAAAGAAATAAAGCAAGGAAATAAATTCTCTGCATAATAAATTGTCTAATTATATAAAGTTGTAACGTTAAATTAGTTACCTTCTCTTGTATGTGTGTTTACTTCAAACATGCACACTTCTCATACGACTGATATTTTCATAAATTTCATTGCTTGATTGTCAAGAGACATTTATTTGAGTGACTTCTTGTTTACGCTGCCTTTTAAGGCATTCTCTTTATTTAACAATTGAAGAAATAGTCAATTATTTGTAGATGACAGAAGATTACAAAAATTGTAGAATTATAAAAATTCTATAGAAATCTATCGATAGCAAGGAATTTTCGTCATAGAAAATTGCAATTGCAAAAAGTTTTCTCTACAGAAATCTTAGGGATTGCAAAAAAAATTTTCCTATAAAAATTTTTCCCACCGAAATTTTCCGTGAAGAAGGTAATAATATCACTATAGAAAGTTACCGATTAAAGAAAATTTTGCGATGTTAAAAAAATTTCTCCATAGAAACAATTCATTCTACTGAAAATTTTTTATGAAAAAAAATTTCTCAATTTAAAATATGTCGTTGGCAAAGAAATTTTTCTACAGAAACTTTATCGAAGACAATGCGATGGCAAAGAATTTTCTTTATTGAACATTTTTCGATTGCGAAACGAAAATTTTTCGATGCAAATAAAATTTTCTCAATGGAAAATATCTAGATGACAAAATATTTTCTCTACAAAAAATGTTTCCATGGCAAAAACTTTTTTCCATGGATATTTTCTAGATGACAAAATATGTTCTCTATAGAAAATTTCTGATGCAAGAATTTTCCTTTTTAGAAAATATCTGTACTCATTATATTTTCTTCAAAAAACTGCCCGATGTTAGAAGTATTTTTAATAAAAAGTTTATCCATGAAAAAAATATTACCTATAGAAAAATTCCTAATGGCAAGGACTTTTGTCAATAAAAATTTTTTCATGGCAAAAATTTTTTCATGCCAAAAATTTTTTCTATAGAAAATTTTTTGTCGGAAAAAATGTTTTTCTGTACGAAACTTCTGTACGGCAAAAAATTATCTTTAGAGATAGCATACAGTTTTCTTTTTAGAACATTTATCGATGGCACAGAAATTTTAATGGAAATTTATTAGTGGTATTAAATTCCCTATAAAATATTTATTGAAAAAATTGAATTTTTTTAGCGCAAGCAGAGTGGTCTTTATCATTGTATTTCTGTAAAAAAAAGCTTTCGATAGCACTACTTTTCTTTGAAAGACTTACAAAGAACATTAATTTTCTAAATAAATTTAAAAACAAATTTCGATTACTCTTTAAAATGTTTTTTAAAGAAATTCTAATGTTGAAAAGAAAGCAAACAAATAAAAATATAAAAAATTAAACAAATATATGTTACTTATATATTTGACGGTTAACCAGACTCATCGCAGTTCTTAGTTAATACTTGATTCAAGAATTATGTAATAATTTTATTAACAAAAAATCTCTGAACAAAGGCACAAGTTTCAACATTTGAACTTACACAACGCTTTAAAATAATTGTAAAATTAAAATAAAAAAATTACTTCCAAAATTAAATTCACCAAAAAACATCATGTTCACATATGTATTTATAAATTTAATGTAGCAAAAATCTTGTATACAACCCTTTTTGGCCAAAACACCATTAAAAGTTTGGAGCAGAAAAAAAAACTTCCCAAAAACTTTTAAGCACCGAGACTATGAGACAAAAACATTGAAATAAAAGTAAAATTGGCATTTGCACATATAGAATATTGTACTTTTAGTCATGTCCATAAATGTTGCACAAACTCAAAAAATGAAAAAAATAAAACACAAAACTCAATATTGCAAGTTTCCTAATTTTTCTCTTCAACACTCCATCCATTCCCAGTACAGGAAACCACGAGCTGCTCATCAATATGTGCAGCCCAGCCACTTCCATTAAATTTTTTCTTCTGCAGGTTAAAATATGTGTGAAATGTTAACAAGTGCACATTTTCGTTTCATTTGTAAGACAAAAACAAAATGGTTACAAAACTAAGAATAACGCAAGCAAAATTAAAAGCACACCTACATATTTTTGAGCAGAAAAAAACACAGAATAAAAAAGTGTTATTTAGAAGTTTGTTTTAAGTGGTAAATTATTTTGCATTGAAATTCCAAACAACAAAATTTTTACATCACTAAAAATTCCACATTTTGTTTTTTGATTTTTATCGTCTATCTTTCTACATATTGAGCAATTTATGTAACCTTAAAAATTTTTGTAGCTGACAATTTATGTAGTTATGATTACATAAAATTTTTGTTACCGATAAGCATTCCGTTTATTAAAAACTTTCGTTCCGCTTAATTTTAATTAATTAATTAATTTAATATTTATTCATAAGTTATTTTTTCTAGCAAACTATTGTTGCTTACATATTTGCTATTTACAAAAATTTTTTTGTTCCAGGTATTTATTCCATTAAAATTTCTTGTCAATGATATACTTGGTATGAAAAATTTCTTATTATCGATAAATTTTGTCTAGAAATTTTTTGTTATCGATAAATCATTTATGGAAAATTTTTGTCATAAATTTGTATAGAAAATTCAATGTTCATCCCTAGCTAATCTTTACATATAAAATGTGTCAATAGTTAATTTTTTACATGCAAAATTTATCGATGGCTAATTTTTACATATAAAATTAATCGATAGATAATGTTTTACATACAAAATTTATCGATTGCCAGTTTTTTATGTAAAACTATGTAAAACTATTTTTTTATGTAAAACTATTTCTTTTTTTATCGAAAATTGATCAATAATAACTTGTTCACAAAAAAATGTATTGATGACTAATTTTTTACATAAAAAATTTATCGATAGCTAATTTTTTAGATAAATAACTTATCGATAGCTAATATTTTTGAAAAAAAATTCATCGATAGGTAATTTTTTAAATACAAAATTTGTCGATTTATAATTTTTTCCATAGAAAATTTATCAATAACCAATTTCTTACATAAAAAACTGATCGATGGCTAATTTTCTACATGCAAAATTAATTGATAGCAAATTTTTTATGTATAACATGCATAAATTTTTTAAAAATTTCAGAATCAAAAAATATAACAATAATTTCGTTTCCTAAAGAATTTTGTTTAAGCATGTAAAATTTATTTGCCCATTAAAAATATTTACTCATTTCTTTAAAGTCCTTGAATATATTGTTTTTACTTTATTTTAAGCAGTTGAATAATTTATTTATTTAAGCCATGTCAGTGACCATGTGGGTTATTTAAACAGCCCTCTTTTTAGTTGGCCTAAAACAAAAAATATAAATAAAGTAGAGACAGTGAGTAAAAGTGGCTGCTTATAACAAAACTGTATGGCACTTGTCACTTGTCTGTCAATAGGTCAAAACCTTTAGGCCAACTGCATGTATGTTTTTTATACAGAAAACAGCAACAAAAATAAAATAGAAACAAAAATATTGACACAAAAAGTATAAAAACATAGTAGAAAACATCAGCAGTGTTAAAATAATAACAAGAGCTAAAACAAAAAAAAAAAACAAAAAAGAGAACTATTTAGAATGAGAGACTCTAGTGACATTTATAACACAATACTTGTGTTAAAGTAGATACTTGAAGCCTTCTAAATGTTTGTTGTGTAAATTTATATTCGTCTGTTTTTTCTTTGTCATAGTTACGAGAGCAGCACCAAATATATTCAACTATCATGAAATCTCTAATTTTAATCATTCATTTTATTTAGATACATTTTTTCAAATAAAGCATCTGAACTGAAAACTAAAAAGCAATCAATCAAAATGTTAAGATTCTGGCATTAAGCCGACGCTTCCACCTATTTGTTCTAAGAGTCCCACATAAGTCTGCCCTCGTATGTAAATGTTTAAGTGCGTTTTTAAACTCTTTAAAATATTTAACGTAATAGAAATGCTTTAAGATGATGATGATAAAATGATTAGACATGTTCCAAGGGAATAGTTTTTATTCAAGATAAGTTGAGTGGCTAAAAGATGATAATAGGCGCAGTGAAATATGTAGCATACTTTTATGTGGTTGTTTACAAAAGTCATGTTAAGGTTAAGAAAATGTAATTGGAATGGCTAGCAGAACAGGGAAGTAGGAGTTGGAATAATATTTACAATAATGAAGGTATTATTTGTATTATTATAGCAATTATTCGATATTTATAAACAGACCTTGGTACCGGCTGAGAAGATACTTTGCTTCAAGAGGGAACTATTAGCATTAAACAGAAAGCTTTAAAGCGAAAAGTCTTAGATAATGCTGTAAGTTTTTGCTGTAATGGATCAAGTAGTCCTAACAATAATTGGCTGCACAAAAACTCTATGTGACTGTAGAGAAAAAAATTACAAAACTCATCAATCCATAAATTGGGCTGAATTTTTTTTAACTGGAAATGAGATGATTCATGCAAGAGACTGCAAATCATGATTTATATTGTGGCATCATAATATTAATAATTAATATTGTTTATCTGGATGAGATTAATTAAGACATGATGATAAGATTTGAGAAAGATGGCAACACTGGTAATACATCTATTAATTTTCAAGCCATGCTCTAGAATTTCTATATATTCAGAACGAAAAAGCTTGATAAAGTGACTGGCATATTTTCTATAAAGTCATTTGAACTCCAAGATCTTTGTTAAAATTTTTTTGTGTCTTGAAGAACACAATTCTAAGCTGCAACAAGAAATTCAACGCTAGGATATTTATGTATCAGCAAAAATCTTTGAAATATAAGATCTCCACAATATTTTAAATCTATCATAAATTATGGAATACCCTTAATTTCCAAAAAAAGCTACAAAACTTTTCCATATGAATTTCTTCCTTTAGTATTTATGCAAAATATATAGATTTTTCTATTAACAGTCCTTTACGACAATGCTTTAGGTCGTAAACATGATGAAAAACAAGAGCACGTAAGCAAAAGGAGAAAAGTATAAGAAAAAGCTAAATGAAATAGAAGAAAAACTTGTGAACTTATGAACAACTACAACAAGGATTAGAGTGAAACAAAAAAATAAAACTGTTTTACAAAACCCATTAACAATAACGAAGGCCATACAAAAAAATAATTAAAAAATCAAACAAGTAAGAGTGCAGTAGTGGTCTGTGCCGAATTTTATACACTCTTCACTATATTTGTATTACGACGTGAAATATACAGGAAATTCCCATTGAATATTTTAACAAAAAATTGGCATAAAAAATTCTTTCCTAGGATGAGGTGAAGTGTTGCTTATGGTTGTTCACCCAGCTAGTAAATGAAAAGGTTGCTATATCAGACGAGCTAAAATATTCTTCTTAATTTTTTTTATTAATTTTTTATCATATATCCAACCATCTGCAAAAACACGAAAAAAAAGCTTTAGAAAAGATATAGAAGGCCTGGACCTTTAATATTTTTCAATAACAATAGGCGTATTTAAATTTTCTCTACCTTGACTTGGCATAGTTTATTTTAACAGGAACGCGACAGACAAATGAACATCGCTCAGTTGTCTTCACTATGAGACAATAGAGTTAATAAGTTTCTTATCGCCCATCAGGGGACGTAGGTAATCTAATTTCAATCCGATTATGGATAGATAGAAGGGCAGACAGACACCGCTAAATCCATTTTTCTATGTATAAGGATTAAGAATATATTTAATTTATGGAAATGGAAATGAAAATTGTAGAAATCACAAACAGAATGACGAACTTATGTTCACTCTTTTTAACTGTGGTGAAGGGTACAAGAATGGAAATAGAAAACAAGTATGAAAAGCAAACTTCATTGTGGCAATAATCGAATTTAATGGCATCAGAAATATTGAGAAGGGAAGGCTTAAATAAACAAAAGGCAAATATACGACTTAATTCTCCTAGAGCTATTTTTTACCAAATATAATGAACCATTATTACTACGGAAGTAGCCAAGCAGTCAGAAGGAATTGTTTTTAAAAGGAATATTGTTCGAAACAGTGAAGAAATAAGAATTGTGTGCGTAACAAAAACCCCAGGTTAATAACAGAAAGTATTAAACTGCCTACATATGATCAACTTAAGCTCCTATGAAGTTTCTCCTTGTTAAGCAATAATAAATAAATGATATTTTTATAACACAGTCTTCCAAGGTTTTTCCAAACCTCTACTTTCCGCAATTGGTTTGAATTTGAATGCGGGCATTAGTGCTGCTGTCTTTATTTAAGGAATTGGTAAAAATAGATTATATCGACTTCCAAACGCCAGTCAGGCAGAGATATTTGCCATCCTTAAGTCCATGGATTTAGTGTGATGTAGTTCTCTACACTGAGGGCTACCAGGAGGCAATTAAAAATTAAAAGAAAAATAACATCATAACTAAGCTCATAAGCGTGTTGGAAGGCTCTTAGTGTGCTTATGTACTGATATAGAATTGGACTGTGCTGTATTCCAAACCTTTGAAATATAATTGACAATAAAGTTGTGGAAGAATTAGCATGGCTTTGGGATTGGTGAGAAATGGCATGGGGTGTTACGCCTAACTTTTGATAATTGTAACAGTATGGTTGATAGCTAAGGCTTTTGTTAGAGCACTATTAGGGCATTGCAGTATCTCACAGGACTTCTTTGGACTTCTGAAGGACCAATATCATTTTGGCTTAAATGGAATGTTGTAAAAATAATTGCTAGTGCGATCATTGCCTAATATTTCGTTAAGCCCGGGATCAGTATTCTGCAAAATGTCTAATGAATTTGAATTGGCATGTGTCGCTGCCTTATATTGCAGCCTTAGAAGGCTCAACGATAGACTTTTCAATGAGCGGTATGATATCTATCTCATGCTGCAAACTAGAGGATGTCGTTGACGGTCTAATCCAATTCATTGTAGGTTTGGCGCATTCAATAGAATGTAAATATTTAAACGATATTCCAGAGAATTATGATAAGTAGAGGTTTCCATTTATATATTATTGTCGTTTTTAGGAATTATCTTAGATGGCTAAAAATTTATTTAGGTTATAACAGTGGGCGTGACTCTTCCCATACAAAACAAGCGATGGTCATTGTGTTCCTAAAGAACATTCATACTTAACTTTCGTATGAATGACCATGGTACAGAGAAGTATAGTTGAGTCAAAAATTGATGGGTTAAGAGAAGTTGTCGTAGCGCTGTATATAAGAAGTAAATAAAAATCTTCGACTTCGTTAAGAATTGTAACCGATAAAATCCTTAAATTTCGTACGAATAACTTTGTTAAAAAAGAGCACAGCATTTATGCAAATCTACATGATTAGAGCAGCGGGCGCTTTCAACAGGAAGTAAATATTAATTTTTAAATCTTTTATTCATACAGCTTTTGGGTATCGACTTAGATGGGTGCAAAACTTTATTGAATTAGTGTGCGTGGCAGCTCCGTATTATATACTTTAAGAGCTTTGTTCTATAGAATCCGTATAGAAAAATAGGAGCATAGTTGAAACAAAATTCGGTAAGGTTGGAAAAGTGGGCATGGCACCTTTCTTGAAAAGCAGGTAATAATCATTACTCATCTGAAAAAGTATAGTTGATAGATTGCCAACTTTTTTTCTGATACCAAATCCATACAAAGCAAATTATTATATAACTTTGAACATTTATTTTGAAAGTGGCAAAGGTCAAAAAAAAAAAAAAAAATAATAATAAAAGAAAGAAACTTAAATGTTAAGAGTTGCTACGATTTTATATTGACCAAAAGTTTTATTGGACAATAAGTATCCTGAGATAGAAATGCAAGTAAATCTTCTCCAGAATAAGCCACAGTACTTCTCAAACCTTTGAACATAATCCTTTAAATATCTTCACCAGCTATTAGTGACTCAAAATAAACTACTCATATAGTACCAGTAATCTTAATTTTTTTCTCGCTGACAAATGTATTAAAAAGAATCGTCATGTTGATAAGTCTTTAAAAAAGCTTTACGTAAATAAATTTTTAAGACAGCTGCAATGACTGTCATAATTGGCGTGGCTCGCTTATACAAAGTTATTAGTTAATTTCGAATAGCTAAATATCTATCATAGTTAACTGGATAACATTTTACAATTGAAATACAGCAACACACTGGGTTTCTATTATTCTAGTAAAGATTGAAATAATTTTATTATATTTTTATTTTAAATTTTGATCATCCTTCGTATGTGTAAAACGCATGGACACAGTGTCATTCGAAATGAGTGATGATTAGTAGCCATTAGTAGCCATGTTACATTAAAGCAAAAAAACATTTTTTTGGGGATTTGGTTGACATAATTACACAATAATCTTTTAAAAACGAGCTTCATTGATTGAGAGACATCAAACAACGGCAAGAAGATGTACTAAAGTTGGTTGCTTCAACAATATTGATTAATGTCGTTAATGATGAAAGATTGAAAAATTACTTTGTAAAAATTATGTCCTTGTCTTACAAACTGTTAATTAATTTAACGAAATTTTATTTGAAAAAAATTTCATTATAAATTGTGTTATTTTTAGCATAATTTTAGTGTTCCCATTTCTAGTTTTGACAATTATTTTTATTTATTTTTTTTTTATTTTATCAAATTATGCATATTTTATTTCAAGGTAAAATATCCCTCTACAATTTTATTCACTTTTTAATGCAGTAACAAAATTGAATAGGTTGTTGCTCTTAAACTCTGGGTTAATTTTTGGTTTTAAATATTTTCATATTCATTATTTTTCGTTTATTTTTTTATTTTTTATGTCTAAGTTTCTAATTTCAAATTGCTATGTAACACGTTTAAGCCGTTTTTGAAATTTGTTTAATTAAAAAAAATAAATAAAAAACATACATTTGTCACGAAGTTTTGTGTTTGGCTTTTTATAACAAACAAAACACAACATTCAAATTACAAATAATGCGATTTTTTTTCACAACACACAAAAGGAATTTTCATATTTTGCAATACAGTATAATAAGACTCCATTTAAGATATGAATGGCAGGCAAATGCAATTAGTTTTGTTAACTGTAGATAGCAACATTCAGCCAATATTAATTGTAAAATAATTATATTTGAAACCAAGTTTTTCGAAGTTAAAATGCAAAATTTTTAGAAAGTGTACAATTAAGTGCAATGCCTGATTATTGCTTTGTTTTCAGTAAGAATTTTATTTAAGTTTAAGTCTATGACAAATCTAGGTTTAAAGTCTTTGTGTAACTGAGCTTTATTGTTCCTTGTAGTAGTCTCCGTCTATTAGTGAATTATGCTTGTATTTCAGCAATTTTTCATTACTCGCCATCTTGATGAGTCTTTGTTTTGTTTAGGCAAATAATATAAATGTTTATGTCCCTATCTATGTTCATATCCATGCCCATACCTAATCAATGTCCATATTTATGTCCATACCGATATACATGTCTTTATCCAACTCGAAATTTCTTTTCATTTATATATCATCTTACATCCATATGCCTATACATTTTCGTTTTCTTATAACAATCTTTATCTAGTTTCGTGTCTATGTCCATGTCCATATCTATCCAATGTTTACAAACATTAATCATGTAATATTTGTTCATGTCCATATTCATCTCTACATATATGTATTCAAATCTATGTTCATGTTGATATTCTTAGCCACATTTAATCAATCATATTTATGTCAATATTTATTTTCCTAACCATATCCGTCATATCTATCCATTATACATACATATACATGGACATATTTATTTCTAACAATTATTTTTATGTTTATATACATGCCCATATCTTTATTCATGTACAAATCAACATTTAGTCAATTTCCGTATGTATGTAAATATTGCAGTTCATATTCATATAAATTTCGAAATATATGTTCACGTTTAAATCTCTAACCATGTCTACATGTAGTCCATTTATAAATCTATGTCCACGTCAACGGCTTTTTCTTCAAATAAAGGTTAAAAACATCTTAGCTACCAGTTGTCATACGAAATGTATGACTTATCTATATAAAGCTTATTTTGAGTTCATATCTAATTTAGGGTATCTAGTCTTCTCTAGTTCATATCCAGTGTATTTTACCAATTATTCTATGTGTAGTCTACGTCCAATACAAATCAAGACTATGTAAAGTCTTTTTCTAGACTATATCTTATCTACATTTATTGTATATTCTGCTTGCATTATTAGATCTATTTCCTGTCTTGTCTATTTCAACTTGCTTTTTAAACGATTTTAAAGCATGGTCTGGTCTTTGCCTAATATTCGTTATATTTCTATGTCTGCTCATATAATCTTGTTTGCTTTGCTTTTTAATTTCAATTATAAATTACACAAAAATCTTTTTTAAGATGAAAACTAAAAATTCCCATAAACCTAAACAATGATTGTGGGTTATAAGAAGAAACGAAAATTACTAAATCTGCAAATTTCGAATTAAATTTTTTCTTAACTACATACAAGCTAACTAAAATGAGAGGAAAAATCATGTTGAAAAAAAATAATAAAATTGAAAGTATAAAAGTTAATGGTAAACAACTTAATTAAAAGATGGTTTGAAACAAAAAAAAAAAAAAAAAAAAAAAAAATTAAAAGTAAATTATCCACAATAAAAGCAAAAGTATAAATATACTTTTCCAGAGCAATCAAAGTTAAATTTAAACTGAATCTGAAGACTGTGAAAAATATGATGTTTATGAAAACGTTTTTTTTTTTTCTTTTTAGTTTTCAAGAAAAATAATGCAATTTTCCATGCATGATTAACGCAACTAGGTAAATAAATCACGCTTGAAAGCCATTCAAACTTTAAAGCTGCTTTAACAAGAAACTTAAGAGATTGTGAAGTGTTAAATTTGATTAAAGGCATCTCAAGGCACGTTTGTGCATTTATACTCTCACTGCTAATTTTACCAAGATGTCGTTAAAAAAATATTTGCAAGGAAACTAAAAATTTTACATAATTTATGTTTTACGTAAATATAGTCAAGAACAGAGCTTCTTTCTTTCTTTGTGATGAATCACTATTACACTATTACTACTGGCTCTGGAATAATAGTTCTCAATTTCCTTTCACTTTCTTATATTCGCAAAACCTTTTTAGTTTAGAATATGGACCTTTGTGCTATTCACATTCCAGCAGTTGCTACGTATGCACAGAGTGAACTTTAATTTAGCCACCGGCCAGAATTATCGTTGATTTTAATATTTGTCGAAAGAAATATGAGGACGTGTTGCCTCTTTCCTTCCATTACTTTTCCCTTCTATCATTTGGACTAGTTTTTAGTTTCTAGAGACTCGATATTTCAAAATCTTCTGCGACGCTTTCATTTCTTGTTTTATTCACCTCGTCTTATCCACCCTTAAAAGTTGGATTTTTTATACTTCTCGTTTAATTCTGTGCGTGGTTTAAACGAAGTGTTATCAAAGCTTCAAGAAAAATGATCTTGTTTGCCTTAATATTGGGGTATAAATACCACTTCTCTTTTTTTACATTGCATGTAAAATTCAGCTCCTGAAGCCAAGCAACAATAAAATTTTTTATTATTTAAACATTTTTTAAATTTAAAGAAAAGTTTTATTTTTATGATACGAGTAAATTTTATAAAAAAATAAAGAAAATTTTATAAAAATTTTTTGTAAAACCTTAAAGATCTCTCCAAAATCCTAAAAATGGTACCCATATTGATATTTTAAAATATATATAAATTTTAGAGGCCCGTAACTCGAAAAATATGGCCGAGCGAAAATTTTTTCACTGAATGTTTTTTTCTTCTTATTTTTAATTCTCTATTGCCCAATTTATTTGTGTTTTTTTTTAAAGTTACTTCACTTCACAAATCTAGTTTGTTCCAAATAACTTCGAAAAATTAGAGGCAGGCGTGGTGGTAAGCCCACTGCCTCGAGGGACATGGACTGATCTTGCTGCTTTTCAGGAGCGAAATTTTAGAAACTATTTGTGATCTATTGGCGAATTTAAATTTTCTCTAGCTCTTCTGGTGCCTTGGCAAAGTTGACCTCAATACATAGCGCAATCGACTTCGCTATGTATAAGATTTCAGAATTTGTATTCTTTATAGGGAATGAAGTATAAAAATGACTCCATAGTGTAAACGTGTTTTTCTTCTGGGTGCGTGACTTTTTTTCATTTTAAGTTGTTAATATTTTTTTATAGTTTCTTGCTTTTAACACCATTTACAATTTTTTTATTGGAAGTATATTTTTTTTTGCAAAAATTTAAATTTTTCTAAAATATTTTTAAAAATAAATATTATGATGAAATTTTAATCGTTGTGAAAAAATTATTTTTTTTTCTACATTGGGATTTCTTTTTTTCCATTTCTGTTTTCAATAAAATATCCAATTTTTAATAACAAAGACAATCTTTTAATATTTTTGGTGAAATATTGTTAAAAATGTAATATTTTATTGAAATTTAGATGGTTTAATGTTATTATTATACCTGATAATTTAGAGTTGTTTTTTTTTTCCTGAAATTTCGATTTTTTCATATTTTGAAATTATGTCTAATAGGATTTTTGTTATACATTTTCTGTAGGGTAAAGAGATAAAATTTAGACCCGATATACAATTAATTTCTAACACTAACCATAGACTATACATTCGCTAGATGTAGATAAATTACTAAATAAAAACTGGGAAGCCTTGACATAGATGCAAGTGATTTATTTTGTAAAACTCATTTCAATTTAATTTTAGATTTCCATGGGTGTAAATGTAAAAAGTTTCGTTTTTAGTTGTATAAATTTTAAGTAGATGAATGTAGTGACTTAAAGGTTTTTGTATTTTTTTTGTGTTAGTGTGCATGTTTGTGTTGATAAATAGTTATAAATTAATTTAGCTTATGCAAATTAATGTTGCAAATATTTATCTCTTTAACAACCATCACAATTGCTACTTTTCCATTTTATTTTATTTCATTTTCCTTTGCCCAACTTTTCTTTCTTTGACAATAATACCAGTTATTTTTGTAGCTTTTGGTTGCTGCTGGTGCTTGTGTTTTTGTTGGTAGTTTCTGTTTAAGCTTAAGACCATTTAAATTGCAGAAACCAGCATTTGTTAAATTAATCTCTAGATTTAGTTTACAATTGCCCAGCTCTGCCAAGGAAAGATTATACAAGAGTAATAAAATGTTCATTTTCTATGAGCAGTTTTTTATTTTGTTTTAGGAAGCTGTTAATAAAGGAGCTTATGTTTTATGATGAAATTAGATGTCCTTTTTGTAGTTTTGTCGTGTTTATTTTCATTTTTTCTTGGTTGGCTAAAGTGTTAAGCTGTTAAAATAAACATTTGTAAAGATTAAATTTTTAGTAAATGTAATTTTAGTATTTTATTGTCGGTCACATAAAGGTAGCTTAAAGAGATGTCGGTGTTTTGTTTAGTTTTAAATAAAATTTATTGTTCTTGTGGTTATTTTAAACAAAATATGATTAATAAATTGTTATCTTTAATTCTTGCGCATTATAAATAAACTAATAAAATAATAGTTATGAGGCCAAGAAAGTCCTTTTCTTAATCGTCTTCATTCTTCCTTAATGAGTAAAAAGTACGACTGATAACAATCGGTTATTGAGGTCTGTACATTTATAATATTCTTTCTTTTACTAATTGCAGCAAAACCTTGTCTTGTATCAAAAAAATAAAATATTAAAATCGCAATACATGATGGAAAACTCATGCTAATTTTAAGAACTCTGACGTACAAAGCTTTTAATTTAAAAGGTGCTTCAACTTCAACTCCTTTTGTAAACACTTCTTTATTGTATTATTTTAAATACAATGGACCTTTCAAATAATTTTCTTAATCCCTAATTTATTTAGCTAATAAAACACATAATGAAAATTTATTAGCCAATAATTTCGTTTGAAATAAAAAATCAAATTAAATTGCAGAAAAAATGCAATGAAAAACCATTTCTAGATTTGACTGATAATGAGAGAAATGAAATGAAATCCATTAAAATCTAAAAACAGAATAAGAAAACATCTATAATTACAAACATTAGTAATCACAGGAAGAAGCACTACTACATGCTACAATTACGTTAATGGACAAAGAACAAAAAAAAAAATAAGTTCAATAAATTATGAACAAAAGAATTACAAATTATGGAAAATTGAGAAATGTAACGAAAATAAAAATAAATTTTTCATGATGAAATAATGAGAAGGAAGAATAAGAATAAGAAAATGAAATGCCGAATATTTCGCGACATTACGGTTAACTGAGTAATACGGCATTTCAATGCAATTTTTTATAGTGTAAATATTGACTAAATAAAATTTTCCCTTTCCTGACACTCAAAAAAATCAGTTAATGGCCCCAATTGCGTTGTAAAAGTACTGCTGCCCGCCGCACCACCCTATCCTCCTGGAGCTGATAATGGTTTATTGTGTTGCTTGCAGTACCCTGAAAATTACCAGATCACTGAATTTTTCAGCATAAATATGGGTGGCTCTCATATTTTAACTAATGTTTTTATTCTTCGTTAATAATAATAGGAAGTTTTAATTTAATTCAAGCTTAGTATATCATCGAAAACGTGATTTATATCTCTTTAATTGCAGGATGAGATATGGTAAAAGTGCGCCTCGTGATGACATTCAGAGACCGGCTCCTTACAAATTGGTCGAAGATCAGTGGATTCCTTTAAATAAAATTATAATCGACGATAGCTGGGGATACTCGGTCAATAGAAAGATGGTTTTCTGCATGCAAACTCTGGCTGCCGGTAGAACTGGAATTAGAGATCTGCACTATGGAACTTTTGTGCCATAAATGGTAAAGTACAATTGAAGTCACAAAAATAATAGAGAAGAAAACTAGGGAATACAAACATATTAAATTCGAACTCCATCCAATTCTGGAAGGGGTAGCATTCAAATAACTATCTTATAGAGCAATGACCGAGCAATGAAAAGCCTAAAGTTATAGTTACTGCTGGTAATATGTCGGCGGCCAGAAATCACTAACGTGGCACTTGGTGATATGCCAGAGTATAAGAGGGTTCAATAATTATTATAATATAATTATTTATGATAAAATGGAGCATTGTCGATAATGTTAAGGCTATAAACAACAGTAACCTCTAGTTTTAATTAGAAGTTTTTAACAGGTTATCTTTCTTTCTTCTCCTAAAAGGGAATCCAACGAACAAACGAGGAGGGAAGGTCTTGAATTTTTAACTAAATACAATGAAAAAAAAAAAAATAAAACAATATTATACAATTAAAGTAATTTGTTCATATTAATGTCACTTTAAGTGCAGTTCTAGTTTAGATCTGGTTTAGTTCCAGTTTAGATCTAGTTGGTGGTGTAATGCAACTAGCAAAGGATCTATCTTCTCAAGTGACTACAGTCAAGTTCTCCATAATTTTCTTTCTCATTAAGTTTATTTTAAGTTCAGTTCTAGTGCAGTTTGAATTCATTTTAAGTTCAATTTATCTTTAAATTGAGCTCAGCTTTTGTTTTATTAAAACTAACTGCAGTTCAGTCTATAATTCCTTCTATTGTCTTTTTTAGGTTTAGTTTTATTAATTCCTAGTTCAAATCTTTTCCGCGTTAATTCTTTTAAATTTTATTTAATTAAATTGTACTTAAATCATAATGAATTCTGAATCAGTTTTGTTTAAGTGCTAAGAGAAATAAACATTTTTTAATCTTATTTTAATTTTGCTCTTTACGTTAAGATGCAGCTTTTATTTAGTTTTCATTCAGTTCAAGCTCATGAGCAATTATTTTTCTGTTTTTCTCCATCACAAGTTTTGTTCACGTAAACTCTAGTCCTTGTTCAGATTTTGCTTTCCTATCTTAAGTTCCAAATTAAGAAGGAAAGCTTAAGATCTTATTAAGGCTAAAACAATTTAACTGAAAAAATGTATATTAATTTTTTATTTCTAAATTACTTTTTTTATTCTGGTAAAAACCTATACGAAGTTTTAATATATTTTATTATCATTCACAATGGCAAAAAAATTATTTTTTTTGCATTTAAAAAAAATGTATTTTACATTTTACGGGTGACTAAACAAGATGGGCAAAAACTGCTCATTAATCTCATGAAACGTACAGAAAAAGCATATGATATTTTTTATTTCTTTCTTCTTGCTATTGAAATGAGTGGAAAAATATGTTTTATTAAAAATAATGATTACAATATTTTTGTTCAATAGAAGAAAAAAACACAGATAAAATATTTGGAGATAAAATAATTGGATTTTTTGCTTAAGTACAATTTTAAAAATGATTCAAGGTAGCAGCAAAAAAATAACATTTAGAGTGAAGCCTTAAAAGTTTTCAGGGAAATTTTAAATATTTATAATAAATTTAAATTTATGTTAGGACTTACATTTATTTATTAAGTGTTATACAATTTTCAGTCAGTTTTATGCATTAAATATTCTAGGTTTTTAAAGTTAAATAAATATATATTAAATATTTTACTTTTCTTCTTAAAATTGTTTCAAAATAAAATTAATTTTAAATTAGATGATAATAAAAAAATAATAATTGCTACCGCGAGCCAAGATGTGATAGCGTCCAAAGTCTTATAAAGAATTTTGAAAAGCCGGCCCAAGCCTGCTTTTGAATTTTTTTGCTAAACTTTTTTTTATTTCATTAATTTTTTCATTCAAATTTTATCACTTTTTTAATTATTCGCACAATTTTTTTTATTCTTTGGACTTTTGAACAAAATCTAGTACCCATGTTTTTTCCCATAACATTTGTTTTGCTTTCGATATTTAAAACTTGCCATTGTATTTAAAGTAAATTTTCCATATTAAAATATTTAATTAGAAAATAATGAACTAATAAAATTTTACCTTAGTCCAGAATGTAACATTTTATAATTGGATTTTGTAGAAACATTATTATCATCAACAGCGCAAACAATGGCGACTATGTATTTGTAAAAAAATATTTTGGGTATAACACTGAATAAAATGAATAGCCACAGGATAAAATTATACCAACACATAAATAGAATGACCAAAAATTGCTCAAGCAAATTTAAACCAATATTTATGGTTTTATTGGTCACCAATACAGCTAAACTAGTGGTGTAAGAGTTTTTCAAATATATATGTTTTTTTTATTTTATCTAATTATATTAATTATAACACTAATACACACAGGAATTTTTAATGTTCTAATTAGGAGAAATAAGTAAAAAATAAACTTCTAAAAGAGATTGTTAGCATGTATGCCGACGTTGCAGGGCAAAAAGTAATAATAATATGTTGCAAGGATTTTGGATTGTTAGTTGCTTTATGCAACTTGCTCTTATAAAGTCTGCACAAAAGCCCTTAGAAATATATTATAGAAAAAACTTAATTATTAATTATACCCTTCGCTATAAAAAGTGGAAAAAAGGGACTGTCATTCCGTTTGTAATTTCTACAATATCCATTTCCGATCCCATAAGGTATACATATTCTGTCTCCTTATGCATAGCGAAGTCGATTGAGTTATGTCCATCTGTCCATGCGTGTTAGTGTTAAAATCAAGTTTTGCCGAGACACTGGATCAAATGAGCCAATCGATCATACCAAGTGTCGAAAGAGGTGCTATTAGAAATCAGCAAGATCGGTTCATGTTCTTCCACGCAGCGAGCAAAATACCACGCCCAGCTATATCATTTGGAACAATAAAGTATTTTTAATTTAAAAAAATATACATATGTGAGGCGATAGAGAATTAAAAAATAAAAAAAAAAAACATAAAGTGGAAAAATTGGCCACTGAAATTTTCAAAATTTTTAAAATATCAATATGGGCATCATTTTAAAGATTTTGAAGAGGTCTTTAAGAAAATACTAAAATTTTTTATAAATGTTTAATCTATTAAGAGCCGATGGCATTTTTATGTAATTTTTTAATTCTCTGTCACCTCTATTTTTGTTTTTTTGATTGGAGTTACTTTACTAAACCAGATTTAGTTAAATCTGTGACCACAAGCAATAACAGCTTTACTCGTTTTTTGGAACTTTTAACATCATTTTTAATTTAATATTGTTGCGTTAAATCAGAGAATATCGACATTAGCTGTTTAGATTTAAAATCCAGTTTTTAAGCTAGAAATATAAAATTTGACTTGCATTACAGATTTGAGTGTTAGTATGATAGTAGCAATAACTCAAGTTGTTCCTAACTTGACTTTATTGCTTGTGGACACAGAAATAGTGAGGGGTGTATAAGATTTGGTATAGCCAAATCTAACAATGCATAATGAAGGATTTAACATCAGTACGCAATACCTCAACAATTAGTCTGATTCAAGAAAACTTAACGTGTCTTTAAAATAGAAGTAAATTTGTTTTACATTTGTATCTCATAGTTTTCTGTGAAGGCCCAATATTGCATTAAATCACAGCACCTACGGTATATGATAAACTATAAGGAGCTTTAATTTCGAAGCCAAAAGTAAAAGTGGATCCGTTTTACTCATTAATAGACAAACAAAAATGGAAAATTAGTTAAAAGAACATAAAACTTATTTAACGTATTTGAATCCCACTTAACATTTGAAGCCAATATTGATTTCTATTTAAAGCTGCTACTCTGTATTATTCTTCTGTTCTGTTCTGTTTCTATTCTGTACCATTCTGCTCTCATTTATTCTCTTCTAATCTGTTTAAATCTATTTTGTTCTTTTGTATTTTGTTTTGCTCTTATAATTGTTTTATCCTATTCCATTCTATACTAATCATGCTTCTCTTACAATGATGATATCAAAACTTCTGACACAATATCTCCTCAATATCGCTTTGTAATTCTCATTGTGTGGAAACAACTCATTTCCATGGTCTCTCAAGGTAGTCAATTTTTTTTAATCCAACTTGATCTGCCTTATATTCAGTGGATGACTGGTTAAAATTATGTTTACAACACAAAATATCTAAGCGAAATAAATGTGAATGATATGTAAAAACCAATAATATTTGGAAAAAGCAATAAAATTATAAACAACATACACGTATTTTGGCTTTTGGCAAACGGTGAATGTGGATTATTTTTCGTATCTGTGAGTATTTATTAGTTTTGATAACAAACGCTAAAATACTTTGAAAAACTTAATTCAATGTGTTTTATTTAAAAAGCAATTTTTGTATAAAAGCAAAACTAATAAATGTTTGAGAAATATAAAGCTTGTTTAATATTAAGGATTTAATAGAGTTATTTTTACATTCATAAAATCGAGAATACATTTAGGAGGTGATTTTAATTGTTTTATGTTGCTGTTGAAATTTGTTAAAAACTTTTTAATAGTTTTTTGTAAATAAAAATATTAAAATAAGAATATTAGTGCTTATGCCATTTTATTGCCTCCCCTTTTCTTCTTTTTTTGGGGAATTTATTTAAATCTTTTTATAAATTTTTAATGGATGTATAAGAAATTTATAAAATTTTTAAAATATTTAATTATAACAACCCTAGAAAAATACTTTAGTATGTAAGAAATATTTATTTGAATCTATTGTTAATTTAAGTTTCTTCTTTTTATAATAAATTAAAAAATAAATAAATCAAGGCAAACCAAAGTTATGCCATTTTATTTTCATATTATATTGTGCCTGCGATGGATCTGCTACCAAGATATTTGCAAAAGGTTGAACAAAAAATTCGAAAGAATGTCAACTCTTGATTTTAGTCTTATGTATGATAAAAGTGCGAAATGAATATTAAAGTGTAGGATTAACTTAAAAATTACGAAATAGTAAAGCAAGTAGAAATATAATGAAACTAAAAAGATGCTGTGTAAGGTAAAGCAACCAATGAGATTTTAATGAAAAGCTCACGATATTCTAAACCTTTCTATCAAACGGGCGACCTCTTAAATATAGTTTTATCTTTTTCTAGTTTAGTTAAAGACAGAATAAAACATTAATTGAAGATTTTTTGACAAAATTTAATAAAAAAAATATATTTTGTACAATTATTTTTTAAAACATTTAGTTATGGTATTTGAAAAAAGTACTTTTCAAAAAAGCACCTTTCAAAAAGTACCTTTAAAAAGTACCTTTCGCAAAAGGAACGTTTTCTATAAATAACTTCTAATATAAATAATAGTTTTGAAAAAAGCATATTCAAGTAAACTTCATTGTAATGGTGCTATATTGTAATGGTACTTTGTTGAAAATTTGTTTTTAAAGAAATCTTCTTAAAAATTTCCTTTTTAAAAGATATTCTACCAAAACTAGTTAGTGTCAAAATTTTTAATAAAGCTTCCTTTATTAGAAAGACTTCTTTAAAAAAGGCTTATTTAACAGGACATTTAGAAAAAAGGTAGAAAAATTATTAGTATATAGTTAGTTATTAGAAAAATCGTCTGTAACAGCAGGCATCTTCAAAAAATAAAAATTAAAATATGCTTATTAGCATAAAAAGTATTTTGTTTTATGAAAAAGTACCTACAAAAGATGGGGAAAGCAAAATAAAAAACTTTTTAAATATTATTTATTTAAAAAAGTGGTTAAAAAATTAGCTTGAATGAAAGTAATAAAAAAATAACTTTTAAAAATAGTTTTGTAAAATACTTGTTTAAAATGCCTTGAAATTGTGAAAGTGAATAATTGGAAAAAACCAAAAAACATAGTGCTTTAGAAAAATAATAAAACAAAAAAAAATTATTTTCTGCCTTAAAAAAATATACATTTAGTAGCACTTTTCATAAAAGTGCTTTTAAAAAAGGACTATTGACAAAGAAGCTGAAAAGGTATCAAGGGCCTTAAAAATGTTTAATTTACGGCCTTTCAAAAAATTAATTTTTGATACTTTAGAAATCAGCTTTAGAAAGTTCATTTTAAAAAAATCGATTATATATTAAAAAATCAATAAGTAAGTTTAAAAACAAACCTAAGGAAGTGTTTAAAAAAATTTTAAAATTATCTTTACTTTGTAAATTAATATTTTTTTAAACATACCCTTAGGGTTTATTACTTTAAAAAATGTAAAACAAAGTTTTATTTGTATAAAAATAATTTAACACTTAAACTCCAGTATTTAAATGAAATTTTTTAAGCACATTTGTTAATTTAAATGAAATTTATTTAATGTATTTATCTTTAAACATGTAAAACATTACGATACTTGATTTGTTTATAAGCACAGTGGGCATGACTTAAATGTGTGACTAATAGGGTTGAACATATAATGTAAGCTCTTTTTTAAAATGATGATGAATATAATCAATTAATTTACTGCTGATGTCCTAAAATATTAAAGTTAAGTCTTGCTTTTTGGCGAAGAACATATTAGAAACATCAAGTTATGGGATGTAAGCCTAAGGCACTGTTGTTTGATATTATTAACTTCACCAATTCTCTAGTACAACGCTCTTTGTAAGCTTTAAAGTAATTTTGCATGTTCTGTTATACACAAGTAGTTAACATTCAGTTTATATTCCCTGGCATTGCAATAAATTATTTAAAGTGTTATTTTTCTTTTTTTGTGTACGAATTAACATATTTTTGTTCTATTTACTTTTTATTAATGCAGCTGTAATTTGTAAATTTTTGCAAACATGATTTTTGTAGTCAGTTAAATAAAATAATATTTATTTAAACATTTTAAATTGTTGTTTGTATATGAGAATAATGTCATCATTTAAAAATGCATAAAATTTGCATTTTGACTAACATAAAACTTAATTAAAATGGATTAAATTTCATGGCACTAAATATACATAACAACTTAAATAAAAAAGGGTGTTAACAAAAAGTTTAAATCTTTAAAAGGATTTAAATATCGACATGATTTTATTTTTGATGGCATCGATAAATGATATATTTAGTTGAGAGGAAGGACTTTCTATGTAGGCAGCATAATGTATCAATAAAATTTAACAAAAATTAAAAAAATTTTCCCTTAAAATCTGCTTTATTTTCTCCATTAATTCTAAAGCCTTAAGCACTGACAACATTAAAAAAGCATAAATTAAACATCATTAAAAATATTCACGTGTAAAAATATTTTTTTTACTATCGTCGAAGCCTTTGTTCTTGTATATAATCAGCCATAATTATTTAATTATTTTTACAGCTTTATTAACAAAAATTTTTTTGATTCACAAAGAGTCACTATACTCATTTAATATAACAGTCATTGTGAAATTTTTACGCTTTGTATTAATCAAGTAGCTGATTAATGTTTAAAAATAACGAAAATTAAAAATTCAATTTAAGTTTTAATAACAAAAACTCAGTGAATATATTTATAGAATAATAAAATAAAGGGAATTTTTTAAACGTTAAAAAAATTCTTCATAATAAATATAAAAAATATTAAAAAATCTATAAAATTATCTAATAAGAGCGAAATGACATACTTCCAAATAAAAACAACAACTTAACAGCTGCTTAAAAAGCTCTAAAAACAAAATAATTTTAAATATTTGCTGCAAATACGCTTTAAGTATTAAAATAGTTAAAGAAGTAAATTAAAGGTACTGTAAAATTTTTATTGAAAATTAATAAATAAATTGTTTGCCCATAACGGTTCAAAAAATAAGCCCATATAGGTCAATTTGCGTCACCTATAGGGGACGCCCTTTTATTTTTAGATTTTCCTTTTTATTAATTTTTTAATATAGGGAGTTATAGAGGTATGTAGTAGTGCCCTTTATGGTTCATTCTTTACATAAAAAGCATGTATGTTGTATAAAGACACCTTTTAATTTTTAAGATTATAGACTGTTTTAAACATGGGACCAATCTATTAGAATCACAGTTCAATTAAAATAAAAATTAATTTTTTTTTATATCGACCTAGACATGACTGTGTTATAGAGGAACAATTATAAAAAGGAAACATTCAGTGGAGTCGATAACTTCCTTCTTTTCTTTAAGTCGGTGAAAAATTTGCAAAAGAATGACTTCCAAGCTTAAAAACTATTTTTATAAAACTTTACTGTTAAACAAATTTTAAGAAAAAGCTATTTTATGAAAAGCTTATGTGGAGCTATTATTAAAATTAATTTTTTATGCTAAAAAATCTATAATAAATAATATAATTAATAAGAATAACATGGATTTGAAAAAAATTTATAAAGATTTTATAATGATTTTCTCACTAAACTTATTTTACTAAAAAAACATTTTGTCACATTTTGTTTTGATTGTTTTATTATCATAATTTAACTGTGAGTAAAACTTTGTTTTCAAAAGATTTGTCCTATAGTCTTCAATCAATGTTAAAGCTTTGAAGGCCTTAGGTCTAATACATAAATATATTCTACAGAATTTAAAGGACTTCTGTAAAAACTGACTAAGGTGTCCTCTAAAAAAAATAAGTTTTCTAAAGTTGCTAATAGATAACATTCCTTTAAAATATGTTTTTAATTACACAAATATCAAGCCCTTCATGTTGGTAAAGTTCAACCTTGTATAAATTACAGTGTCACATTAAAAACAGTGTTCATATACATATAAGCATTTTTTTGTTTTTTTTTTCAAATTCTTATGAAAATTTTCCTATGACGAAAAGAAATGTTACATTTATTATTGTTTCCCCATTTTTTTAATTTTCAGTTCGTTCAGGCGTAAAATATGCATGACTTCCTTTTATTCCGGTTGATGTAAAATTTTTTTGCTGTATAATTTTAAATAACTTTTTTAAATTTAATTTTAAACGTTTATTTCCTTTTAATCAGAAACACTTTTAATAAATAGAGAAGGGTAGCTTTCATATTTTGCTAATTGTAAATGGCTAAATTTTTAAAGTTTTCTTGTTTAAGTTAGAAGGAAATATAAAAAGGGCTTATTTTTTTTCGGGTGCCAAAGAGAAAGGATTTAACCAAAGAATTATACAAAATATTTTCACATTATTTAATATTATTTTTTTGTTTTTTAAAAAAAGAACAAGTTCCATGAATCACGCAAAAGTTAAGCTGTTTCCTAGGTTCTATATTGTCATGGCTTTTGAACACATTAAAATATCGGTTATCTTTACTTTGCTTTAAAAGTTTTAACTTGCTTAAACAGCTTCTTAATTTATTTTCCGCACAAGTTTTCTACATATTTAAAAAAAAAACTTTGATGAAACTTTTTTGAGCATAACGATATTCACAAATTAAGCATAAACTTAAAATTAAATTCAAATGTAAATTCAACAATCAGTTTACTTTAACAGAGGGACATAAAATAAAACATACAACAGCTATAATACAAAAAAAAGAGCACTTAAATTTTAAAACAATTTTTTTAAGTCCAAGCAAAAGCAAAGTTTAAAATCTGTTCCTAATTGTTAGTATGTAAGATTTTCTTTAAGATAGTATGGTATAAAA
Organism: Cistogaster globosa; assembly: GCA_937654795.1. Taxonomy (NCBI): domain Eukaryota; kingdom Metazoa; phylum Arthropoda; class Insecta; order Diptera; family Tachinidae; genus Cistogaster; species Cistogaster globosa. The sequence goes on from OW569406.1 coordinate 3,129,242, forward strand.
CAAATACAAAAAGGTTCATTTAAAGATGTGTTATACTAAGAGTGAGAAGCCTGATACTCGATGTATAAAGTCAAAAGAAAAATTAAAAATCTACACAAACGACTAATGCATTTTTCATAGGTTTTAATAAAAATAATTATTCTTTTATACATTCAAATATCTTATACTTAGATCTTTTTTATTTCAAATAAATATTTTTGACAAAAGGTTTTACAATTTTATATTCGGCTGATTAAAATATAAAGAGCACAATGTTTAATTTTAATTACAAAATATTTCACATTGACACCACACATTTTTAGAATGAGAATACCGAGTGAAGTTCTAAATGGATGTCTTAAACTAATTCAACACTCTTATACAGATTTTAATTCTTAATTCTATATTTAAGACCTTCAGTCCTTTTTATAAACATTTCTCTTTCATGTTAAAGATTTTAAATTTTATATAAGCATTCTAACTCTTTTGCTAAATGTAAAATTCTGTGTAATATTCTGCTCTTTGACTACAACGGTCAGAAAAAAAGATCATTATAAAAAAATGTCATTTTTGAGGACACCCATTAGTATTTATTTTATTTTTTTTATAACTTTCTTTTGATGTCAGCTACAGTGTTATGCCAACTTTGCTTATATTTTATATGGATGTACTGTATGGGCGCACCCTTTAATTTTTAATATTAAGAACTTTTTGAAAATGGAAGCAAGTAGCAAACGAGAGTTATAGGCTCGAATTCTCATCGTTCTAGACAATCAAATTCAAAATCGATGCCTTTATAAAAGGAGGTAGAAAACATATTTTTGAAGAAGATATTGTGTCAGCTAAGATCTACTAGAAGATAAATTTTATAAATATAAAAAAATGTTAGCAGACAACTTCAGGCAGAAAATCTGAAAGGGAGCTACAGTTGCCTAGCAAATTCAAATATTATATGATTATGACGAATATCGAGAAAAATGATGGGCTGGCCTAAATGATGGGATCGCCGATAGTTCCTTATTGAATGTAGGTACCATGAAACACAATGACTACAGAATTTTCTGGTAATTACGAGGGATTCTGTAATAAAAAGGGTTACTCGGTTAGCTCGTTGGAAAATTTATGATGTACCACTTGTGGCTCCTTATTCAGTTAAAATTTGCTTTAGTGTTGCCTCAAAATTTAAATTAATAAGTAACAGTGCTATATTCGGCTGTGCTGAATCTTATATACACTTCATCATGTATGTAAGTAGAGTCTGGTGAAGTAACTCTAATCAAAATGACAAATATTGGTATGACAGAGATTTAAACCATAAGCAAAAAAAAAAAAATATTTTTTTACACAAAAATTTCATCGGCTCTTAATGGGGAAAGCATTTTTTAAATGATGCCCATATTGATATCTTAAGAAATATGAAGCACAATCGTACTTTTCTGTAAAAAGTTCAGAGGCCCATAATTCAGAAATTTATGTTTTTTTTTACTTTTTAATTCTCTATCGCTAATTAATTGTTTTTTTTTTTTTAATTGGAATAACTTCATTGTTCCAAATGATATGGAAACATTACATGCAGGCGTGGTGTTTTGTCCGCTGGTTTAAAGGACTTAAAACGATTTTGCTGATTTTCTTCAGCGAAATTTTTGAAACTAATTTAATCGATTGGCGTATTTAAATTTTCTCTTGCTCTTCTACTGCCTTGGCAAAGTTTAAAGACAGTAAAATTGTACATCTGTTACAGATAAATGAAACTCAGAAAAAAAAACAAAAAACATTTCGGATTTCTTGTTTTTAATTTTAAGTTTTTCAAATAAAATAATGCTTTTAATCTGTTAATTAAGTAAAAAAGTTTTTTTGATATTAACACAGATAACAAAGAAAGAAGAAAATATAAACACCTTCCATTGTGCAAACTTCAATTATTCTTCTTACTGAAAACCAAGTTAAAAATCGCGACCTTTTTTAAATAACTTAAATCCTTCTTAATTGTTTTATTCTTGTTCCATTTCTTATGTGTTACACTGTATTAAAATAAGTACTGGTATTTCCTAACTGTGTTAACTTTAACACTACCCCTCCTTTTTATTTTCTTCTTTATCTGTTAAATTGTTTAGGAAATTGTGTAGTTAAGTGTTAAAAGCAACACATGCCAATAAATTTACATACTTTGACATAGACACACACACACGCGCTTATTAAAATAATCAGATGTACAACGCAAAATAGTGTATTTGCAGTCAAGCAACACACTCGAAAAATTGTGTTTTTGAGAGCAATACTACGGAGACAATGGCAGAACTCTTAAGTAGACTTTAAAACACTCACTAGAGAATATTCTAGAGTTCTTGATCTATAAGAAGTAAAATTTATTAACAAAAGTATTTTCTTTTACAAAACCTGGTATTAAGTCTTCTATTTATGAGTATAAAGATCCTTAAATTCTTTTAAATGGCTTGGAGCGTTATAGACGAGCCCTATAAATCTATTAACTTGGACATTATTATTTTTATATTGTCCCATCATATTCTCTGATCGTTTCCTTTACGTATTGATATTTTAGCATTATAATGATTTCAAAAAATTATTTTACAATTAAAAATTTATTCCAAAGCAGTTTTTCTTACACTGAATTAAGACTAAAAAAAGTCTTAATATTTCTTCCTTAAGGGGAGTTTTGCCACATTAAAGCAACTTAATATTATGCAAATATTTACGCAAGAAACAAATAAACAGAAATGCTTACCGTTGCTTACAAAAGTATGTGAAGCGAAACTAATGTGTTTAAAGAAATGTAAATTTTAATACTTCCACAAAATCTGAATTGTAACAGAAAACGTGTAGAAATGAAGAATTTATACGTCTCTGTGTGTTAACAAGGAAATAACATTTACATAAGTGGGGGTAAATACGTAACTGAAACCGTTTCCATTTGTTAAAAAATTTTAAAACATGTGATGCAGTTTAAATATTTCTTGAAGTTTATTTTGGATTTAGATTAACAACAATTGGTACACATTAAATTTTCTATTAAAATTAAGCAAAATAATCTTAAACAAAATAATCTCATTATAATATAAATTATTAATAAATATTTCCTCACTTTTTATAGATTTTGTAGGACTTAAATTTAAAAAAAAATATTCTATGAAAAAGTACCCTCTTTGAAATAGTACTTTTTATAAAAAGTATCTAATAATAACATTAGCATATAATAAGAAAAGGATATTAAAGAACTATTTATTTTAAATTTATACCAAAGAAAAGTTTTACCAAGAAGTATCTTGCTTTAAAAGAACCTAATTATAATATATATTTTTTATAAGAAAGTATAATAAAAAACTATATCTTCAATCAATTTAAAACAAAAAATGCCTTTAAAATAATAATTCTGTTAAAAAAAGGACGTTATTAATTTATTTTTTTACAAAAAGTACTTTTTTATTAAGTATACCTTGCTGTGTAAATCTATGGTATTTAAAAAAATTACATATTTTATAGTAATATAATATTAAAAAACACCTTCTTTTATAAAATAAAACGTTGTAATTTATAAAAAGTACCTTGTGCTTAAGGGAACTTTTTTTTAAATAGATTATTAAAACATTAACTTAATGAGGATATGCTATAAAAATGAGTTTTGTTGAAACTTATGTTCTAACCAAATATCGTTCGTTTTTATGAAGCATCTTGTTACAAAAAGTACTTTATATTTTCTTCTTTATAAGAAACAGGAACTTAAGAACACTTTGTCATAGAAAAATATATTCTTGTAGCAAATATATATATATAAACAAATGCATATAAACAAATTACTCAAAAAAAGAACCTTTCACACCAGAATATTTTTCTGCGTAATAGTACTTTAAAAAAAAATATTACTAAAACGATTTTTTTTTGTAGATTAGAAAGTGTCACACCGAAAAAGCATTTTATACCCTTAAGTAAAAACTTTAGAAAGAAAGTAGCCACTTTTGAAAAAGATTTTTTCATTGAAAGTACTTTTAAACAAAACATTATAAAATTTACTGAAGAAAAAAATTTTTATACTTTTGAAAATGACTTTTTTATTGAAACTAGTTTTTTTTTTAAAAAATATGCTTAGGAAAAAATATTAAAAAAAAAATTATTATTAAGAAGAAAACGGATTTTTGGCAAAACATAATGATGATATATTTTCAAAATAAGCTTTTTTTTTAAGGGTACCTTTTATGAATAGTAATTTCTTAACATCTTTCGTTTTGAAAAAAATATCTTTTTATCCAAAACTGTCTTCACTGAAAGGTACCTTTTCATTAAATATCATTAGTTCTAAAGTATGTGGTACTAGTACAAAATTATAAATATATTTTAAAAAGTACCTTTTTACAAAAATATAAAATTATATAAACATTTTTTTCTTTAAAAAATTTATTTAAAAATGTTACCCTTTTAAACAATTTCTACTACATAATAATTATTCTTATAAAGATTAGCCAATATATAATAATAAATATATTTTTTTGTTTTGCCTTTTTTCAAAAATTACCTTTTTAATAAAAACTACTATTTTACTCAAAATAGCTTTTTTGAAGAATTTTGTTTTTCTATTTAATTTTTTATATATTTTATTTTACCAATGCATTACATGCTTTTATCTTAATTGTTGTGCTACTGCAGACATTTTTTAAGAAAATATGTTTTTTACCAAACATATATTTTTATATAACTATTTTTAATATGAAATTTCGATCACGTTTTTACAGTCAATAAAATTGCAGATAACTCCTTTCTGTTTAGAAGGCAAAATATAAAAATAAATTCAGTATTTGTGGCACCTTGGAAATGTTTTACTGTTTGAAAAGGAACACACAGCAACATGTTGCAATATCAAAAAACCTGTTTCTCTGTTTAAACATTGATGAGAGGGATAATAAAAAAAAGATGTTATTAATACAATAACATTTGAGTGATTCATATCAAACGTCTGTGTTATTTTTTTAAATATTTTGTTCACATTTGCTTTTAAACGAAATCTTTAATAAATAAAAAAGAAAGCAAAATAAAAATGTATTTGGAAATTATTGCTTAAACTGTAAAATCAGCGCTATTTTAGCGATTGAGAGCATTTACAGAATGAAGTTTAACATGGTTAATAAATCGTAAGGGATTTACGCTAAAAACTTTTATTTTTATTTACTTTAAACTTTTTCCGTTTGTAAACTATTTTAACCAAAAGTTACACCACACAATTGCTAAAAAAAAATACTAAAGTAAGTAAGACTAATAAATAAAAATCAAACATAATAAATAAAATAAGTAATAGAAATAACAAAGTTAACTTAATGAGCACTTAAACCCGTAAAAGCATGTGTACATATAATTTTATAAAAATAGAATTTTAAAAAATTCAAATCTTAATTTTGGTTAATTATCATTTTTGTTTTATTATCAAAAACAGGACTTTTTTAAAGTATGGTTACGAAAAGTCATATTTTATTAGAAGTTCTCGTTAATGCATTTTCTTATAATGTCCTGCTGGCGTCTGATTTTTCTTGTTTCCTTTCGAAAACGTTCGCAAATGAATTTTTTTTAAGAAATTAAATTAATAAATGAGTCTAAAGCCGAAATATAAATTTTAGTTTATTTAAAAAGATAGTTTTTCATAAGGCGGTACCATTTTACAAGAAAATTTTCTTAAGTACTTTTTTTTGTACCAACATATTTATTCGTTATTAAGTTTTTTTTTTCATTTCCTGCAAAAGGTTAATTTTTTTATAAAAAGTTTTTGCTGTTTTGTATTTTTGTTTAAAAAGGATTACTTTCTTAGGAAGGTACTTTTTGATACAATTTTTAATGATAATTTGTGTTTATGGAAATCGCTACTTATTAAATTTTATAAAAATGTGTATTTATATAATCGCATATGTATTTTTATATAAACGTACTTTTTATATAAAGGTACTTTTAATAAATATTTCTAAGGAGTATAATGTGATTAATTTAAGTTTTAGTTCTCATTAAATTGTTTCATTTTTCAAAAAGCTATTTTTGGATATTATGTTTTAAGATAAGATCCTCAATTTTTATGCCGTTCCATTTTCAGGGTAATATTTATAAAGGTCCTTTTTTTGCAACAAAGAATTTTTAACTTACATTCTACAGAAAGCTTATTAATTGTGAACAGATTTTTACATGTCTGTATACATTTTATATTATATGGTACTTTTTGGCAGGAAGGTACTTTTTGCTAAGAGGTACTTTTTTTAAGGAAATTTTTCTAAAGGTATTTTTTTTAATCGATTCCTATTTTATTTTATATAAATAGGTAACTTTTAATAACATATCTGTATAAAGAAAATTTTTCATAAAAAGGTACTTTTGCATGGGTAGTTCTTTTCAAGTTCTACTTGCTTGAACTTTACTTACAAATTGCACGTTTAAGCAATTGTACACTTGAATAATATTTGTTTTAAATCTTATTTATTCTTGTAGGGCTGGCACATCTATTATAAAAATATACATGTTTGAAGAATACCTACTGTTTTTGCTCTTAAATATATTTTTCATGAAAAAGAAATCTTTAATAAAAAGATTTTTGAATAATTTACAATTTATTAAATTTCAACTAGATACAAGGTTTTGTTTAAATCAGAAGTTATATTTAGGAGTACTTTTTTATTTCTTAGTACTTTTTGAAAACTTTACTTTTAAATATTTAATTTATAGGAGCAGTAATTTATATAATAGGCGTTTTTATAAATATGTATTTTATTGAATGGCACTTTTTTGGGAAGATCATTTAAGTAAATATTTAAAAATCTTTTTTATTTTAATTTATTTAATATAAAAAATATTTTTAAAAAAGTTATGTAATTAAGGTTTATTCAAAAGGTATTTTTATAAAAAATGGTACTTTTTGCTTAGGGGTATTTTTCTAAAACAGATACACTAATAAAAGAAATTCTACTTTCGCTACTTTCTTATTAAGAAATTAAGTATTTGGCAAAAGCAATTTATTTTTAAAAATTATAATTTTATACAAAGTCCTTTTTATGGCAAATTAAAAAAAATTTTTGTCGAAAATTCATTGTTTTCTAAAAGTTTATTTTTGTCTACAATAGCTATTGACTGTAAAATGCTCTTCAGTTGCTGGATTTTTTTTTATTTTTTATTTGCTTCCTTTATGATAATTGTGCCACTTCATTAACTTTACTGCGACTATTCATTGTCTTTTATGTGAAAACTGCAACTAAAAAGAATCACTAATTTTGCATGCAACTCTGTTTTATATCTCTTATATTTACGATGATCCTTTTATTATTCAACGCCAAAAATGTTAATGTATATGTGTGGATCTGACAAATGTGTTTTTATGTTTTAAAGCTGCTTAAAGAATTTATTGCGTTTGTCAGAATGGAATAGTTATAAAAACAAATAAAATCTTAAGTAGAAAATATGTGTAAAGAAAGCTTTTCATTTCAGCAACAAAGTTGCAACAAATGCTTCAAACAACAATGTATACAAATATTATTTTTAATCTAAAAAAAACCCAAATGAAAGTTTTGTCCAAAAAAGTCAACAAAAATTGTTAGTAGAGAAAATGTTCAAGCTTTAGAAATTTGAGAAGAGCCAAGGCGTCAAGAGGTAGCTTAAGGATATTAATAGATCATATGCTATTGTACCTAACCACCAACAAGAACACCAAACATCTTCCCATCAAGAACAAAAATGGAAATGACATCATATGGCTGGGAAAACCCAAAGGTACATCAAGAAAAATCCTTGTATTTCAGGGAAACAGATTTTCAGGGTCGAATTGTATATATAAATGGTGTTTTTTTAAGGCTGACAGAACTTAATATTGTAAGAAACAAAAAAAATTAACCGTTATTCAAGAAACATTTTTATTCGAAGAGAATTTTTTACGTCTAATTTTTGCCGCCTTTTTTCAGTACTGCTGGCATATGTCACAGATGTCTATCAAAATTTTAGCCTCTAAGGCGTTAATTGTTACTGACTTATCAGTATAAATCAGTGACTTTACGTGGCCCGCAGTAATCAATCGAGAGGTATTAAATGGCACAACTATGCAGGCCAGTTGACAGGTTCATTTCTCGAAACCAATTAATCGCCCAATTTTGGTTTAAATGAGCTAATGATTGCCGTATCCATATGGCATATACAGCCAATATATTAAAAACGTAATGAACTCCATCGATCGTAACGCAAGCTTCAGACTTAATTTAAAAAAAATAAGCAACCATGATAACACCAGCATGTAAAACGGACTAAACGTTGTATTCTTAAGGATGTTATGGAGGCTGTAGGCTGTGTTGTGGGGTGGTTTCACTCCATGTGTAATAAATTTGTTTATTAACATAACTGTTGAGTCAACTGCTTCTAAGCTCAATCAGCCTTTAATTTATCCAAAAATTTTCTCGCACCAATTCGCGGGACCCGCAGAAACCAATAAATTTGGATTTTATTTTTTCCCGCAATTTCGTGTAGAAAACTTGCGCCTTTAACTTGCCAAACCACAATACACTGAGGCATCATTGATCTCCTACCTTGCCAACCAGTGCGTTTTAATCAACTCCGCCATGACTGCTATAAGCTTTTGTTAAGGTGTAAATTTTTTTATTTATTTTCGTTTAAAAGCTATAATGGGATTTGTACTCGTGACCCGTTTTATTTTTTGTTTTAAAAAACAAGCATAAATTTCTATCAATTCAGAAATTGGAACTGCTCAATATATGTTTGCTAAATATTAATCTTAAACTATTCACATACATACACACACACACACCACACTTATTAGTGGTGGAGTTGAAAATTGGCAAAGGTCTACGTACAACCCAGGCGTACACTACTCAATATCTTTAATGGACAACAACTACAATACTAGCTTTCAGATTTGTTGTATTTATTGACTATAAAAAATTGTAGAAACAGTTTTGTCGTCAATATTTTTTGATACAATAAAGGATACTACACTTTCAATATCTCAATATCTATGCACATTTTCAGAGACCTTAATGCCACATTCTTTAAAGAAAAGCAATAAGCCATACAAATTTTAGAAAATCCAATAAGAAACTAATCAATTAAGAAGTTTTGGAAAAAATTCCAATTGATGTGATTTAGAACAGGAAGAGAAGAAGAAAGAGCGACAGGAAACTTAACTTACAATGCGATTTATTATTCTGATAAAAATCGCATTATAACGAATCACAAAGAATTACAAAAACACTAGAAAATACAAGATAGCAAAAAAGGAAGTTAATTGTAACACAAAGAATTCGTTAACATTATTTTTCTAATTAACCTAATTTGGTGCAAACACTTTGTGCATTTTCCTTTGCAACATTTTATTTTATATCTTTTTTGGAAAGTTAAGCCATAAAAGAATTCTTTACAATGATATTCTATTTGAAAAATATATTTTTTCTTTCTTTTTTCCTTCCACAACTTTCTTATATTGAAGTGTTTATGCATGTGGCTTATAATACACAGCAGAGTAAAGATACACCATGTGGCATGCAACAAATAGAGTATAAAATATTGTAATTGACAAAACCGTTTAAAAAGCAAAGAAGCAGAAGAGAGTAAACAATGTATCAGAACTTTAATGAAAGGAGCACTTTGTATATATCTTATTGTTGTTGTTTACTCGTGTGGTAATTGCATTATGTTGTATTTAAGCTCTTACCTTCTGTATGCGCCTGTATGTCTGTGGCAGCTATAACATTTTATATGTTGACAATATGGTTAAACTGTCCATGCTTTTAAATGCTAATGACGCTATCACTACGTTGTCATTCTTGTTTAGGTTTATTTAAAATATTTTTCTTCTTAATTTTACTTTTTTTTTGTCTCTATAACAATGTCAAGTGTTACCTTGGTTACATAATTTTCTCGTCTTTAGGATTTTTTTTAAAATGAGAAATAGCAGCCGAAGTAGCAAAATAGGGTTCTGTTATGAATTTATGTGCACCCAGAACAGCACCAGAGAGACTGATTAAACCTGATTAAAGCTTGAAAGTAAAAAGGATCGAATGTTGCTCTGGGAGCCCTTTAGCAAAAACGCCAGCGTTGTGCTTGATTATATTAGTGACTTCAAGTATCAACTGGGCAAAAGGACACCGAGAAAGTTAATACTTGCATACAATGGCTGGAGGTCGCTAAGATAGAAGGGCACATTTTATGTTAACGAAATCTTAAGCCAGTAAAGTCTAGAATAAAAAAAGTCTAGAATGAAAAAAGCTACTGTTTGCATGATACACATTAATAGTAAAGTAGTAAAGGATTGCAAATCAATTGCTTCAGAATTCTTTCGTCAAACGAAGGAGATCGAAAATGGATTCATAGAGACATAATAATAAATAAATTAAGTAATAATAAATTGCTGATTGAGTTCAATAAAAAGCAAGTAAAATATCATGGCTTAGTTATGAAATCTCGCTTACTTTTGACGTAAATAGACACATTCTTAATTTTGTCCGTAAAATATTCTAAGCAAATTTTGTTCTTTGATATCACGGTGAAGAAAGTCTGCCAGGTCACGCCTTCGCAGAAAGCTATCTTTTGATGCTGAAGCGATTTGTTCTGATCTCCGCACTCTCCTTTTTTGATTACAAATCCTGGAGAATCATAATACCCAGACAGGCTGGAAGAAAAGCTATAAAATGCTTGCTTGTTCCCCAGCGATCTTTATCTAAACATAAATGAGGAATGTGAAAACCTTTTTAGCTTTTTTAAAGATTCCTTAGCATCATTAATATATCATAATGAAACCAACTTCTTTATTTGCCAACTTTCTCTCTTATCACAGAAACAGGTTCGCCCTTGCAATTTCATCCACTGAACTATTGTTCTGTATTCTCATGTCAATGGTAGCAGCTGCTAGGTAACGCTGACACCATAATCTATTCCAAAAACCCATTTCAAGTATCACCTGAGCCTGTCGACATATAGCTGCCACCCGCCATCTATTCTGACACTATACTATCCTCTATCTTAGTTCCGGGCCATAAGCAGGCTTATGTAAAATATTGGACAGGGCTTTTGGTTCATAAAGAAGTCGTAATAGATCTTTTACTCAAACCGATTCACCGTAATTTATTTCCAAAAAGTATCTTCCATAATAATTGCAAAATAATTGGCAATTATGACAGAAACAAGCAAAAAATGTTTGTTTGTATTGCAAAGACTATAGGAATTTTCGTAAGAAATCTTCTATTGGGGTGGAAGTTAAAATTCTTGGAGGGTCCTATTTAGCAATTTTGGACATCAGCTGTGCAGTCCGATCTAATATTTAATTTGAAAAATATATTATTCACAATATTGTGATTATAACGTATATAATTAAGTTGATTCTTATCAATCGATATTGTATCCTATTTGCTGTTGCGGTAGTACAATCTTCGTTTTGGACGTAAATTCTTTTCACATACAGAATTTCAACAAATACATTTTTACTTGGTGGACTTCGTATGAATTGTTATTGTTCATAATTTAGGAAATTGGCTTGGCTTTAGCTTCTGGCTTAGATAAGTTTGAAACGGTTGAAAACCCAAGTTCCAGAACTTAAGATGATGCTGTAAAACTGATTTTCATTTGATTTCCAGGGAACTCTTAGATCAGGCATATATTTATCATATTATTTTATATAAAATGATAAAAAAATTTATAAATTAGTTTAGCTTACCCTGTTTAAAATAATATCTACTACAATATTTTCATCTATGAATTTCTGATTATTTTAACAGAAGCCGGGCACAGATTATTTAATTCGGATTATTAACAAAAAATTTTTTTGCTACATTCATATTACAAAAATCAAAAGTGTGTTGCCGAAATGGTAAAGATGTTAAATAACTGCAAAGAGTTTATAAGTCAAAAAGGTGATCTCTAATATTTATATTAAAATTTTATTATTTTCTTATGTCTTCTTGCAATAACTCAGTCGTTTCTAAAACGAATTTAAATTATTTTTTAATAGAATAGTGATGCTTGTAGATCGGATCCATTTAAAAAAGGTCCGTAATATTAAAAATTAAGGGCTGAACCCTAAATGGTACATGATTTTTATATGTCTATTAAGCCGTAATGCACACCCATATATTTTAAAATTTTTTTAAAGTTTAGATATTAACGAAGTACTATTATTCACAGCAACAGAAAGAAAGAAAAATAAAACAAACTTCAATATTAAAGGGTGAAGTAATTGGTATCATATGAACCTATCTTGTCTTGTGAAGTCCTCTATAACAACAAGAATTAAATTGGAAATTAAAGGGTGCTCTCATAAGTGATAAAATTTTATATATATGGCGTCATCATTTGTATCGTTTTAGACAGACGGTTGAAACTTAAACAGAACGTGTATTCTAAAGTCCTGTATAACAACAAGTTCAATACTGACAATTAAAGGGTGCCCCAAAAGTGACATTTTTTGTTGTATGTGGCCTTATCTTTCGAACTTTTCCAAGACATTCAATTGAAATTTAAATAAATTATGTAATATTCAGGCATGTCACATATTCCGATCGGAATGGTTTTAATTCTGTATTAAGAATTTCGATCGATTTTGTTTTACCTTCTTCAGATTCCGATCGATTTTGTTTATTCCTGAAAAGTATTTAATCTCCACTATTTAATTTATATGTGGCAAATTTTGCACACCAAAGTAAACAATAAGTAGGAAACATCATAAAAGTAAATTTAAGAACCGCAAATAACAAAATTTCATGGAAACTAAATTCCATTTTAAATTTGAAATTGGTTTCATTCCGAAGAAATTATTTGTTTTTAGTTTTCTAAAGAAGTAATTTGCGGAAATGAACTTACTTTCGGTAGGAATTGAGTTCTGTGACATGCCTGAATATTTCTACAATTTCTATTATAAAAAATTAAAGGATGTCTCTATAACTAATGTAATTTGACTTACATGTACGCAGTTTTTGAACCGTTGTAGTTAACGACTTTAAAATTACACAGAACTTGTTCTTCTATATTCGCTTATAAATTAATTGTAAATTGCAGTTTTTGTATGACATCGATGATCTTCTGCCCGTCTGTCTTTATTTAAATCGGCTCTTTTTTGTGGAAGTAAAATTATTTAAAATAAATATTTTTGCAAGAAATAATTAATATTTTTTGCTTTTAGGAATATGTTTAATAATTATTAACATTTTATATATATCTTGAATATACCCTTGTATTATTGATTGAACCCAACTACTATTTTTATTACCTTTTTTGTAAACGTTGCATAGATTTTATTTTCTCTTTGCAAATTTGTTATTGTTATTGTTGTATTTTTTTTTCTCATACATCGTTTTAAGAGCTTTTTGAAATCTGCGGTTATGAAGTGTCACTTTCAATGACAGAAAACCACAGTACTAAAGCTTTTAAAACTTTTATACAGTGGAGATTATATTTAGAGGCGCAAGATTGTTATTCACTTTCATTATATTAATCTTTTGCAACTTTAATCATTTTTGACACTAAAAGTTAATACACGTTTGAATTAATTACAAAATACTGGGAGATTATTGAAAATAAATCTGCAACCCTAAATTGATGAGTAAATTTCATCGGCGTTAGAGAACAACGATAAAATATCACCTTTTGAAAACGACAACGCTTAAGATGAAAAAAATAAATTTCGTAAAGAGCTTAGTGAATTTTAATCTGGAACTTTAATTACTCCAATAGCTAAAGGAAAACTTTTAGAGAAAACGTAGAGTTTTCACTGCCTGCGCTGGCCCCAAAAGCAATTAAAACGGAGCTCAAATTTAAGCAAACAAGTAAAAGCTTAAAATGATTTTAAGATAAATGGATATGAAAAAAAAACCTTATTAGATTTTTGGCTAAATCCTGCTTAAAACACTTTGGTACTCTTCTTTAATATAAACTCAGAAAGCGGGCCTTTTAGGACCCACTAAATAAAAATCAAAAGACATTGGAAATTGGTCTTATAATTATATCCCATAGTATATTTAAATATGCAGTGGTTTTAGTTGGCATTTTTTTTATAGCGGATTTGTGGCTGTATGTGTAATTCTTTTTTTATTTTATCAATACAACCAATGAGTGGGAAGAACCAAACAAAAAATATTCTTTAGAAAAAATAGTATTTGTTAATTTATTTGAATATTTTTTACCACTTTTTTATGGCTTAAATATTTAAGGGACATGTTGAGTTTTTAACTAAAAAAATTCAAATTGTTTTTATGTTTATTTTTTTTTTTTTTTTTTGTTTTGTTTTTGTGGAAAGAAAAATTTCATTTGTTATTCATCACTTGTTTAGATTTGGATTTATTTCGTGCCAGAAATTTAAGAAACATGTAGATATAATTAAAGAGAAGATTAAAAATAAATTTTGATGTTATGGATTACAATCAGGGTTTTGTTTTCAATTAAAGAGTTTAACTTTATTTATTAAAAAATATTTGGGAATTTTTATACTTTTTAAAATGAAACAAACGTTTTGTTTATTTAATGCGTTTTTTATTATTAATTATTTTTTAATAAACTTTTTTAATTTTCCCTTCGCCGAAACATTACGATAGCGAAAAGTACAAAAACGGTTAAAATAAATTTAGCGAAATAAGTCACTAACTGTATCAAAAATTAATTTTGGCAACTTTTTCCCTTTGATTTTCTTTAAATGTTTTTTTTTTTTTTTTTTTTTTTTTTTTTTGTTTTTGTCACATTTTCTTTACCAATCAAACTACAAATTTTTCTCGCCTTAATTCACTTCAAGATTTCATTGTTTTAACGGACTAGCTCATGCTACCTGTTGGATTTTTTTTCGATTTAAGCGATAATTTGCACGATTTTGTAACCAGAGAAGTTTTTAAGTCATACCTGTATCAATCAAGAGATTTCGATGATTTAGGCAATATTGGTTTCAATTGAATTGTGGGTAATCTTTTAATAGCGCTTTCAGCTTTGTAATTATTACTTTTTTGTATGTTTTATATGATTTCGATATTTTAGATTTTATCCTGCCTAATTCAGAAAATGCTCCTAAGCGGTTTGCTAATTTTGATATTCTTTTTATGATACATATATTTTTTTGAGCATTTCTTTTCGCAGTTTTTATTATCTGAGTGCTTTTTTAATTTTTGAATTGGGCGTTTTTGAAAGTTTTCTGGCATATCCAATTTAGTAATTTGACTTGTTCTTGATTCTCTCTTATTTTCAAGAAAATTTTCTTTAATCTGCAAAATTTCTTTTTGAAAATGATTTTTAAAGCGAATAATCCGATGAGCAAAATGCTATTCTCGGCTCTGTGCTGTTGGAGTTTTTAATGTTGTTTTAGTATTTGTTGTTGTTCTTTTTAGTGCTCCGTGCATAAAGAATAAATCAGTAAAACAATTGTTTTCGCTATTATGTCTGTCAGTCTTTAACAACTCTATATTCCTGTAACCGCCATAAGTAGAATCTTACCTTTTTTGTAGAAACCGCTATAACAAGAGATTTACACAACAAAAGTTCACAGCATTTACAAAAATATGCCCAATACAGCAACAAGTAAATATAATTTAAACATTAAATTAAAGGGTGTCCCAATAGTGACGTGTTCTTTACGTACTTGACATTGTTTATAAATCGCAACAGTCGGACACTTTAAGTTTAAATATTTTTATGAACGCTTTAAGAAGAAGTAGGGATATTAAAATATAAAGGGTATTTCTGTATTAACGTGATTTTAGTTTTTTCAACCATAGTAGACGGATATGTAGAATGTTAAAAAAAATTATATGAACAAATATGTCCACTATAAAAATAAGTGTAAAAAAAATAAAAATTAATGGTTGTTTCTACAAAGGCCTTGATTTTTACTAATGTGACCTTAAATTTTAAACCGTCCACGGCATACGAATTCAGTTTTTTTTATATTTCAATAAAACGTAGTTTTCGAGATACTAAACAAAAAGTGATTCTATAACAATAACACGTTAAATATCATGACGTGTGTTATAAAGTTTGATCATAAAACTAATCAAAACTGTTAACGACAAGATTTATAACTCACTACGCCCTCGTTACACACCCCTCTGCAAAAAAAAAACATTAATTGTCACATGGTTTAATGTTTTATGAATGTTGTATTCCAATTATTCATTAAAAATTAACTTGATGCCAAGCTCTCTATAAAAAATTTTGTATTTAAAGTCTCTTTTAGTTTGTTAATTGTAATTTATACAAATTACAAATGGCAAAAACCACCGGAACAACAACAGCAACTAAATTATAATGAATATTTAATAAAATTGCAAGAAACATGCGAACGTCATTCTACTGAAAAACCATTTATAATGAAACTTCTATAAATATTTTTAGCCAGGAAACCACAAAACGGTAGATATGTATTTTGGGCGACACTTGATGAAAATATAAAATATTAATTTGTATTTTGGCTCTAACAAAAGGGATTTTGGTTGGGAAAATTTACACAGACAGGATTGTTAGACAAAAATTTATAATGACGACAACAAAAGCAATAAATGACAAAATGTATTTTTAATATGCATAAACACTAAGTACTCCATCGAGGCTAGTTTTAAAAGTCTATTAAAAAATATATATAATGGTACGTAAATACTTTTAAACACATTCTACAGTAAATCTTTGTGCTATATTTACATTTTTTGCGAAATAACAATCTTAAAAATCATTTAAGAAACTTGTGAATTTTTTAAGACAAAGAAAAAAGTCAGACACCATGTTTTAATTTTTTTAAATATTAACTAAAGAATTGTAAAATTATAAAATACTAAAGAGGCATTATCGTGGTTTGGTTTTAAAGTTTTGTTCTAGTTTTACTATGGGACAATCTAAAAAATCATTTAAAATTTTCACTGTAAAATGATTCCACTGACTTTTACAACACAAGAAAAAATGTATGATCAGGCGAATATTAATTTTTTTTTTGTTTTTGCAAAGTAAAAAGTCTTTTAAAGTTAAAATTTCAAAATTTTAATTTTTTGTTAAAACTTAGGAATAATTTGCAACGAACATATTTATTAGTATTTTGTTTATTTTGGCAAAAGGGTCGTCATGCTGTCCTTGCCGTTATTATGAACAAGGACATAAAGAAAAACAAAAGATCTGAAAAGAATATAAAATTTTTTTAAAAGTCTAAATAAACAGACAATCTTAAAATTCTGTAAAAAATTTAAGTATGAATTGCTAAGAAAACAATCACACGGTTTAAAGCGCTAGAAAAAATTAATTTGTGGAATAAAAAGCAGTTATGTAATTTGTATTTCCATAATTTACCTCAGGATGAGACAACACTTGGCATTTGCATTCAATATACTATTCCCCGTGTTGGGCCTAATAATACCAGCTCACAAGTTGCAATTATGCATTTATTTTCCCTGGCATATATGTTTTCCCTCTGGGTTGCACCTGTTGTTCGCAATAGTTGGCCGTAAAGTAGATTATCTGCACGTTCGATATTCTTCTTAGTACACCACACAACAATTGCATTTCTACACCTCCCTTTAATAATTAACCCAGTGTCGTTTGCCCCCGGCCTAATATCCTCTACCTGCTTTAGTCATTTGCGAAGCGTGGCAAACACTTATTGGTGGATCATCGGAGTATAGTATCTCTTCCTTTCACGGTTTTCTAGCTCACAATTTATATAGTGATCATGAGGGTGCACTTCCGTCTTGCATCCTGCGTAAAAGAAGAGTATGACTATAAGTTACTTAAAAGATTATAATTGTTTTAAAACTCATGCACTATGATATTTAAAAAAATTTGTGGGAAAATATTGTTCTATTAAAATGGTTTAAAGAACAAAGCTGTTAATTATTTTCACAACAAAAAAAAAAATATTTACTAAATTTAAGTTATTCCGAGAATCATAAAATAAGTCCGCCACTTAGGAATTTCATAATAGGTCTGTTTCTTTACTTTTTGGGTAAAGTTCGTGAAAATGAGAGCAAGTTAAATTTTCTCTCATAAAGAGACAAAATTGTATAAAAGTACGGGAACACAAAATTTAAATTTTAAACACAAATTAAAACGTCAAAGTGTTTTGACTGTTTCAATAAAAGAACCAATTTAAAAAAAATTAAAAAAAAACAAAAAGGAACAGTTCTTAGAAATTTGTGACGTTTGTCAGCTCGCAAAGAAGCACAAACTCTCATATAACTATTTCATTCAAATAATTTGGAATGCTATTCCTCTTTTGGCATTTAAAAATTTCAAAAAGAAACTACAAAACTTATTCTTCTAAGTCGAAATAATGTTCAATAAGGTCTATGATTGCGTCACAATCACTAGAACCACTTGAACTCTCTCTACCAAATCCGCAACAATGTTTTTTAACTCGTCTTCATTTGCCATTACGAATTGTTCTTTTTTATAATATAATATAATATAATATAATATAATATAATATAATATAATATAATATAATATAATATAATATAATATAATATAATATAATATAATATAATATAATATAATATAATATAATATAATATAATATAATATAATATAATATAATATAATACAATATAATATAATATAATATAATATAATATAATATAATATAATATAATATTCTTTTTGAATATTGCTAGTGACTGTTTTATTTGTTTTTAATTTGTCTATGTTTTACAGCTGTTTCACAAATAAAAATAACTTGCACGAAGAAAAAGTTTGGGCTGTTTCGTGCAAAAAGAAGAAGAACTTTATTCTCTCAAAACCGCTCTCATTTACCCAATTTTTAAGTACGGGAACGCTTTTCGTGCAAATTGGGATCCCACGGGATCCCAAAGTAGAGTAAAGAAACAGACCTAATATCTGTGGAAATATATTATTGCACAAAATATTTTTAGATACACAGCTGTAAGTTATTTTCATAAAAATATTTCCAATATACTCGTATAAGTTATTTCAACGATTTGTAAAATAAATCCCACACAGGAATTTTTAAGAAAACTTTGGGAATACATTATGGTATCAAAATGTGTTTTAGTACATAACTACAATTATCAATAGCAATATATTTTCCTCATTTTTATTTTTTAACGACGTCCTTTATTATTTGTTTTTCATTATTTCCTACACTGAATTTAAAAATTTCACCACTTTAAAAATAACATTTGAAATTTTGTATAAAATTGAATATTAAAAATATATAGAAACTTTATTTTACTTCACTTGAATAAAAACATAATAGTTTTCCTCTTCCAAATTAAAAGCAAGAAATCCCTCTTAGAAGTTCTAAAAACTACATAGGAAATTTTTTATGTGTTTAAAAATTTTACTAAATCTGATAAAAATTTCAGGTATAATTAACAAAACTGATGGATGTAGTAACATTTTTTAAACATTCCTATTATTTTATAAAAATCTTCCTTAATATTTTTTTAGAAATCAAAATCTTTTATTCAGATTTTTTTTATTTCTATAGGTTTACTGAAACCTATTATTTTAAATATTCCCAAAAACTGTTAATTATATCCCCATATTGGATTTCAATATTAAATTTTATTATTGGTTCTTTCAGGTTTTGAAATGTGTTTATTTTATACCAAATTTTTTGCAAATGGTAATAAAAATTAATCTAAATTTAGTTTATTTTTTCAAGATTTTCAAATTCTCAAATAAAAACAAAATCCCCATTTTGCGATAATGAAACGTTTACAAAAAATTTTTATTTGATTAAATAAGATTTAATATTTCAATTGATAGCTATTTCATATAAAAGAAATGATATTTTAATTTCTAAAATATACAAATATGCTATTCTGGGTTTTAAAATCTATTGCAGGAATTTAGTTTTCAATTAATATTTTAATTACTTATATGAAATAAACAAAGTTTTTAGTTATAAAAGCTATTTTAGAGCGTTAAATTTAAATTCCCAAATTTTTAATATAAATACCCATTTTGAAAATTTTGGATATTTTGATGGGAATTTATTTAAATTGTTTATATTATATAATTAATTTTATTTATAGCAACTTCTTATAGCAAACCATTGATTCCAGTATTTTACGGCAAAATCGCCATTGTGAATTTCTAAATTTATAATTTTTACTTGTGGGATTTAAGCTTATATTTTTAATAGTTATAAAAATTATATTAGAGTATAGTTAAAACCAAGCTTATATCTATTGCTACTTTTTTTATAGTTTTGAATTTAATATCGAATGTTTAAATTAGAAATGATAATTTTTCTCAGTGCATGTTGCCACAGCGAATGAATAATGTTGAATGTTTGCATTCGCGATAAATCATACGTATTGTTTTATTGATCTTTTTAGACTTTATCCTGAAGAAGGCAGTGTTCATTTAAATTTGAACCTCATTCAAATCACGTTTATAAAAGTTTAAGTGTTAAAAAAGAACAACGCTTAGTTAAGATCGAACGTTATGATACATAACTTGTTATATTAATATAAATTAATTAAATCATTCTGTTTAGATTTCAATTTTAAATAAACCTTTTTTTTAAGAAATCAGAAACAAACGTTACCTGGCAAACTTTGATTATAAATTATGTTTATATTTGTTCATATTAGAAATATTTTTTTTAACGGGAGCAGGATAAATTATTTTCACAAAATATTAGCAGAAATAAAAAAATCCTGAAATATTATTTTCAACTATTTATATTGTTTAATTTAAGAAAAATTTTGTAATGAATTAAAGTAAATTGCGTTCTTCGCATGCAGTAAGTAGCCCACATTCATTGTTGCATTCGAACGCATTAATTTATTGTTTAACAACTAAACAACTGCGGTATATCAACCAAACCTTATTTAAGTTATTTTAATTTTTTTCTGTTTCTCTTTTACTTTAATCCAGCTTTATGGACAAAAGCTAACTGTATAAAATATAAAACAGCTTCATCTTCATTTAACACTATAGAAAGCCACCCACAGCTATCAACACAACAATTTATTTACTAACGGCAAAATAGTCCAGTTACGCTGGCCAGTCTACCAAACCGAACATTCAGCTAAATTTATATAAGATTTTTAAATATTTTATTTTATTTGTATGTTGGCTGCTTTTTATCTGCTTCAGGCAGTTTTAAATAATGCAAGTTAACACCCATAAAAATATGCAGTGTTACGCAAGAGTCATAAATTTTGTTAAATTTTATGCACTTAACTATGCTCCACTGACAATAAAATAACTTAAAATGAGGAGAGCAGTAAAGAAAAAAAAGGACACTGGAATGTATGTTTTATGAAAAGAAAGGAAGAGTGATTGTTTTTTCGACAATAAATTCTCTGGCTCACTTGTATTAATAATAATGAATGCTTTATAAATACAGGAAAATAGTTACAACTCTCAAATAATTTGGTAATCAGGTACCTTACTCTCGCAATACAAGAACAAAAAAATGATTTGCGGATGAGGGACACAGCAAGTAGTATTTCATTTGATAAAATATTTTCCACATTAAAATTGAGAGAAAATATCTCTTTAAGGAGTTTTTTTCACTTATGAATCTTAAAGCTTAAATTCGTTTTATTACTGCTTTTTTAATAGCACTTATCCTTTTAAAAATCTGCTAGGCTGCTTTATATGCCATTCTAGCGAATTTGGATTATTCTGAAAGCCAAACAGCATTATTATCTGTTCATCTTTGTTTGTCCAACGTTTCTTATGCAATTGACTATGATGCAATGTGGGCTAATTAGAGTTCAGTTGCTTCCTGGAATTTTCTCTATTTCGTCTTTCTTTATAATCGTAAGGTGACAAAAACTCATATATTTTATTGAAGGAGGCCTTGTAGAGTATCATTTACTCTGCGAATGTTCTTACAACGTTTAATTCGTAAAACCATTTTTGCGATTTATAAAAGTCCCTTCTATGGGGCACCTTTTAAACTTAAATTTCAATTTTTGTATTTGTTACTACAGCGTGGACACTGTTTTTTTATGGTAATTAAATATCTGCCATCTGTGATTTAAGAAAAGTCTATATACGCTATATTCGAGTTTTATATGGCTCACTCTTTAATTTTTATTGTTACGATATAATATTTGTTTGCGTAGTTTAATGTTTTATAAATTAGAAAACAAAATTATCTTACGATTATTAAAGCTAATATTAATATGTGATATGTGGGCCACCCTTGAATTTTATATTTTATATGTTTATTATTTTCATTTGCAAATTTAAAGTTTTAAATTAAACAAAAATCTGGTCTTCTATGGACACGCCCTTTAAGTTTTTATTTAATTTTTATACTTGTCTCTGCCAGGATCTATTTATAAAAATTTATTAACGTATCAAATGGTACACCTTT
The DNA here is from genome assembly GCA_937654795.1 of Cistogaster globosa. Classification (NCBI taxonomy): domain Eukaryota; kingdom Metazoa; phylum Arthropoda; class Insecta; order Diptera; family Tachinidae; genus Cistogaster; species Cistogaster globosa. The sequence goes on from OW569406.1 coordinate 3,151,506, forward strand.
TAATTTTTATGGTTACATAATTCTATACAGCCTGTATCAGTTTCACTTGCTTACCATTTAAACTATAAACTACATGGCCATATACATGAAAATGACATTTCCTGTGAGAACACCCTTTTAATTTCATAATTTATTTATTAAAATTGTCACAATAGCAGACATTAGTAATATATGCTGTGGGTAAATTATAAGCTTCTGCTTTAGCTTCTCAAAAATAGCTTCTGTATGAGGACACCGTTTATTGATAGTTTGATTTTTATTATTTTTTATAGAAGACAAGAACACACACTCAGTGTATTAATTCAAAGTCTACTTATTGCGATTACAAAAAAAAAAATTAATATACATATGTAAATTAACCTCTTGTGCGGGGCAGTCTTTACATTTTATTTTCAATTTCTTTAAGTCGGCTTATTTCAAGTGTCTACCTTTAAAAATGTAAAAGATAAATTTATATTCATGAAAATTACCTATTCTACGAGGAAACCTTTTGATTTTTTAGTCTGATTTTTTAAATTTATATTTATGTTGGTCATAGAACTGCTTACTCTGCTTAGCTGTAAGTAGCTGAAAAAAATAAGATCTTTCCGTGCAAATATTTTCCTTAACTTTATATTTTATACTTTATTTTAGCGGTCACATTTTCTTAAAAAAAAGGAAGGTAATTTTTGTTATTATCTTTTCTCTTATGGAGACACCCCTTAAAATTAAGTTTTATTTTATTAAATTTTTTACTGCGATGCACATTCTGTTTTATCCTTAAATCTTTACCTTTGAAAGTTTAAAAATTATAACATAAACATAGAAATTACTTCTCCACTGGGACACCCTTTAATTTTTTTCTCCGTATGTAAATTTATCGCTGTAGCGTTAATCTTTATTTTCTTGGTTTCTAAACATAACGGTTTTTGATATTTAAACGAGAAACGTTTCATATGGGGCCAACCTTTATTTTCAATATTCATTATTTTATCTGACTTTACTTCTTGTTCTTTTTATGCTTCCGGTAAAAATTTTTTTACAAATATTAAAGGTTTCACAGAAAGAATCTTGTGAGATATGTCCAGAGATTGTAGCAAATTTAATAGGGTTCCCTTCTTTTCACTTAAGATATGCTACTCTACTGCTTTGCTAGAAGATTATCTCCTGAGACTTCTTTACTTTTCTTTACTGTGAGAAACTTTATTACGATTAAATATTTCCCAACTTAAGAATGATGTTCAAAATAAATTAAAAATAATAATAATATTGAGAAGCAGCTAACGTAGGAACTAAAAAAATTAAGCCTCTTCAAAAAGAAACCAACTGTTGACAGTGAAGTAAATAACTGACTTCTTTAATTTATTTTTTATTTTTATTTCTTTTTCATTAGGAGCTTCTTAAGGCGACCTTTATCTATTATTCAGATTTTAATTGAATAAACTTTTTTAAGTTGGTTTGGTCGAAATGTTTCTGTACTCAATTTATTTTTTTCCCTGTGACCAGCATAGTAATTATAACAGTTCATTGATTCAATTAAAGCGTTTTGCTGTCGTCGAAGATTAAAATAATCAACATAATCCTTTCTTGGTATTATTGTGTACATGTGTATGTTTGCTTGTGCACGCACACACACATTCACACAAGATAATATATATGATCTTAAAACATATAATTTTATTCTCTTTATTATTAATATTTTATAATTATGGCAAAAGCGTTAATGTCTGATGATATGCGTGTGTCTTTTTACAACGATATCATTAATAAATGTTATAAAGTCATGATTGAAAAATCAGCAAAAGGATTACCAGCAACTTCATCATTAAAATAATATAAAATAAAAAACACAAACAAGAAAATAAAAAGTTAAATAAATAAACTGAAGATTTTGAATTTTGTAGCCATTAATAAGCTGCTCAAAGAATCACTAAAAGCGGTCAATAATTTATGATTCAATTACAGTGAGTTTAATAAGACCAAAAGTTGTTTATGTTAAATAATTATTTTACTAAGATTAGACTCCTATCAGTCCCCATAAACCTTTCAAGATAATTTGTAACTAAATTTAGTTTTAATTTTAAAGTCATTCGTTTGGTTTGTGGATCCTTTAACATCATGTCAGTGGGTATGACATTAATTTTATGTCTATTTGTACTGCTTTTATGTTTTTAATATTACACGAGGTGTGCTTAATAATAAGGAAATTAAAAAAAATTGATTATCAATTAGATATTTGAACAAAAGAATAAAGTGAAAGTAAATCTAAGATTTTCAGGTGACTTTTTTAATGTCTTTAATCGAAAATTCGTAAATTATTTCTTAATAAAAATTTCGTTTCAATGTGTCGTATTTTTAAAAACTAGCCACAAAACAGCCTAAAATTAAAAAAAAAATGATATTAGATATTGTAATTTGTACAAAGTTGAATCAATTTGACAAATCTTCTACTATATTTATCCTTTAATTTTAATATGCAGCCATTCCTTATCCTCACCACAATTAAGCAAGTATTTTCTCTTGGCAAAAGTAAACCTTAAAATACAATGTTTTACTACCTTAACAAATTTAATTAAAATTGAAAATGAATATTTGGTTTTAAGTCAAGATTAGCAGACTAACTCTTACATTTATTAAAAATTTTCTCAGACCATTTACATTCAAATTTTATTTCTATAAGAAATTTTTAAAACTTTCCATAAATTTAATGGATTCGTTATTAATTATACACAAACACTTAAACTGTGACAATTAGTTTCCATACAACTTTGGACACTTCCCTCCTGCATGTAAGAGCATGTTCGTGTACATATTTTGATTTTATTTTTATATTTAAACGCTACCTGCCGCTAAAGTGGGTTTTACTTTATTGTCACATAAAACTATTTGGCAATTTTTTTCTTTTTTGGCACACATATTTCACCACAAGGTTAGCAGACATGTGTTAGCTTGCTTAAAAATGACAAAGCAACAGGGGATGTTGTATTTAATGTAGACCTCTGACGAGCAACATCTATGATGAATCAGTTACTTATTTTTATTTAGGGAAACAATTTTTAAATATTTAATTTAATTAAATTTATCGAGAACTTCATAATGAAGTTTATAACCTGGACTGGAGACAATAACCAACACAGAAAAAGAAATCTTGGAGTAAATAACTAAAATGTTGAAAAAAAAAAGAAAATGACAGTAGAAAAACGATAACTAATAGGAAAATAAAATGATAAAGACAAATAAATTTACTGAAAACTGGGGAGATATAGTAAGAGTAGATGGGAAAAATAATTATTATTTCAAAAACTTATAATGCAAAAAATTTTTTTAAATTAAAAAAAAACCCTAAAATCTCTAATCTATAAAAATCTAAAAAATTAAATAAATAAAATTACTAAAAACAAGTAAGAGTGCTATATTCAGCTATACCAAATCTAATCCCTTCACTATGTATGTTTATCTAGTTTATGGAAGTAACTCCAATCGAAGAAACAAGTATTTGGGTGACAGAGAATTACAAATTAAAAAATTAAATTTTTTTAAGTAAAACTTACATTTTTAAAAAATTTTAATATTTTTTTTTTGACAGATTTCTTTTTGAATGATACCCATATTGACCATATTAACTTCAGAGTCTCAAATGGGCAAGTGCTGAAATTTTTACTTGATATATTCTTTTTTTATTTTTTAATTATTTATCTACCTATACATTTTTTTTTGATTGGAGTGACTTCATTGTTCCAAATGATATGAACAAATTAGAGGCTGGCACAATGTTTTGCCCGCTGCCTCGAAGGACATGAACCGATCTTGTTGATTTTTAATAGCAAAATTTTCGAAACTATGCCTTATCGATTGGTGTATTTAAATTTTCTTAGCTGATTTAGTGCCTTGGCAAAGTTAATTTTTAAACGGTAGGATAGAAGGATAGACGGGCAACGCTCAGTCGACTTCGCTATGGATATGATCACATAAACCCTTTTTCCACTATTTGTGGTAAAGGGTATAAAAAGTGGGAGCTGACCTAAAAGCTCTCGCATCCGACTCTCATAGCCATTATAATAAGTCACACTTTTTCAAATATCTTTAGGTAATACTCGTAATAATTAAAAACGGATTTTTATAATTTTTTTGGACGTTCTTTCTAAATCTGGCATCTGTACAATTGGCCAGTAGTGCTACCACGCACCTAAGTATAAATAAATGCGCATACGTATAAAAATTACATTTTTGCACAATTTTGTTAGAACGGCTGAGTTAAGTTAAAAGGTTTGCAAAATTGTCATTCACAATTTACATTTACCCAGTTTTGTAACGATTTTAAACTACATTTTTTTTGCTTTTTTGTTTTGTTTGCGTTTGTTTTTGTCTTTTAAATTTATTTCTATTTAATGGAAATTTAAACTAGAATAAAATTGGCCAAACATTGAATAAAAGGTTAAAAGTACTTCCAAATGTTTAAATGTAACATATTAAACGATGTAAAATTTGCCAAAAACATACCAGAAAAAAAATACAAAATATTTTGCAAAATGCTAAATTAGATAAATTGATGTTGCATGTGAACAATAGTCAAGTTAAAATTCTTGCTATGGCTTCTTATAAATCACATTGGTTTTTGTAGACTGAAGTAAATTTAAACTAATTTTTTGTTAAAAGACAAGTTATTAAATGATTAACAACACAAAGGCAGTAAATTGAAATTTAAATGAACAAAAGTTTTCTTAATTCCACTTGAACTCCTATACATTTATGCCACAACTTCCACAACTTCACAGTTGTGATCATTTATTTATTATAATTTATTTTTAATAATATTTTCGATTTGGAATAATTGTTTCTCATTATCAGTATTATTTTCAGTAGCAGTTTGTGGCTAATTAATATTAAGTGAATTTTTAAATGTGAAAATTTTAGCGATTTTATTAGTTTTTGAAGTTTCCGCTCCCAATTTTCTTATTTTAGCTTTATTTTCCAAGTTTTATTCTGTTTTACAATATTTAAATTTTTTCGATGATTTATAAAATTTTGTTATAGTTTTATTTATTTCACAACTGTTTCGAATTTCCGCTAATTAGTTAAAATCTCATAATAATGGTTAGCATTCATTTAAATAAAATTTAATTTAATGTAATTTTTACTTCTGGTTTTCAGTGAATTATTAAGTTTTATCGGTTGTATGAGCGTTTTTAGCTAGAGCTATCTTTTTTTTTTGCTCTGTTTTGCAGTTTTATTTAAGTAACTTGTCAAATTTTCTGTTTTGGCGATTTTTTTATTTTCCTTTCTATTTAATCACTTTAGCGTTTTCACACCATTTTTATAAAATCTATTTCCAACACTTACTCTAGTAATACGACCAAGTAGCTTATAACACTTTAGGTATTTTTTTTTATTTTGGAGATTATTTTCTATTAAGCTTATTATTTCTGCAATTTCTTAAATCTTCTAGTTTAAAGTGGAGTTTACATTTTTGTTAATTTTTATATCTTCTTTGTTCTTTGTTTTGAGCGTTTTTTTCAAATTTTTAATCGACTTTAAATGTTACCTATTTTATTTGGAAATGTTGTGCTTTTGGAAACTTTTTTTTTTAATTTTTTTATTTGATCTTCTCCTATTTTTTATATAAATGTTTAGCTATATTTTTTAATATAAGAATTTTCCTTTTTTTAGACTAATGTTAGCGATTTCACCCCTGTTGTTTTACGCAACTTGATTTAACAAAATATGTAAAAAGACTTAATGTGTTGCATTTCAAACTTTTGCTTGCAACTGTTAACACATTCATGCTCTGCCTATAGGCTCAATTGAAATTTCTTATCCCAATATTTATTGTTCTGATAATCTATGTTATTTGGTTCTTGACTTGTAGGCCATTTTTGATTTGAAACCAATGAATTAATTCAAAAACCATTTAAACTTAAAATGTGATACACAAATTGTTCTTATTCTTGCTGTTATTAACGATCTCTCTTGAAACAGTAATAAAAATTATTTTAAGTCACTCAAATTCAACATTGTGTAAAGATATAAAACGAATTTTATTACACTTAATAAACAAGAAATTCATTAATAAAATTTTTGTGTTTTTAAGGCTGTATGTGTTAGAGATAAAATTATGACAAATTCATTAATTTTATTAAAAAAAAAATGCTAAAAATTAAATAAACAGCTCCTTAAAAAAATATTATGCCTTTAAATTTCTTGTATTTAATAGCAATTTCACCTTAATTTACCACATATCCTTTTGTTAACGACACTTTTTTCCATTTCCTTCTTTGCTTTTTTACAGTGCAGTTGTAATAATTCATAAAATCCACGCCATAAGCTATTCTACAGCTTCCCTTCTTTTAACGGAAGTTTTATTTCTTTCCATTTCATTTCCTCTTGTATTCTTTTTTTGTAAATAAATTTGCGACACCTTTAAATTAAAGATACTGACATAAACCTCTCCCCAGCACTCCATTACAATTGCTGTCAAAGGTAAAATATATTTTCATATAATTCACAAAAGAAAAAGAATCAAAAAATAAAACTTTACTCTTTTAAAAGAATTATGTTCTCAATGTGACCTAAACATTGTTAAAAGGAAGGAAATAAGAAAAACTTCTGAGAAACAAAATGACACAGGATATGCTGGCCCGCAAAGATATTTTAATATTTTAAAGTCATTTAAAGCAACCAATCAGGAGTAGAAAAGTAATCAAAGCAAAACAGTAGTGAATATCTAACTCGCCTGCGAAAAATTTAGACGACGTTACAGTAGATCACACTCGGCTAAATTACTCAAAATTAAGCTAGAATAGATCAGACAAAGCAAGATGTGTATGAAATAGGCTAACTAAACTATGATGGGCTAGGCTAAACGCGAGACAAGGCGAAGCTATACTAATAAAACCATGATATACTTGTATAGACACATCCAGAAATAGCTTAGTTAATGCTATACTAGCCTAAGATAGAATGAACAACTATATTCCAAACTAAGCAAAGCTAGGCTAGATCAGACTAAGATAGACTATAATAAAAAAAAACAAAAATACATGAGAATGTTCAAAAATAAAAAAGGAAAGAGCCCATACGAATAGTAGAACTCTCTAAATACTCTTTGTATGAAATGGCTAAATGGAATAAGGAAGCATATAAACAATCTTTAATTATCAATACATTTTTCAAGTTGGCATTTTAGTGTAAAACATTTTTTTTTTTGTTTCCTTTTTTTTTTTTGAGAAAAATATTTAAACGTGACTAAGACAAGAGACATAATGTTTTTATGGCTAAAGTTTTTGATTTTTTACAGTAAAGTTAATTAAAAGTTTAAAGTAAAATGGTTGGAAAATAATAAAGAAAAAAAAATAATAATAAAAAAACAAAATATAATAGAGTAGAATAGAATAGAATAGAATAGAATAGAAAAGGTTAGGAGAAAATTAAATAAAATGGAATAGTGAACAGCGAATAATTTTTTATATATTTTTAATGAATGTGAGGAATAAAGATGATATAAGAAAGATATTACAATTTTGTTTAAGGAGACTACTAAAAGTATAAAGGTATATCCGACTTAAACTATTATGTCATAAAAGTGGTAATATCGTTATCTTATATTTAACTATTAATAATCTTTCCTCAGTCTAATCATTATTTAATTATTATGCGATTATGAGACTGTGATATTTTGCTCATAACAATGTCGTGCTTTTGTTACAGTATTGACGTATGGTCTTAAAGGTTAAGCTATAAAAAAATTGTAACTAATCGTAGCTTTGCTAAAGCTAATAAAGGTTAAGTATAGTTTAGTTATAAAATATAGTCCTGATTATGTCAATACCATGTTAAAGCCTAGTCATTGCCTTGTCCTTAGTCATAAAGTATTAATATAATTAAACTAACAAAAAAGTCAAAAATGGTTAGGCTACGACTACCATAGCTTGAGTCAAAGTCTGTTCGCAGACCAGTTTATCCTACTCATAACCCAGTCAAAACCTATTCAGGTTGTAATCACAGCCACATATATACTAGTCAGGGGCTCGTTACAGCCTAGTTCTTGCCAAATAAGAGGCTAGCCTTAGCTTGTTCTGAGCCTGGATTAGAGTAATTATATGTTAGTCGTAAGCTGGTCATAGCCAGTCATATACTAGTTAATGCCTGATTGTAGCGCAGTAAAATCCTGTTCTTTGCCTAGTAAAGGACTAGTCATAAACTAGGTATAGCCTTCACAAGATGTAGTCACATCCAGTTAACCTAGTATTGGAATGGTCGTGTTCTTATTATTACTTATTCAAAGTCCAAATTTGGTCTGGCTATTTTATTGTCTTGATATAGCCCTCGTCTTTTCAAAGTTTAGTCAAAGCGTTGTCATAGTCAAAGCCTGATTTTAATCTAGTCCTAGACTAATCGTAGTCTATTATTAACCAGTTCTTAATCTAATCAATGCCTACTCAAATTTATACCATGGTCTGGTGATAATATTGTTTTGATGTAGCCCTCGTCTAGTCAAAGTTTTCACAGTCTTCTCATAGACTGGCCATAGTGTTCTTAAAGCCTTGTCTTAGTTCTATACTCTGTTCAAGTCGCAATCGCCAAAAATGTTTATCATGCTCTTCTTGTAGCCGGGTCATATGATTGTAATTTATTCATTTTTTTATATTAAAATTTTTTATTAAAAGGAAACTGCCATTGCCTTATCAAAATTTTTTTTACATAGTTCTGTTCTTATACTAGAAATATCATACACAAAGTATTTTTAGATTTGCAATATTCTTGTCACAGTGTAGTAATGGTCTATATATAGTCTAGAGCTATACAAAATACTAAATTTATACAAAAATATAAAGCCCAGTAACTGCCTTTTATAGAATTTTCATATTCTGGTCATAGATTTGCCATACTGTGTTTTAAAGCTTTTAAGTCGTTTGTAAATAATTTCTTTTATAAATTTCTTTAAACATTTAAGTCTTTAATTTCCATAAAAAAATTTATATTTTATGCCAACAGTAGTGTTGTTCTTATGGCCCCTGTTTATTATAAGAGACCTTTTCTGTTGTATTATTTTTATTTAATTTAAGATGAACTAAATACTCAATTAAAATATTGTTTATTTATTTTCTTTCTTTTATACAAATTCTATTAAATTAAATCTATTGTTGGTAGAACAAAAAAAAAAAAAAAAAACAAATAATTTTTCAACAAAAGTGAACGGGTACACCTACTTGCGATGGTTTGAATCTTTATCGATTTATGCTCTTCTCTAGTTGAATTAAATTAGATCAAGTAGCAAATCGTGGTTTGGTTTTTTGTCTTTTTTTATGAAATGAAATGTAAGAAGTTAGTAAAATAACAGGGAAATTAAAAGGTATTTTAGTTTTGTCGGTAAATTGTTTTCTATTATTTTGGATCAATTGAACATAAAATTTAACAAAAGCTTTTAACTTCAATGAGGAATTTTGTGTATTTTATTTATTAATTTTTATTGTGAAATATTCCTTCTTTTATTTGTTTTTTACTAAGATAAATTTTATGCTGAAAGGATTTAAAGAAGTTATTAATGTCTTTTTAAAATAGAGAACAATATCTAGAAGTATACGGCTGCTTTGAATTCATGTGTGTTTGTGTATAAATGTGCTGTCGTTAGCTGTATATTATTAGTTTTGCTAATAATGAAAAAAGATTGTTAAAAAAATCCTTAATGGAATTCAATATATTATCACATACGATAATGGTTTTATTTTATTATTTTCATTTAATATGAAATCATGATTAATATATGACCCATATATGCCTGCAACTGTGACTAAGCCATGTCTAAACTTTTCAAAAACAATTAAACGCTGCAAATAAATACGGAGGCTTACAGTTATGCCGTAAATTAAACTATTTAATCTAGAACCAGCTACATCTGTGGTCAACTAAATTGACATTTAAATGTTTGTGTTTAACTCTTGACAGTCGAGAGACATACAACACTAAAAGCTTTTAATCACGTCAAATGAAATGCATTTTAATTCATAAATTCCATTAAGTCATATAACACAAACTAATAAATGGACATTTTATTAAAGGAACAGTCTGTAGCGATTTTGAAATAAATATATAAAATTTAGAAAAGAATATTAATACACCATTTTAAAATGTTGAAATAAAAAAGAAATATTTAATTATTATTTTATATTTAAAAATATTTTTTTAATAGAAAAATCTCAAGGGCTCTAACAAAGAAAATTTATTTCATTTTCTTTATTGAAGAAAAGAAAACTTTCCTATAAAATTCTAATAATAAAAAATCCCACAGAATGCCAGTTTATCTGCAATAAAAAAAGTTTAAAAATACACATTTTGCCTGTATAAATAATTCTAAGAAGATAATTTGCCCATAATAACAACAATAATAAGATTTTAGAATAGACTTTTAATAAAGAGTGTCTTGATTGAATTCAACTTCAAACACAACGTCTTTCTTTACAAATTCAAGTTCATAATGAAATAAATGAAATAATGTAGTCAAAGAAATTAAATGAAATGAAATATAGCGTTAATAGAGGAACAGTGGGCAAGTTGCAGTTAAATATTAATTGAGACAAAGATAAGATGGTGATTGCTGTGTTAGTAGAAAACAACTAAACTGTACGGAGATAAAATCTTGACTATCATACGATAATGACTACATGTACACTACTCTGGGACCATATCTTTCAAAGACCATGATCTTAAACGAGCGATTCCGATTTGAAATGTCAAATTGGTGTCTTTAAATAGCAATCGCATGTAAAAAACACACGCACACAAATTAGAGTTTAAATATTTTAAGATGTTTATTGTCTCACTGTCAACTTAAGAATGATCCTTATTACTAATGCACACGCATATTTAAAGAAATTATGAAACAAGAAATTCAATTGTTGGTCTTAAAACTATACAAATAAAGAAATATAATATAGAAAATTCTGGAGGTTTACAATCGGCCTTTCCTGACTAATCAGCGTCCTCGCTGAGGTAACTTATGTCATCTGTGTCAACTCCACGGCTCCAAACCATTTGAGGCGTACCCTGAGCAGTAATGACGATGTTTCCTTTTGGAGTAAGGCAAGTCCTCAACCACATACCGATCGGCTTCCAGCCCTTTAGATATTTGGAATGGTCCTTTGAAGCGAGGTTCTAACTTCCTGGGCGTTCCGGTACTAGGTGCTTCATTTTTGACAAGAACTAAGTCTCCAACAGCATATCGTTTGGGTGTAAAATGTGCTTTATCAAATCTGGCTTTTGCTTTTGCACGATAGTTGACAATATTCTGTGCAGCAAATTCACGCTTCTCTTTTAGTTTGTTTATACGGTTTTCATGGCTATCGTTGTTTTGATATTGATCATGTAAAACTGTAATTAGATGATTCCCAACTATATAACTTTCACCAATATTTGCCTTATCTACACGTAAAGTTGCTGGCTTAATTTCTGGCGGCTTTTCATTGGGCATACGGCTTATCGCATCAGCGTGACACATCTGTTGTTCAGATCGGTGTTCAATCTTAATATCAAAGTTCTTTATAAGTTTGTCAACTAATTTCTTTTTTGGTTCGAGAATTCTGTACGGTGCCTGTGCGATTGGTTGTTCAGTTTTAGTATTTACAACACGACCATTATATTCTTCTTCACCGTTTTTCTCAAAGCGAAAGTGACCATTACTGACTATTCCTCTTACCTCTTTTTCAGCAAATATACTCTGTCCAATTAAAACATCAGCATGCAGCAAATAATCATCTGCAACATAAAAATTGGTTTCGATACTAATGTCGTCAACTTCGACCTTTGCTTTAATAAAATGATGAAGCCTTTTTAATCCGCCGCATATTCCTTTAATTGTCAACGAATACGGGTGTAAATCACACGACAAATTCTTGATGGCTGATTTTCGGATCATGTTGCACTGGCTGCCGGTATCAACAAAAGCTATTAGTTCAACACCATTTAGCAGTATTTTTCGGATAAACATATAATCATGCGTTTCTAATCTACGAATATTTTGAGTTTGCTTGCCGCAGTTTTGTGGTTCATTCCGACGGTGAACCCTTGAACAATCTATGCAACGGGGACGACGTTGGGGTTTTGGACAATTGGATGCAAAATGTCCTTCTTCAAAACAGTTAAAACACTTCTCGCTTTTTTTTGGTAACTCAATAGGTTCTGACTTTACCTTAACAACTTCTGAATCTCCCTTTTTTGAGTAAAACTGAAAAACGTTACTTTTCGATGGCACATTACGTAAGTATTCAGAAAACGTTTCTCGCATTTCTCGCAATGTTGAAAACCGCATTGCTGCCGTTGCAGACTGAAGTTCTCGGTGCTTTAACCCATCTCGGGTGTATTTTATTATGGCCTGGTCACTAAGGTTAAACTTGCGTCCGAGTGAGGATATTCTGAAGCAGAAATCTATGACATCTTCAGTTTGCTCTCTCTGTGTACAGCTCATCTTTCTATGAATTTCCGCCTCGTTTAGCCTCACACCGAATTCGTCGATCAATTTTGCAGATAACTCTCCCCAATCCGAATACATATCGACTGACCCATCCAACCATAACTTTGCAGAACCTTTTAATTTACTGTATACCGCCAATATCAAGCTCTTTTCCTCCCAGCGATAAGCAGACATAGCAGTATTTACTCGGCTTACAAATTGTTCGGCGCTCAAGGACTTATCATCGCTCGGGTTAAAATCCGGTATTGTCTCTGCTATCTCTCTTACCGAATAGGAGGTACGGCTCGCTGAATCGGGTACTTGATTTGCTGTTATATTCTCTTCTGTTTGCAAATTACTACGAACACTTGACGATGCAGTCTCATTAAAATTTCTATTAAAAGTCGTCATTAACTGTTGAATCATGCTGCGCAATTCATCTATTTCATCCTGCATGTTTGTGTCTGGAATTTCTAAATCTATCTCCTCGGAACCTGTATCGGATACTAATCGCTGAATTAATTCATTTTTATTACCTGTGCTCGGCAAGTTACGATCCCTAAGCAATCGTTTTAGTTGTTCCACTTTCAATTCTGACACTTTAACCATTTTTATCAGTTCGTATCAATGTTCTATAATTTTCAACGTTGAATTGTCCTGTAAATTCCGTTGCAATTTCTAAAAATAACTATTTATCGTTCAGTTGTTTTTATTTTGAAATTGTTCTTTTCTCCCTTATTACATTACTGTTTTTTTTTTTCTTTTAACACCAACAACTATTAAACGTTCAGTTGTTTAATGTTCTACTTGTGCATTTAACATTCTTTGCAATAGTACAGCCGATACGTCACCATAAATTCCACGACAAATTACACAGTATATTTTAATAGCATAAAAAAACCCTGATATTCTAAAACACAACCGTTATGTCTGCTTAAACTGTTTTCATATACCGTTCATAATGTTCAATGTTTACACATATCATTTGCGTCGACGCACATCACTCTTTACTAATTGTTTTTGTTTTTACTCTATGGCACCACAATTAGACGTTGGGTTTTTTACAGACACTTAAAGACTGCGTGGAATACAAACTCACTATTTTTTTTCTCAACTGAAAACATGCAATTTAAGGGTTGTTTTTTTTTTCTGTAAATGCATACACCAAAGAGTTCTTGATCCCACTTCTGAACTAAAAAACACACGCACACAAATTAGAGTTTAAATATTTTAAGATGTTTATTGTCTCACTGTCAACTTAAGAATGATCCTTATTACTAATGCACACGCATATTTAAAGAAATTATGAAACAAGAAATTCAATTGTTGGTCTTAAAACTATACAAATAAAGAAATATAATATAGAAAATTCTGGAGGTTTACACATGATAATCTGGCGTTTTCAAGTGTATATAAAGACGAACTGATGCAATTTTTAACAAATTCAATTTATGGGGAGTGACTCAACTTTTACTGTAACCAGATTATCACATAACAATAACTGGTCTATAAATAGGCTATGACTAGACTATTAGTAGACTGTGACAAAACTATCACTAGATTTTGGCTGAAAAAAACTAAACAAATGTGTGACAATTATATTACACAGTGACTTAATCATAAGACGACCACGATGAGGCTATGACGAGCCTATGACCACACTATGACATAGCAGTGACTATGGCGACGAATTTTCAAGACTATGACTCCCTAGTCATAGTCCCTAACGACAAAACATACACTGCTCTTCAAACATACACTGACTAGACTATTATATTACAACGACTGGCCTATAAATAGGCTTTGACCATTTGAACCATATAGGGGCTTTAACTGGGCTTTGACTATACTATAGCTAAATTACGTTTATCCGACTATGTATAAATTTTAAACCTATCAATAGAATATGACTATACACTGGCTTAACTATGACTGGTCAGTGATCAATTTATGTTAAAGCTATGACCACGCAACTAATGTATTATAAATAGACAGTGATTTAACTGTACTGAAACTTGCACTGCGCTATGACGTGATTATGAATAATATATAACATTACACTGAATAGACTATGGTTGGTCTATGAATACATAAAACTATGACTAAACAATGACTCTTCTATATTCAATCACTAGGCTTGTTTTACACTATGACTGAGGTGTGAATAAACATTAGCGGGAAATTCAAGAGACTAGTTTGAGACGATTATGATCAATTTATTACCACACTACGATTTGACCAATTCTACGCTAAACTTCTAATAAATATTTAAAATGACAAGGCGTTGACCATGCTACAACTAGACTATGAAGAAACTATTATTAGATAATGTCTAGATTGTGACTAGACTGTGACTAGACTATCACTATATACTATATTATGACAAGATTGCTAGTAGATGACAACTACATTATTACTTCAATATAACTCAAAAAATGCAGATGAAGATGATTAAATTTTTATTGAAATATGAAGAGAAAAGTTTGACATGGAAAATTTCCAGTACTACCGCGCTGACAGATGTAAATTCATTTTCTTTGAATCACTTTTTGGCAAAATGACAAGTTCACTCTCATCCTTGAAAAAAGGAAGCAGACCACATAGCGCATTATTCAGTGACACTTTAAGCATGCAAATGCGTAAAACTAGGAAGTTTATTTTATTTATAACAACAACACAGCATTTGCAAACATTAAAATTTTTATTTTCGACCCACTGTACTTCACAAATATACAATATTTACCATTCTAATTACCCTTTGACATGAAACTCTGAGACTCTTAAGTGCACAAAATATATTCAATTATAATTTTTACAAATAAAACTTTTTCTTCTTTTAATTTGCAAAGTTTTATAATTATTTTAAAATAAAATAATGCAAAACTTTTCAAACAAAAACAAAACAATTATTTAAACTGTGTTTATATATGTGTGTGTGTATTCAGCTCCAGTTATGATTTTTCCTTACTTTTTTGCATAATCATTTGTATTTATTCAAAAAGTAACATTTTATTAAAAAAATTTTTTTAATGCTGTCATTAATATGTCATTAATTCGTTTATAACTGAAATAATAAAGCAAAGTCTGGCTTTAAGAACACAGAGAGACAAATGTTAATAAGAGCCAGAAGACCTTAACTTTTGATAATGTAAATTTATAACAATTTTGCTAATGCCTGACAGTTTACTTTTGTTGGTAGTGAAATTTAAAATAATATTTGCCTTTTGTTAAAATTGCAGTTGTCAACAAAAATGACATCTTCCTTTTTTGTTTGTGCTTTTGTTTTTGTTTTTGTTTTTGTTCTTGTTATTTTGTTATTAATGGCAAATACGTTCAAACTAGCACTATTTATGAAATGACATAACAAAAAAAGTCACTGTTCAGAACATTCAATCCGTGAACTAAAAAAACCTTTAAATATAAAAACTGCTTCAGGACTTTTAGTAATAAAAGAAGATTCTAGACTCTCAGAAAGTAGACCACAAATATGCCTCAAGGAAGGTTTAAGATTTCTTATTTTTACCCAGTATTTAATGGAATATTCGGCTCCAAATTATTGCGCAATAACAATGGGATTATAGGACAATCTTAAAATCCTTATAAGCTGAAAGGCAGAGCGAAAATGGGTCAATAATAAATTTCAAAGAAATAAAAAACTACCCAAACTACATCACTTAGATAGACGAGGGATTATAGAATAGTTGCGGGTAGGAAACTTGAGTAAAAAGAAATGAATGATGTAAAAAACCTAATTATAAGATTTTTTTAAATTATTAAAAAAAAAATTAAGATCTTACTTTTTTAAATTAAATTAAAAAAAGATGCAAACAAACATTGATCGATCTGACTTTACCAAATCATATAGTTATCTAGAGTTACATAAAGAAGTTAAAAAATTCACGAAATATTAAAACAACGGAAAATGGCGCCTATTAATTTTCCCTACAAACCTCCTGTTAGTATTTTTCCAAAAAAAATTTTTTTTGGCAAATTATTTATTTCAATACGTATTTTCATATATAATTTCAATGAGCGATTAACAGAAAAAAAAATATAATTATTTCTCCTAAAGCTTTTTGTTGTGTATCCAAGCATATTGATTTAAAATCGCTGATAAAATAAAATTGATTCTTTAAAAAACAAACTAACATTTAAAAATTAAACTATATCTTATCATATTTTGTGCTAAAATATGTTCTATTGATTTTTTTTCAAAGACTAATTTCCTAATTCATTAAACGATGGGTAGCCAACCAGTCATGCCAGTCTGCTATTTTATTACTTTTTATTAAAGAGTTTAATGAAAAATATTTCAAGGCGCTACGTTTTGCAGCTACCGAGAAACTTTAATTTGTATGAAAAGTGCCACCCCCTCGCAATGGTTCTTATTTTCCACTAATATAACATATACTGCTAAAAGCATTTTTCCGTAAAAATCTATATTTTACACTTCATGTCTATTTTACATTGTGTTAGTGGTTAATATCAATAAAATATAAGCTGGCACATTAACTGTCTTAAAATGTGAAATATTTTAGCTTCCAGGACATCATTAAGGCAGTCATATACATTAAAGACATGACAGAGTCTTTGGCAGTTGTTGGCACACAAAAAGTGTTTCATTCAAAATGTTTAAAGAGTCATGAAATTGAAAGTACCTACTTGCATTAGAAAAAGCATTGAAAGCAGAAATTAGAAAGAAGGTGGAAAAATTAAAGAAATGACAAGAAGAAGGAACAAAGGAGCTTTTGACAAAAATAGCTTTTAAGCATAATAATCCATAAATTTTATATTTATTGAAGAATTAATGATAATTCACATAAAAAAACATACCTACAACTTTTTATTGTTGCTATTTGGTCTTAAAAAATATAACTGTTTAAAAATAAGTTTTTAATTTTTAACTTAAATTTGCTTAAATTCCTTAAGGTGCAGTCAGATTAACCGAATATTTGAGCAAAAAAGTGTAACCATTGTTTTTGCAAATGTTTATTCAATTTTTTTCTGATCCGAATGACGATTTTAAATATAATTAATGTGATGTCTTGCCTTTTAAACTGAGTAGGGTCATATAATTTTTATTAAGTATTTGAAAAGGAGAAAAGATTTTCCGAAAATTAGTGGTTACATCATATATTTCACTTAGTTGACCGTACCTTTAGATTTGTTAAAGAAATTCTATGAGTTATTTTTGTTTTTTTTTTTTTGTCTGAACTTCCTTAATCATAAATTAATCTCAAAAATTTTTCATTCGATAACATACCTGCACAAAAACAGCCCGCAGTAGCTGGGTTTATGCTTCGAAATAAATTATCTTCTTTAAAAAAAAAAAAAAAAAAAAAAAAAAACTAGTAAAAACTCATTCAATGGAAATGAAACTTAGCGAATGTTTTCTTTTATTCTTTAGTTATTTACCTCGAAAACAACTAGTAAACAGCAAAATATACAGATT
Source organism: Cistogaster globosa (assembly GCA_937654795.1). Lineage (NCBI taxonomy): Eukaryota > Metazoa > Arthropoda > Insecta > Diptera > Tachinidae > Cistogaster > Cistogaster globosa. The sequence goes on from OW569406.1 coordinate 3,169,379, forward strand.
GAAATTATCAAATATGCAGAGCAAAGAATATTTTTGGGGGTAAATCAAAGAAAACACTGAGCAAAAAAAAAAAAAAAAAAAAAATAACATATAACCTGGTACATATAACATGCTTGGTTTTTAAATGCCCCAAATGCATAGAATTAAAAGTTTCCTTAAAGTATTAAAATGTTAAAAAAAACTACACAGTTTGCTTTTATGTGCCTGCCGGGTAAAAAAAAAATCAATAGTATGTTTTAGTTCTAAAAAAAGATTGAAGCATTTTTTGCACTTTTAAATTTGAACTGAAATTTGCAAGATTTGGCTACTGGAGTTTCTAAAGTTACTGTTTTAATAACAAAAAAGAATATATAACATTAATTGTTGAACCAGAGCTGGATATCGTAAAAGCATATATTTGCATATTTAAGTATATTTTTAACTTGAAATTTTTTTCCAACTGAACCAACAGCAAAACTAAGTAAATTTTATGTAATAATTCATAGTTTAGGTTTTAAGCTTATAATATATTTAAAAAAACTTGGTCTTAAAATATTTAATATTTTTGCTTATTTTATTATTATTATTTTATTTTTGCATTTAAAAATAAAAACAAGTAATAGTGCTATATTCAGCTATGAAGAAAATTATATACCCTTCACCATATGTGTAAATCTAGTTTTGTGAAGTAGATCTTATAAAAAAACAGATATTGATGAAAAAATTATTGGGTTAAACATTAAAAAAAAATTTAATTTCCTAAAAGATCTCTTTACAAGCTTTTAAATGATATCAAATTGACGGTATTGACAATCAAACTTTTTAATGAAAATTTCATAGGCTCATAACTCGGTAAAAATGGGCTAGCGCCAATTTTTTCACTTGATATTTTTTTCTTATTTTTTCACTATCTTTTTCTCTTTTTGATTGGAATTACTTCATCGTTTAAATGATATCGATAAATTTTAGGCAGGCGTGGTGGATACCCCTCTGCCGCGACGGACATGGACCGATCTTGCTGATGTGCAATAGCACCTCTTTCACAACTATGACTGATAGATTGGCGTATTTAAATTTTTCTAACTCATCTTGTGCCCTGACAAAGTTGATTTCAACACAAACACAGACAGACATTACTCAATGGACTTCGCTATGCATAAAGACTCAGAATATATATATACCTTATGGAGTCGGTATCCATCGTAGAAACTATAAACGAATTGGTAAAGAAATATATACACTTTTTCTTCTTTTTGTGGTTTTTGCCTGGAAAAGTTAAAAAAATATTGTATATATTTTTTTGCATATTTGTTTTTTAATTATTTTAACTTAAAAAAATAAAAATTATATTTTTAAATTTTTTTTTTAACATAATTTCTGTGCATAGACATTTATGAATATAAATTGAACTGCTTAGCAGGACCAAAAAATTAACAAATAAATTTAATTTTTTCATAAAATATATCATTTGCCTGTATTTTTTAAATAATAAAATAAAATTTAATTTAAATATATTTTTGCATATTTGCATATTTTAGCTGCATTAAACAAGATGATATTGTATTTTCTAAGATCAATTTTCTACCATATATTAATTTGTTCATATACCTTAACATTTAAAAAGCGTTTCAATATCCTTGAAAGTTATATTTTCTAATGAAATTTTTAAAATCATTAAAAAGATTATCTTAAAATTATCTCTTGAATTAATAGAATTTTTTTAATATTTAGCATTATTTTGCTATAGCAAAAATCTCTAAAAGAACTATTTTAAAACGTAACACGATCTTGCTTTTATGCTTATGCCCTATAATATAAAAAAAGGTTTAAAAAAATGTTCCCACAAAAAAAAATTTTTTGCACAGATATCCATTTTAGCATATTTATTGAGATTTTTCGCATTACTTTGCTTATTTTATAAGAAAAAAGCAAAAAGCAAAAGCAAGATTTAAAAAATAGTCCTTAGATAGTGCAGTATATGATATTTTAACTTCAACTGTAATCTAAGAAGCATATTAAAGCCTCAAAACCATAATACGGATTTTGACTCCAAAATGTATTTTGCAGGTCTCAGAGCAAAATTTTAAAATTATTTTTGCTTTTTTGTCCAAATTCCGTTCATTATTTGGAAAATATTTCAAAAAAAAAATCTGCTTCAAAAATGAACTCAGGTTCCCTAATATAAAAATATATTTTGCCTTAACTCAACAAAAAAATAAGAAAAATTCCATATTTTTCTGTATAAAGTTTTATCTATTAACGATAAAATAGTCCTTTTTTCTGAGCACGCTTACAATGCCCTTTTTTCTGTGTATTTTCAAATTATACTTGTTTTGGTAAATTTTTTATTCATCACATGCAAGGTGCATAACTAATCTAAAAGTTCATTTTTTTTTTCTATGAAAACAATTTTTTACTACTGAAAAATATGTAACAAAAAATTCAGTTAACATCAGCAATAACTCAAATATGAAGTTTTATTATTTTATTTTCGTTATTGTAGGACGTTAAGCAACAAAACAAACTGTTAGATTTTAGTGTATTTTCAAATACTTTGCAACATATCCGCTGAAATGCATCAACAACTTTTCAATTCATCGAAACCCCAAAATACATCACAATATTTCATTTTGTTTATTTTTCAAAGCATACTTTTAGCAAAAATACTTTTTGAGTTTTGTAAAAAAAACTTTGAATGTTGTTATTATTTCAGGCTTCGTTTTTTAAAACACCGTCTGGTTGTTTACATTTGAAGTTGATTGCTGTGTCCTTACGATGAGGTCTACGGTTTTATTTTTTTGTACTTGTGTAATTTTTGTATATTTTCGTAAATATTTTTTGTAACTTTTTTTCGCTATTTTTTTTAGCAAAACCTTGATAGCATTTAAGGTTAAAAAGAAGAATATTTTTTGTTTGCAAAGAATTTTTTTAAATGTAATACTTGGAGGGTAGTGTGCCTACCAATGATACCTGTTAAAAAAATTTTAAATAGTGTTTTATGGAATAAAAAAAATTTTTTTGATAAAGATAATAAACGTTTTGCTAATGTCGATAATGACATGACAAGAATCGGTTAGCCTGGATGGTACTTGGCGTGGTACAGGTCTACCGTAATCAAAAATCTCCTGAATTTATGCAATCAAAAACTCAAGAAAAACTGTTCACAAATGCAAAAGAAAATTCTGTTTTTATTTAAACGGCGGAGTAGAACAAGTTTGAAGTTGTATAATTTGATTTTTAAATTACCCACTCCAATATTTGTATATCCCGGCTCTGCCCGCCGGTGCGTACTGGCTGCTTCCACCGGGTTTAATAAAAGTCTGGCCGAGTTAACGTAAGTTTAGATATAGTAAACTCGGGGAATATTAAGAACCAGTCCCCTGATGTTCCGCACTAAATCTGGAGAGACAACTTACTGGAGCTACGGGAACCGGTATCCCATACGGAGAGCCGCCCATCTCTGTATCCGGTTATTGGCTTTGGGTTACACGTGGTAGTTTATGGTCTTGATAGCCATGTTCTTGAAATTGCAACTTTGTTGGCTACGCCTAGAGGGGGCGCTAGTCGAGGTTTTTTGTTTCGCTCAGTGGTAAGAACACCGTAAGGTTAGGCCATCGTGGCAGGTACTGACGCGAATCTTGATCACACTTGTAGTAGCTGCTTGTGGACCTCTTTTTCAAAGCACAAACAAATTTTTCGTAAAGCAGGTGCCAAAAAATGAATCACCCTTTAACGAAGAAATATTGGGCAATTTGATGAAGATCCCCTACAATTTTCTTTAATTATTTTGGGCCCGGATATATTTAAATGATGTGTTATGTAGCCCTACAGCAGCTCACGTTAACGATCAGTTAGATTTTTTTGCAATTAAGATTTATTTAACTTTCTTTTCTCTAGACAGATAATTTTGGTACAACCTTTACATGTTGTCAAGTTTTACTAACTTAAACCCCTCGAAGGTATGCAATTTTTTTTCTACATTCTTTTTTATTCACATTTTAAATAGGAAAACTTAAGCTAAAAATTCTATTTTTTTCAGTTTGGGGATTGAAAAAAAAAATAATAAAATTTTTAGCACGAGAGAATAAATGTAGAAGTGGCTTTTAGCGGGAGTGTTGTTAAATTTTATGGATTCTTCATTAAATAATAACTAAGTTTTAATTTGAATTTTTTATTCTTTAACCTACAAATATTTTTTGATAATCAACGTCATCATCATCTCTGCTACTGAGTGCCATAAGAACTTAAGAATGGAGCAGAAATTTTAAAATCGAATTTTTAAAGCCACCTCATGCCTTTTCTTTCTCAGTTTAAGGGTAAAGCCCAGGCACTTGTTAAATATTTAATATATTTTTAACAAAACCCCTCCACACTCCTTAATATTTTTGAAGCGCAATAAAAATAAAAACTTTGCTCGTAGTCATGAATGTTACCAACTCGTGCACCATTTGCCACCACATACATGAGTGGCAGAATAATGTTAAGAGTAAAACTTTTCAAAAATATCAAATTTTTTACACTTTTTAAGGTTTCATTCAATTTTTGTGTTTTATTTTTAATATTCTAACTGCAAACATTTTCATTATAACTTTATTTCAGCAGAAAATACAATTTGAAAGCTTCCGAGCAAAAACAGTTAAAATTAAATTGTATTGAGTTCTTGTTTAGCGGAATGGATATTACGTTGGTTGAATGTTATGCTGTTCGGATGTTTCCTATTAAAATTTCTTCATTGATTATAAAATATAAATAAATTATTGAAACATCTTTATGTCACATATTAGATGTTTCATCTTTATGAAGGTTATTATTTGCAAAATTTTGCTTAACTCCATTTACCCATTTAATGATATGATGTAATGAATTTACAAAAGTTATTCAGTCATTAAGTTAAAGTGAGTAAATTGTTGCCTTGTTTCGTATATGTTGGCCAAAAATGTAAGCGTTGCAACAAGCACCTTGAAAACAATAGCAACAGAAAACAAAAACATTAATTTAGTAAAAGTCTTTAATGATGCCCTGCATGTTTTGCAGAATAAAATTTTAAGATAAAACATGAAAAATAGCTTGAGGTTTTTTTTATTAAACTTGCAACATCATGTCATCATGCCACTTAATTTCTGTGGGCTTAAAGGTATGAAAAGATTTTATTTAACTTTGTCTTTATTGTTTTATGGTAAAATATACTGAATTTTGTGACTAAGTTAAATACTAACACTTAGCTGCTTAAGATTCTTTGTATAATTTTTGTGGCATAAAAATTAACATTTATCTTAGCAAGCAGTAGCTGTTGTGGAGGCTTTTTTTGCTTCTTTAAAATCTTTATACATTATGTAAGAGATGACTTGTCACAAAAGGCAGCTACCTTAAAATGTTTAACCTATTGGTGGTAGATAAGCTTGAAAGCTTTCGAAAATGCATTTTATTAAGAAACAATATGGAAAAAAAATTAAATTAACTCGCTTGTTTAATTAAAATTTATACTTATTTTTTTATTGAAAAATTCATCTGTCACCTTTGTAAAGATTTCAAAGAAGCCGATAAAAACCTTCACAGCAGCTGGGTTGTCCATGGAACATGAATCGTACGTGGGAAGTAACGTCACCAGTATTGCATGAAAAATAATATATTTTTGTTGAAATATCGCACAACTTAGTTGCACAAATATCTTTAAAATAGCACTTACGCTCTCCATATTATCCTCTGGTTTTAGAGGGTTTATTTTGAAACGGATAAAGATGTAATCAAGGAAAAATTGATAAACTAATTGTGTTGTTTATGTTCCTTGTAATTCCAAAAAATGTTTAAATGAACGGCCATATTCATCAAATTAAATTAACTATTCGGGTACCTATTAATTTACAATTTTTAAAATTTTGATTTGTAATTATTATGGTCGTAGTAAATAATATTATGTTCAGTTTCCAACCGCTAGTCAAGTCAAGTCAGCACTTTATTTATTTAAATTATTAATTTTAAGAAATGCTGATTTTGTTTAATAATATAAATAGTGATTAAGAATTGTTAAGAAATGGAGTTGTAATTTAGAAGTTTAAGCAAATAGTTATAACCTGAAATTCCTACGGGAACCTGCAGGTTATATAAATAAATTAAATTAATAAAACATAAAATCAAACAGTGTCCTTCTTTTTTGGCACAACAACTCTAAAATTTAGCGCAGCCGGTAATAAAAGAGTAAGTATCCTGCGATTCCCAAGGTACCCTCCAGGAATAAAATTTGGTAATACAATTTTGGTTGATTTTAAATCCTTTTCGACTGTGGCAAGATTTTAACCATTAAACACAAAAAATTCCTATAAATTCCACATGTATTCCTTCAATATGTTTAGATATCCTTTAAACAGCTTTCAACATAAGTCTCAATTTACACATGTAACTCTATGTATGTGTGTGTTTCCTAGAAAAATTACAAAAAAAGCAAATGTTTCAAACAGAAGTGAAAGAAAGAAGCGTTTTAAAATAAAGTTAAATCATACAAAAAGGCAAACGAAAATGTCTTTTTGCATCAACTAACTTACATTTACCATTCGTATTGTATATTTTTATACAGACACATACATACCCATGCATAAACATGCACAACACAAGCTGTGCAAAACATTCTCTCATGCACTTTTTAACAAAAACCCAAAGTGACAATTTGATATATTGCTTGTTACTTGTAGCTTGTTTAAGCATGTTAAAAAAATTTAAACAAGAAAAATTGTGTAATACAAACATTAAAGATATTTACATAGAGGCACATATTCATACACACACGCACATATGCATACAAGTGCAAAATTTATTTAAGAGGCATTTCATAGAAACAAGTAAAAATCCTACTAAATGTTTGATACTTCACACACACAGTCATACTCATTTATAACAATTAAGAAAATTATTCATGAGCGTCGAATTTTAATGTTGGCCTCATACTGGCGACAAATTTTAGTACAAGAAATAATATTTAAAAAATATTAGACAAACTGTACAAATTTTTAAAATGATTTTTACGAAATGGACTTAAACTTTGAAAAATAGATGCAAAATGTGAAATTTCTTGCAGCTTTTAAAGGCAGTTCGTCCCCTAGAACCAACATTTCTAATGGCATTGCAAAATTATAAATTTTTTGTCTGACAGACATAATGTAGCAGTGAATAGTGCCACTACCGCACAGTAGAAGAGCGCATAGTTTTTGAATACAAGTCGAGCTTTGCGATGATGGACTTTACATTTTCGTTTTAGATGTGAACAAAGGGGAGACAAAGCAGGACGAGATATAAAGCCCTCAACGACGATCTCTGCATGTCATAACCAGTCGAGATCCAGTTTATATTAAGTACAAAAATAATCTTATTTACATTTTCTGTACTGTGAGTAAAAGGAATCGAAGCAAAAGGAAATACGAAATGTGTGAGAATGGAGAGTGTCTCTGGGTTCAATCCTGTATCCAATTCAAATACAGTTTAGTGTCGAACTCTACGAGTATGATTATTACTTCTTTATTTTAACTGTGAACGAAAGGGAGCAAAAAATAAGTTGAAATATGAAGCGCACGTGGAAGGACTCTGGACGATTATATCTAGCCAAGCATTAGAAAACTTACCAGAAGCGAGTTACCCACATAGCGTTATACCTGGAAAGTGGATGGTCCCAGCTTCAAAACTTAAGCTTAAATGAAATTAATTTTTTTTGTTCATTAAAAAGTTTCCGTACCAACAAAGAAAAATCCTTATCAAAAAAAAAATCTTACAAAGTATTCCTAAAGAAGTATTATTTACAAACCACCTCCAAATACAAAGCGATTCAATTTTTTTTCTAATTAAATTGCATGAGTAATTTCATTCTCATCCTCAGCATCAATGACTACCTACAAATAAAACAAAGTAAAAAAAACAATTACATTATGTTGCAGTTGTAGTCGCATGATGTTGCCTACCAGAAATGCTGGCAGCCACGTAACAAAGCACAAAAAACTTAAAAAATTTTCAAAGAAACATGATGTTCCTACAACTGCTAGATACGACATTTAAACTTAATCCAAAAAACAAAAATTGTTTGTTTAATACGCTTTTGAAAAAAATAACAAATGAACTGTAATGCTTAATCAAAATATACAAAAAAGATAGTGAAAACAGAAAGGAAATTCTTTTACTTGCAGGCAAAAATGTGAAGAGAAATAAAAAGTTCTAAATAATGTCAGTAGTATGACAATGATATGAGAGTATGCCTGATTCAGGACGAAACTGAGACTAAAGTGTATCTATACTATGGTTAGAACTCTGATTACACATAACCGGACGAGAAATAGACGATGACTTGACTATGACTAGACACTGACTACACCATGACTGAACATGGCTAGACTTTGACAGACAAGACAAGAGGTCACGAAGACACTAAAATATCACTAAGCAATAACAACACTCCGAGTAGTGCATGATTTTTCGATGACAAAACTATGACTGTACTATGACTAGACTATACCTGTTTAAAGACTAAAGTACAACTTGACTATGGTGGTGACATTAAAACAAACACACTTCGATCAGTCAATGAATAGACTGCTACTGGACAGTGAATAAACAGTAATGAATAAACTGTGACTAAACTTTGCTTTTCTGATAACTGGACTATGACAGTGATACTCAAACTTAATAATGACAAGTTTATGTTTAGATTATGTCTTGCCTATGGCTATACTACTACTAGACTGTCACCAAACTATGACAAAACACGTAGTCAATGGCCAGACGATGAAAAGACTGCAGTTATCTTTTCACTTTGCAATAACAGGTACCTCATTAGATTATGACTAAATTGTGACTAGTCTATGGCTAGACTATTTTTAGACAGTAAAAAAATGTAAAAAGACGAATAATATACCCAGGCTAGGTGTTGAAAATGAAATGTCTGGAAAAACTAGTAAATAAGAATTCTGTAACTAAATTGTGAGATTATCACTTGACTAAACTACGACTGTAAAATTAATACTATTAATCTACTTCAAGACCTAGACTACTCTATAACTAGATTATGCTAAAATATAACAAGACTAAGACTTGTATGTCACCTAATTGTGATTAAATAATGACTAAAGCATTTCAAGTTTATGAGTAAAATACAGGTTGATTATGGCTAGAGATTAGCGGGAGTATAACTGGTTTATAATTAAAATATGACAAGAGTATGAATGCACTATGACCAGATAATGACCACGTTATGTCTAGACTTTTAATAAACTCTTACGAAATGACAACTATGATTATGACGAAATAATGATAAGATACAATACTATGACTAAAAACATTCTATTACAACTATAATTATGCTAGACAATGACAAGATTTAGATTTTATTATTATAGCGACAAGATAGAGACTTTACTTTAACCAACTTTGTTAAGGTCGCGGCTTTATAACGTTTCGAAAGCCACCTAATGTAAGCCTAAAAAAAATTTTTAAAGATTTATCCTCGTAAACTGTACAAGTACTTGGATAACCCTTTAGCAAACATCTTTGATAAATGAATCTTTGCAGCGGTGCTGTAAAAACAGTTGGTTGCATGGCTGTTTTTCGCAGCAAAATTTAGGTTAAAACTGGTAGAAAATTAGCAGCATAAAACTTTTTACTTTTTTTGTTTTTTTGCCTTTCTGATGTTAATTCAATTTTAATTAAAAATTCTTTTTGTTCTTGAGTCTGTTGGTTAAAAAAAATTTTTTATGGTGAATAGGTTTTCTTAATCAATGTATTGGTAGTAAATAAAAAAAAATTATTTAAATGTAAAAGGGTAGAAAGTGGAGAGAAATATTTACCTTTAAAGCATTAAACTGGGTCAGTTTTAGTTACAATAAAATTAAATTTAGTTTAAAGCAGACCAAAAGGAAAAATGCAATTTTCTTAAATAAATGTTTATTACTCTCATAGTTGTATATCCCATTTTCTGTTTCTTGTTTTAACAAGAAAATAATTTTTTTCTTTTAAAATTAGTAAAACTTATTTTGTACGAAAGAACTAGCGGACGTTACCAAACATTTTGTAGTTGTTTTTCGAAAACTGAAGTCTTCCCGTAACTTTAGTTGCCTTAAATTCGATGCACTTCTTGTAAAATATTGTGAACTTTGGTTATCTTGCTTACTCCTGGTTTGTATAAAAATAAAAATAATTCTATTAGGAAATAACAGTTCCACTATTGTTTGCTTAACTTTCACTCGTTTCCGATCAATTTACGCTTATTGTTGCAAAAATATGGCAGGATATTGGAACTTAAAAATTATTTTTCTATAAAAATTTCATTTTATGTATGAAATGCAGATGATCAAGCATACAAGCATTCACATATACATAAATATATTCATCCATAAAGCAGATGTTGAATTATCATTTTAAAATTCTATTTATGCCATTGAAAGCTGTACGACATTTATATAATTTTGTATCTATAGGTTTTGTGTTAAAGCATTTGTTATAAAATTTTCATCAAACTCTTTCTTAGAAACTATAAATTGAATGCAATATACTGTGGATGTATCTAGTGGAAGAGTTGTTTAGCTACAACATGTAGATCTTTAAACAATTCAGCACACATGTGAATTATTCTTGACTTAAAAAAATATAGTTTTGTTAAAAATTGTATTTCTTTTCGAAATGAACTACTCATAATTTATAAAAGTATTCTGTAGTTATGTTTCTGGTTTTACAGGTGAAGCTTATGCTACCTCAGTTAGCAGTTTTGTACACCATTGTATGATCAACCTTAAGAGCCGATGACGTTTGTATGAAAAATTTTAGATTGGATTTATGTGCTGTTTCTATAAAACAGGCATCACCCGTCTGAAAAATGTGTTCAGTTTTTTTAAGTTACTATCTTATAAATTTTTCAGACGAGTTGATCGCCTGTAATACAGAAACAGCACATTATTTTTTTTTCTTATTTTTAAATTTTCTTCTCACCCCAATATTTTATTATTGTGCTTTTTTTAACTAGATTTATAATTATGGAGAGGGTATATAAGATTCAGTGTAGCCCAATATAACACTCTTGTTTGTTTATCTATTCCATTTGAAAAGACGACTAAATTGTGTTAGTGATTGCTTATTCTACTCTTTTAATGCTTTGCTTATGTTGAATTGTCATTGATTTGTGAATTATCATTATTTTAAATTGTGCAGAATTTATTTCAAAATGATTTTAAAACATAATATTGTTGCAGGAGATTAATATAAATGGTTTATTCAATGCAGTTGAATATTAATTGCAAAAGTGATTTTTAGTGCTAAAAATAAATTTCTGTATTTCGAAAATAAACAATTGCGAAAGTGACCTCCGAAAATTTTAAGTCATTATTAAGGACATCTACATGAAGAAGCGACTTTGGAGAAAACTGAGGTCAAAGAAATATTGTAAACTTCTTAAAGAAGAGGAGTTATTTTAAACGGTTTGTAAGGCTATGGTTCATTTCTTGCAAAAAAGATAAAATTTCGCATCTTTAAAATTTTTCATGCTTCACCATGAAAATTCTTTGGTAAATAATTGTAAAATATCGCTTCCAATGGTCTTTAGCAAGTTCATTGGCACCTTGGGTAACAACCAGCGCTTTGGGTGTTCAAAGGCCCAATGAACACCCATGGCGTCAATGGATTCCCAAAAAGTTAACAAATGTCCAAAGGTTCAATAGATTGCCGAAGGGTTAAAAGACATCTAATTGAATAATATATGACCAAGGGGTCAATGGAAACCCAAGAGGTCAATATATATCAAACGGGTCGATAAACCCCGGGTTATTAACCTCTATTGACCGCTTGAGCAACTATTGACCCTGGGCGTCCGTTGAACCCGTATATTGACCTCTTATGTGTCAATTGAACGTTAAACATTTATTGACCCCCTGAGCGTCTACGGCTCCATTTGTTCGTCTGTTTACCCCTTGGGCGTCTATTGTTACTCTTCTTCACCTATAAATCTTTTGACGCCTTGTGTGACTATTTTTCCTTTGGGCGTCTATTGACAACTTCACGTTTTTTTACCTCTTAGAGATCTAAGGACTTCTTAGGTATTCACTGGCGCCTTGGCGATCCGTTGGTTCCTTATACGTATAGATTTCATTGGACATTCATTCACATTAGACAGTCTCTAATCTGGTCCTTTGGTCAGATGGAAGTCTATTATCCACTTGGGTATCTACTGGCCCTATTGGCGCTAAATTCATTGGATGACATGAGCGTCCACTGCTTCCATGGAAGTACTAATTAACTCAGACGTTCATTAACCTCATGAGCGTCCAGTGCTTTCTTGGTGTCTGCAGCCTATGGGCCTTTGGTTAACCATTGACCAGTTTTTGCTAGATTTGGAAGTTTTCCTAATTCCAAAAATAAAAGAAATTGATCCAAACATGAGTATTTGAGTCGAATGAATAGTCCATATCTACAATGCAAAATTAGTTAATGACTTAAAAAGAGTATAAGATTCGTTTGAGAAGTATTTAGAAATGATATTTCTAGGTATCTGTTAAGACTAACCGAGTGTGCATTGTTATTATTACATTTTAGCTTGATTATTTTAGCCTTTTTATAAACAAGTGTACGAGAATTAAATACTTCAGTTGTTTTGCTTCTTTTCCTTAAACATGTTTAATTCACATTTTCATATGACAAGATGTATCAATTATTGTTTTTTTCTTTCTTATAGTAGATTCAAAACGTTTTGTGTTAAACACAAAAAAATAAAAGGAAACGTTGTCTCTAAACTAAAAATAATCCTGGCAAAAGACAAAAAAAAAAAAAATCACGCAACAAAACATCATTAATTTTCATTGCAAAATATAGATTTTTCTTTGTGTTGTTTTTCTTCCTTTTTTCTGCATTCTCGTTTCGTCTTCCTTATAAATCGTGCTGCAATTTTTCTTATTACTTAAATGTAAAAAATGTCTATCACCCAACTGGATTTATTCCTTGTTCATTTACTCACAATTATTTTAACAAAGAAACGTCTTTCGTCCTTACTTTTTCTCTTTTCTCGTCATAAAAAAATGATAAATGATTTTTATGAAAAAATTTTTTATTAAAGAAGGAGAAGAAAAAGATTTGAAATATTTTTGAAGATTTATATTTCATTTAATAAAAACAAGCTGAAAATGAAATGTCTTTTTTAAGTGTCATGATTTTTCTTTTACTCTTAATGCAAACAAATTTATTTGAAAACTGTTGCAAAAATAATGTTCTTTTGCGAAGTTCCTTCTAACGCTGCACTTTAATTAAGTCACGAAGGGGATCAAAGGTTTAGTTCAAGTTAATAGTTTCTTTTAAATTAGTTAAAGAAACAAAATAAAATCACATCGAAACCTAAACAAGGTCCAACTTAAGTCCTTCATTTAAAATTATTTTAAATTGCTTACAGATCTATCATAGCAATTTAATTAGTATTTCTACTTCTGGAACCGACAATGAAGATCCATAAGGAATTATTGTTGCCACACTGGGAAAGAATAGGAACTAAGAAAAATTAAGACGAGAGAACTCAAACTTTACAAAGACACCTTAGAGACATTTAAACTTAATTCCTCTACTAGAGTTAAATAAACAAGGACTGTTGGCATGAACCTATTGAAATATCGTATACTACCTTTGAAAGTGCTTACACTTTCTCAAAAGTTCAACTTAAATATGGAGTAATCTATATAACAAAGAGTCAACAACACTTCTTTCCCTTAATTATGACCTTAAACAAAATCTTTCTGTCCCTTTTAGGAGTCGGAAAGGAGATTTAGGATTTAGTTAAGACTACTTCATCTTTTTCATCCCATCTGATATCCTACTCCTGGGCAACAATTCATTTTCTTTTAAACAGCGTATAGTGCTGCGCTCTTGGCCGTTGCAACGTTTTTTCTAAGTTGCTTCTTGAAATGCAAATCGTTTGAGTTTTAAGGGAATCTAAAAGTAAAAAATTAATAAAAATTTTATGCAGCTTGCCTAATATCACGGCCCTAACTGCATATTACTGCTGCCAATGAATATCGGCTAAATATTGCTAAGCTCTATAAAAAAGGGGGATTCTCCTAACAGCAACCCTGACAATTTCGGCTACGTAAGAAAATAAAATATGAGGTTACGACCTTCAATCTTATCCAGACTCAATGATATTATTATTCTGTATATCAGTCTACTTCCTGTTTTAGTACACGAAAATCACAGAGTTAACACTGAGTATCAGTGTGTTGTACAGATTTATCAGTGTGTTGATTTTGGAGGGATAACTGCTGAAGCTTTAATACAGCCCTTGAGGTATTTCGAAACTGCATACTAGTTGACCACCACCTTTAATACAAAATTACCAGAATAATATGGAATTTTGTTCGTTAAAAATTCCTCGCGAAGAATCAGGCGACTTTTGAAATTTTAGCACTATGAATCAGGGTTCAATAGATAATTCAATGAAGTTTATATCCATTGTAACTGCAAAACGGAAAAAAATTTTCGAGTGAACTAAACAGAATTGAGAAACGTGGACACCTCCAGCTTGCAAAAAATAAAAAGACTTTTGAAATTTAAAATTTTAAAGAACAAAATATGAGAAATAACGTCGCCTACAATCAGTAATTGTGCGATAAGCCGTGACGAATAATACATACGAAATTATTTCATGCAGAAGTTAGAATAAAAGTCCACAACACTACTGATCTGCTTCATTGTCCTTCTGTCATAAATTTGATTTAGTTTCGGTAGGTCGTAAGGATCTAAATCCATTTTAGAAATTCAAATTTAGAAGTCAGCGGATTACTTGCGCTGGTCCAATTTTTAAAAGCTTTTATCCTTTTGAAAATATTTTCTACACAAAATCAACCATGGATTATTGCCATCCAAGAGAACTGTCATAAGCCTTTTATATGATGATTTTATTTTGCATTTTTCCAGTTCCAATTCATGATTTTTTTAACAGATTGAACGAACTTTACACCTACGTTTAAAATATCACGTATTATAGCTATCGCTTAAACTCTAAATGCAAGGAAAATGAAAAAAATTTTATGGCGTTGGTCGCGTAAAAAGTAGTTAAGTCTCAATAGTCTTTAATTCTTTTTCAAGATAAAGGAAAAGCACGAAAATCTTAGAATATTCGACGCTACTTCAAACATAATTTTCGTATGTAAAAAATGGTCCTAACCCTTAAGTTCCGTTTCCTATTAATTCTACAATATTTTATTTAAATAAAAATATTTCAATTAAATCATTATATTCAATACTTTGCAAATATTTGTTTTCAATTTAAATAAATATTTCAACGAAAATAAAAATAGAAAATTATATCTGCGACAAAGGCCAGACATAATAAAGACGACCTTAAACCTGGCACAACATTTCCTTGCAACTGAAAGTCTTGCGGCTGCAACTTCTGTCTGATTGCTCAAACACAACCAACAAATATTTATTCAACGTAATTCAATTATAATTTTTATTTTTAATGTCGTTTTTATGTTTTTTTTGCATCGTTTTATGTCCTTCCGTTAATAAGTAAATAATGTGACATGGATTTCATTAATGTACATTTTGTGTAAAAGCCTAAACACTATTTTAATGGCGAACAAAATAATCCCGGACAAATTTTTCCTTGTTTTTATCGCTTTTTTTTCTTCAACTTTTGCAAACTTTTACTCAATTATTCCACTACAGTGCTATTAAAGGTGGTGGCGTAGGTTTATGAGGAAACATTACCACGTTTTATTTTTGGCCTCTTTCGCTTTTTAACGAACAAATTCAAAAAGGCGTTAAATGCAAACAAGAAAAAAAAGAAAAACGCATAAAAAGGATACAGTTTCGTTTGTAATACATCGACGGGACATTTGAAACAATTTTTGCGTTAAAAAAAATAGTAGAATTGAATGTATTTTTACAACTGAAATGGCTTTATGCGATATGTAAATTTCCTGAAATTGCAATTTTTACTTTCTAGGATGTTTTTTTTTCTGTTGCTGTTATTTAAACTGTATTTTCATGTTTATTCTTTGTTTACACCCTACTGTGGGAGAGATAGAGTTAAAAATTTCAAAAGGAATTTAATATGATTGAAACATGTTTGTTTAAGCTCAGCTGAAAGTAAAGAAAAATGAGAGATTTTTTCATAATTCTTAAACAATTCTTGAACGATTTGCAATAAAAATCCTAGATATCAAATCTCAGCGAAAAATCGGATGCAACTAAATGAAACTGTATTATGATTTCTTGCAACGAATTTTCATATGAATTTAAATTCTTTTAAATATTTTTTTTCGGTGTTTTATTTAATCACAAATTTATAACTTTTCGCTAGAAAGACGGAATAAGATGTGAAATAGTTTGCAAAACCTATTTCTTTGTGTTTCTCATATGAATTAATAGCGAAAAGATAGCAGGCAAAAGAGTAGATGGTAAAAACTTTAATATATTTCTCCTTGTGTTTGCGGTTGGTACTGTTTTCTGTGTTATATATTGTCTCTGCTATGAGGCTGACTAAATTAAGTCAAGATAACTCCAGATAATAGTAAAGATTCAGTTGTACTAGATACGCATTCATTTGAAGCTTTGTGTAGAATAGAATATTTTCTTCTTGCTTTGGAAATTTTTATTAACCTAGAAGGACCTTGAGAATAGAACAGGGAATGATAAGAAAGGCTCCTAAGAGCTGAAAAGGTTAGTATGTAATCGAACTTTAATTTTGATTTGCAAATGAAGAAACCTTTAAGATAAAAACAAGAATGTCTAGCAAACAGTTAACGGGTTATTTTAAACGACAGTTCAGAGAAAATAGCTGCTCGTCAGAAAGTTAAATAAGTTTAATGAGTATAATAAAAGGTACCTTAAGCTGGATTACTGAGTGACTGCGTAAATTTCTCATCCTCTCTGTAGCTGAGACGTCGGTACACATTGTGCTCCAATGCTAGAATCGCAGGCAGATTTATAGTTGGGGAAATAGGCTTGCACAACTTGACCTCACCAAAATGCTAGCAATTATGACACACTCTGTGATGCGAAACAAGGTTTTAGTTGTCGGTCGATAGTTGGAAAACATTACGGTCGATAGTAGAGGATACTAAATGAACGGGAAGCATTTAAAGCACAACAGAAAAAATGAAAATATAAACATCAACTCCCAGAAAGAATGGGAGTCATAAAATGAAAACTTTTATGTATTTACTATTTTAAGACGAAACATTTGATAAGTGAGGTAAAGCAAATTTTATAGTGAAACTAAATATTGAAAGCTTACCATTTTAAACACATCACGCTGTTGCTAAAACCCTGAGACAGATTAGTTTGACTGTTTTCAGTGTATCTATAGTATTCTAAATTTTTAACTTCCGGACCCGATGTAGAATAATTAGTCTTGAAAGTTTAAAGTTTAAAAAAAACGTCCTTCATTCAATATTCCTAACTAAATTGTTTTGAATGCAATCAACCAAAGGAGAGTTATTATATAGAAGAACCTTAATAAATATGCTTATAATAACTTTTTAATAGTTTTAAAATTATAAAGATTATTGCAAATATACACACTAAAATAAAGTGTTGATTGTTTGTTGTAGTAGCTCCCAAGTAATTATCGCTTATCATCCTTACGATACAAAAGACATTTAAAAAATATAATATGGCACTCAGCTTTTTTTTTTGCTTTATTTTATTGATAAACAATTTTCAACGATTATTATTCATTTGTAGATAAAAATTATTTTATGAATGCATGTGTTTTTGTATGTTGGAATAAAATATTGTACAGAAATTTTTTTTCGATCCCTTCAACAGAAATATAAGAGTAAATTGGAAATAAATTTTTAACTTTTATATAAGTTAACACAACATACACTTCTAAATAAAATAACTAAAATATTGCTGACCACAGCGTCTGCATATTTTTATAATTCTGTTCATTTAATTTTTTACTTTTGCATTGCTTAATAAAAAGTGTCAAATTGCGCTACACGCGCAAACCTTAGTAAGCCGAGTCGGCACACATGGTTCTTAGGTTGTGCTATAAAATATTAAGATTTACTAAAAAAATTAAATGATTTTTTTAACTTTAAAAAACGGTTGAAAGTTTTGCTATAAAAAAGTTGGCAAAACATTTAAATTTTTAAAAAGCTTAAATACTGTTTTTAGTTTTGTTTCAATTTAATACAAACAAAACTTTTCCAGAAATGGAAAAGCAAAAAAGTCACAATTGCTGTGTTTCTGTTACAACTGCTGGTCGTAAGTAACAAAACTATTGCCTGTAATAATGACTCTCGATTTGATTGTAATATAAAACTGCTAGCGTGATACTAAGGGAAGGGCTCACAAGAAGCTGAAAGCCCAGAAGATTTAAGTGTTTATGGTGCCAATTCAATCGAACTCGGCCGGCCATGAATGTTTATTGTAATAGAAGCTCTTTCGTGTGATGATAATCATCAAAAGCAAAAATTTTTAAAACTACAAAACGGTCAATGCAAACTAAAGTATATAACAAACTTAAAATAAAAGTCAAACTGACTATAAATTTTTCAAGTCAAAATGATGTTACGAAGAGATTAAGGTGTAATGAAGCTGACCTTGAGCAACATAATTCAATCACACCTATGTCGATGGAGGATAAGTATGACAAAAGGGTGATTATCATTATAGGCCGGGTACAATAATAATTGGTCTTTCACTTTCCACCTTAAAAAAGTTCACTAAAGCTCTAGACAAGGTAATCGAAGTGTTGAAATTTCGACCTTCATCTAAGAAGAAAGTTACTTCTGACGAATGATGGTTATAACTTTTAGGCTTTTTAAACCTTAAAAAAGAGCCGATATGGTAAAGAGACTTAGAAAAGATTTTATTTTGTAACAGCGTGAGCCTCACCACTGACTTTTTTTTAATTTTTTGAGCATTTCTCAATCCTTTCATACTTCTATTTGGTACCATTAAACGCGAAGCTTAATAATAATGCTTTTACTGCGAAGATGTTTGTTAACCGCTTCGCAATAACTGCCAGTGACGAGAGCTTTCATTAAAATATTAGGCAACAAATTAATTTCAATTTTGCTTTTTTAAAGCGGTTGCCAAACTCTAAATTGTTCTAATCTTTGACTTTCCTATATGGGAAGAAAAAACGGAGCATGCTACCTAAGGCTTAGCAATACAGATAGAGAAAATTAAAAATCACGAAATTGCAGAGTTGTCGCAATTCGAGCGATGGCATAAAGAACTCAGGAAAGTGCTTCCGATAGTTTGGAAAAGCCCATGTTTATTACGAGAGTTTGAATAAAGGATTCAATATCATTATGATTAATGTAGGTGCTAAGTTCTTTCGAAGGTTGGACTTAATAAAAATTAGAAAGTGCAGAATATTGAAATATAAGTAGTGAACCCTAACCTGGATAGTCCTGGGTGTCTTTAAAATCATTTAAGAAAAACAAAAAACTCCAAAAGATTCTATTTGAAGGCTTTACATGACATTGGTAGTCTGGCTGACAACAGAGAAAAAGAGAGAGAGATAAATGCTTCAATTTGAACCTTAACCTCATTGCCAGCGATGCTAGCGAGTTTGTAATAGAAAAAGGCAAATGTTAATAATTCCACAAGATTCACTTAATAAGAGGAAATGTTGAAAATTGACCCAAACTAGTGGGGTTTTAATTAAGTACTCCTCTGCAGAACAATTATTTCTTATTTTCAAACTTCTTGTCTCAAATTCTTATTGGAGAGCAATTCCGTTTAACATGTGACATGAACACCATATTCTCTTAAGTTGTGGTTGTAAGATGCATTTCTTAAATATTACGAATAGCAGTAGTTTTAATTATTTAGAAAGCTTTAGAACCCTATTATTTTTATCATGTCTTAATACTTTGTAATGAAAGAAGTTTTGAATTTATTTGAAGAAAATCTTGTATCAGCAAATACTAAAGTCTGTAAAGATAAATCAGCCGCAACAGCGATAGCAAATTGCTTATTTCTGGGTGCATTAACAGCTCTTAAATGTCGGTGAAGGCTTCAGTAAGAGTAGATCATATTTGGCCCAATGAAATGGATCCTACTATACAAAAGAGTGAATCTTAACATAAGAACGACCTAAAGGGCTTAGAAATGAAAATTAAATTTATGACAAGTAGACGCAAGTGATTTGGCAAAAGAATTAAACGTTGCTTGTCTCTTAATCCGATTGTTAAACATTTGGTTGGCTGAGCCCAGGAATATTCAGTTATGTGCTTGTGCTTCAGCAGACTTGTTAAGATTTTATGGATTTTTTATTGATAAGAGTCTGTTGGAGGAGCCTTGAACTCATTATTAATGAAGAGCACTAAAATACAATATTAATTTGTGTAATGCACTTCTTCATGATAAGTTAGATTCAGTGACCAAAAGTTGCATTTCATTAATGTTGAATATTTTAGCAAGATTTTGCGAGTGTAATTAAAATATATCTGGCAGTAATTATAAAGATCAAAGTAAAAAAAACGTAAATATTCTTGGTCATAGGCGTATAGACGCCATTTAATAACTCAAATCTCGTTAAAGAAATGTCTGATATCGCAAACGTTAAAATCCATCGTGCTGGGTTAAGGCTTTTAGTTGAAATTGTGCATGAATAAAATATTTTGCGGATCATAGGAATTTCCCATGCTTCTGACTCTTGTTCTTACCTTGTCCATATTCTAAATCCATAGAGTTAGTGATTCCAGAAGTTGTTCCTTCTACATTATAAAGCTTTTGTATATGCAATATGTACAAACACAGTCAAGTATCGAATTCCAATTTAACGACATTTGCCTTCCAACAATCACTATTTGCATATTTTAAACTGTAGGAAATTTCTTTTCGATTCAATGATGACAATAATAAACTCCATAATATTCATACAATTAATTCCAGTTGCTTTAAAATTTCTGACTGTATCAGAATAATTTTGCAAGTGAATTTGGTTTTACAACGAAACAATACTTTTGGCTCACTCGAAGTTGTACAACAATAAAAAAAGTATTCAGATGAGTTCAGACGTGTTTCAACAAAAGTTCTCTTAATTATTCGGAATATCTCCCATGTGAATTAAAAGGTCTGCTTGCTGTCTGTCGCGTTAGCCAATGGTAAAATTATTTATTTCTTTTCTGTTTTTTTTGTGTTCATTAAAGTTATTATAACAGCTCATTGACTTTGGAACTTGTACTTGTAAATTTGTATGATATTGAAATCGTTTTTTTTTGGTTTTTTTTTGTTTTGTGCCCAATTATTTTTCACAAAAGGTGCTTGTAATAAAGAAACTGAATACAGTAACAAAAAAGAAGGGAGTAACTTTTTTTGATTCGAATTAAAAAAGTCATTTAAATTTTGTAAAGAAGCAATTTGAATAAAATTTATAAATTTCCATTAAAAGACAAAACAATCCAAGACACATACATAATGCAAATTTTATTTAATATTCTTGATATTCGTAAGACATACGAGTATTCCTTCATGAAAAATTTTGTAGTTTTATTTAATAAACATTCTTCAACAGGGATATTTTTGTTTTTGTATATTTTTTTTGTGGTTTTATTTACAAAGAAACCAATTTTTTAATAATTGTAACTTGGTATAAACTATTCATTTTAAAGGATTTTTGTTTGTTTTTGTTGTTAATGATTTATTTTTTTTTAAACACAATATAATTTTTGAGAGGCCTAAGAAAATTTACTTTTAATTTTAATTCTTAAACACTTATCATTTTCAATTTTTTAAATAACTCGGAACTCCTATCACAGAAAAACTTGCTAAGGAATTAGATTGATTATATTTGTTAAATTTTTCAATCTTTATTATTAGTTGTATTTAGGTGATTCTGGGTTTTTCAGTCACACACATCTTTTTATTATTACTATAATTTTTATCATTTTAAAAAGATGAGATTGCTCTGGGTAGAAAATTTATTTTTAAAAATATTTGGTAATAATTTTTAGACTTTATTTGTTCTAAATTAAACAAATATTAAAGTAACCTTTTTTAAAAATTTTGGATCACAAATTTTAACTTTTTCCAATTTGATTTCTTGTTAATTAAAAAGCTTTTTTCTTAGTAAGAAAAAATTTTAATTTCCTTTTAAACTATGTATTTCATGTTTATAAAAGTGAATATTAAAATTATTCTCCAAAACCATTTTTCTGATTTTTATACTTTAAGATGTAGCAACTCCAAATATAATTCTTCACTTTTCAAAATGATTGCGAATTTTTTGAAAAATATCTTTCATAGGAAAATGCTTTCTGAAAACAACATTATATATAGAAAATTGTCACTGTAATCAGTTTTGATTATTATGTATATTTTGTATAACTTTTAGGAAATATTTCAAATTTCCCTCAACATAAAAAAATCCATAAATGGGAAATATTATATAATAAAGAGAAATATTAAATAATAAAGAAAGTCTTAAAATTAAAAAAAAAAATAATATTTTCTTTAATGGAAAGTTACGGTTTATATTTCTTTTTTTTCTTAATTGTGGTTTTGTTATTGAAATTATAAGAAATTTTTCTAATAATCCTTGAAAAATAAAAATGTCTGCAGAAAAATATTTACTGGCCAAAATAATTTCCTTTTTAAATTAATACTAAGCCATAGAATTACTATTTTCTGAACTTAATTTTTTCTCCTAAAAATTAATTAATCTTTGGAACAATGCCTTAAATTGTAAGGAAGCGTCCTTAAATTGACCGGTAATAAAATCAAACGAAATGCCAAAAATCACTTTTTAATATGGTCTTCACAACAATAGGTACTTTGAATCAAAACATTTGTGCTGTCAAACATTCTAAATTATATATATTGATAATAAATTAGTAGGAGGGTAGTTCCAAAAATTATTCAACCAAGCCAAAAAATATTAATTATTTATTAAACGTTTTTAATTTTCAAAAAAGTATTTTTATAAGCTTCGATGTAGTAAAAAAGTTTATTTACTTACAAATTGTTACTCTTCACTGAGTAAATTTAATTCGCTGAGTAATAAAAGAATCGAAAATATTTTATATAAACTACAGCGGAGCCTATTTTCTTATCTCATTGGATTTGTTAAATTTTTTATAGAAAACAAAAAAAAAGACAATTTTCAAACCCGGGTTAATGACAAATGTATAAACAATAAACTGCATGGTGGTCAAAAGCAAAAGAAGAAATTTTTGTATTAACTAGTATTAAAAATGTAGGAAATAAATAAAATTTAACAAAAACAGGTAATATAAAAATAATGACTCTGATTACTCGGGTAACCGGTTATTAAAAATAAAATTTTTAAAGTGCATCTTTTTTTTTAATTTTTATTACTTTCCAATGAACAACTGTGGAAATGTGACAAAATTTATTAAATATTTTAACGAGTACAAAACCATTGGCTTACGATTATTCGTCATTAGTTTCAAAAAATGTAATTAAAATTGTTAAAATTTATTATTTAATCATTAATACGTTAAAATTTTTTAATAAAATAATCTTTAAAAAAAACCCATATTACCGAATAATCAATAATAATGTTGTTAGAAAATTTTTATTTTTGCTCAAGTCTTAGTTGCTTACATGAAGTTCTTTAACAAATCAAGCCCAAACAATCTATTCGATATTGAAAATCATTTTGCTAATTTATTACCCTTTCTTACTATTAAAGTATTAAAAGCCTTAATTCAGACGCTTCCCTCGTTAATGATAAATTTCCAAAAACAGTATTATTATCGTTAGTAGTTGGTAGGAAATTTCATGAAAATTGTGTCATTGTAGTGTACAACGAGAAAGCATTCGAGTGAAACACTTCAGAATATTTTGCTAAGACGTAGCTTTTTATAAGAGTGACATTTGATGGCCGAAAAAAATAGCTATAACAAGCCATAGTAAAAGTTAAATACTCTATGCAGAAGAAGTTAGTTTTTAAACTGTCGTTTCTTAAGATGGCAAAAAAAAATCGATTATGTCATTATTATACATTAGAAGGTTTTAGATCAGTTTAAGAACGGTTCTAAAAACCTTCTTTAATACGAACAAATTTTTGGCTGACGATCTTCCATACTTAGGGTTTGACCAATTCTCCTGAAAGTTCGGACGTGAATGAAATGTTAGTGCTAAGCCCGATTGCCTCCACTTAGAATACTATTTTATTAATTAAAAAAAAAAAATGGGTGACTGAGACTTCCAATTTTGATATATTGCGTGATGCCATTCTTCTTAATTAAAGAAACGTTATAAAAAACTAAATAAAAAAAAAACCGAGTAAATAATTAAAATTTAAAGAGGTGTCTCCATAGAAGACTTGAAGTATAGGAAAGCACTGGAAATTTCTCTGAAGAATTTATAACTGAGCCCACTGTAACTGGAATAAAGAAAACTAAACTTCGTATTAAAGTCACTTTCCCGTTTCGCAAGAATTATCAGGGATTTATCAGATTTATCATTTACCAGTAGTGATCACTCGCTGTGTTGTTATACTCAAAAAAAAAAGAATCCTACTTTATGGGATTTTTTTCCTTCACACACATTAACGAGCAAACAAAGAAAAAAAAACAGGAAACCAAATTATCGATGGTCAATAAATCAGTGTTTGTTTGGATTTCAATTGGTATATTTTCTTCTATTTCTCTCTTATGATTTATGGCTGTACATTTTGCCCGGATATTAAACATTTAGACACATTACACAAATGTCACAAAGTATATGTACTTGAGGGTGTGTGCGTTTGTTTAAGTGGATTTAGTAGTGAGTTTTTGTTCTTATTTCGTTCTTGTAGTCCTCCTTCAAATCTCTCGTCAGCATTGTTGTATGTAACTTTCAATTTATTTCTATACATTTGTTTGCTGTATTTTTCTGACTTCTTAAATGAGCTTTATTTAGAGTTCTTTTATTTCATTGCCTGCCATTTCTATTAACTGTTGTACGTTCAGTACAACTTCGTCGTCATTGATTGATTTATGTACACACATTTGTACTTAGAATCAGTTTGTTAATAATAGAGAACATAATGAAATACTTATGGGTGCATAAAGAAAAATAAATGGAAATAAGGACAAGAAATTGCTATAGAATCTTAAATTTATTTGGCAAATTAATTAAAATTAGGTTTTTTGTTTTATTTTCATTGTTAGTTTGGGAAACAAAATTAATGGAAAAATAGCAAAAAAAAAACTATTAAAAAAAAAAAACAGAATTAAAACACCGAATATTAAATTAAAATAAAATATTTGAATCTCAAAATTAAATATAAAATAAATCAAGTGTTGAAGGAAACTACAAATAAAAAACATTATGTGATTCTTAACTCATAAAATTTTCATTTGGTTCCTAAAAATTTTAATGCTATTGAAATTATTTTGGTTCCTCTTAAAACTATTCCCGTAGAAGTTTCCGAAATTCATATTAAATTTAAATTCATGAGTGACCATCGCTAAATAAATGTTTCTGGCACTACCTGGGCCATATTTCAGGTCGAAATTGCCACTGAATCATGACTCCTCAAAGATAAGGCTGGCTTCGCGCAAGTGTAGAAGAAAGATGATAACGAGATAATGCGTATTTTCGGAAGAACTGGACACATAACGCTTGGTTAAGTTCATGTCCATTTGGTAATAAGACAATGATAATCGCGCTGCTACGTGCCTTTAACTAAGAACTAAAAAGCGCTTATTTATAGTGCTGCAGTGTTCAAATACTTAAAACAAATTAACCAACCTAAAATGTTATCCAAACTAGTAAAAGTCACTAGATTAACAAAAACAAAAATGCTTTAATTTAAAGAGAAAACAAATTGCAGCTAAAGTCGTTTTCATTAAATTAAATTAACACATACATATGTATTTTTTGTTTTTTTAAGTTTTAATAGTTTTTTTTATAACTTGAAACAGAAAAAATATGTTAGATTCGTAATGATATTAAAAGGTTTTTTGGCAAAAATATAAAAATTGGTTAAATCAATGAGTCAGCTGTTGGTAATTTATGACCACCATTAACAGCAGGTTATTTAAAATAGTCCGTAAAATGTTAATCATTTTTAATTTAATAAAAAATTAAGTGAAAATGAAAATACCAAAAGAAAATATTTATTTCAAAGTATTGTGACTTTCGTGAAAGAAATATTTGTATGAAATTTACATAATTTACAGGATTTTAAACATAAATTACGTTTTTTTCTTAAGCTAAAATAAGGAATTAAATCACTTTATGACTTCGCTGAGAATCACATTATTCATGTCATCATCTTAGCGATGGTAAGCATAGAAAGTGCTCTCAAACTTAAACGTATACAGTCACAGAAATTCAAACACACTGTTTAGCACTTTAATGTTTTCCTCCAACAATTTCTTATTTATATACCTCTTTCCGCATACAATATTATGAAAGCAGAAAAATACCCTACAAGTGGATAAAGAACTCAAGAGATGTAAACTGCAGACGGGAGACGATCATAAATTTAATACTATTTTGAAGCAAAAACCTCGAGTTGCGTACATTGTAAATATCATTCAACTCAAAGTGATAGATGCGAAGAATGCTGATGATGAATTTGGCGGTCCTGAAAATGCGTCATTACATTCTGCCAGCGTCTGATTTTTATTGTTTTCTTTGGAAAATGTCTTAATGAAAGTTTCTTTGTTTCATTTCAGTAATATTGGAATATCATATTTGGGGTTGAACTAGTGATTTTCATAAATAATCACTGGTTCAACCCTTGGCTGGGAAAAAATTTAAAAAATAATTTTGAAACAAAGAAACTTTATGAAGTATTTAAGCTTCACTGGTCTATGAAAAATAATGATTCAGTTTTATAAATACACGATTTTACATTAATAAAATTTTTTTAACAAAATGATTATTAATATTATGCTGCCCCTAAACTTTAAGTAGCATTCTTCCAAACAAATCTACCTTTATGCGTTAACATACCTGAATGATTTAACAACCCAAATGTAAAATTCTTGTTTCTTCCTTATTTTTGGCAAACCATTTTAAGAGATTTACAAATAAAAAAATTTAAATGCAAAACGACTTAACACTTTTTCTAAAGGTAAAATTTATCAAACATTTTCCAAAATAGTGAAGGAAAAATTTTGCATAAATTTTTCCCTTTTAAGTGGCTGATTTTTCATTGTGAATTATTAACTTTCACCCCACATGCTTTAACGTTAAAAATGAAAATAAAGAATACGTTTGATTGTTGAAAATTCCGTTTATCATATTTTTATTTTTTGCTTATTTTATATAAATTTTGTAACTAAAAACGTGTAAGACTTGTTAACAAATGTGTTTTTATATATTTATAAATTGTTTTCCTTATTCTTTCTTAGAGAAACATTTAGGAAAAGCAAGTCGGTAAGGGTGCGATTGAGTTGCTTATGTTCAGCCCGTAATGTATTTGGCACAACGTGTCGTTGATGTGCTTTGTTGCTTAAAAAAAAATGTTAAAATTGTAAGGAATAATGTGACCGAATATAAAGGATTTTACCTTTAAGGTGTTACGTATACTGCAGGTTGTAAAGAAAAAATAATAACGATGTCATAAGTTTTATTCTACCTTTGTAGAGGATAGTACTTTATCTGAGGGTTTTAATTAAAAAAAAACAAAAAAAAATTTACAAAAAAAGACTATAAGAAATAGTCAATTAGAGATATACAATGCATTAATTTATACGTTTATGTTTAAGTCTCCTAAAAATTAAAAAAAAAAAAATTTCTATGTAAAGAATTTTGTACAAATTTAACAAAAATAAAAGTAGACAACAATTTCTTATAAAATAATTAATTGAATCAATTAAAAATTAAATAAAATTTCAAACTAAAATCAAATAAAAGTTTTCTGTACACAGAATTAAAAATTGTATATTAAAATTATTCATTTTAAAATAATACAAAAAAAATCTTTCTACAGGATTAGGCTGGCTAGAAAAAAAATTTATTTCTCTTATCTTTGATCTACATTCCTTTGTTTAACCGAATATTAGAGAGCGACTGCTAGGCAGCTCAAAGAAAAGATAGCTGGCTCTCTTTTTCTTTCTCAATCACTTCGTTTTCAGTTTCATATAAATTGTTAACAAAAATATTGCTTCATGCTTCTTCTTGTTAGATGCTGTTGCTTGCGTCTTTTGTTGTCGAATTTTTACTACTCCTTTTTCTTGTTACTTTTAACAACCGCTGATGGTGTTGTAAGATGTAAATTTAATAATTTAACTTATGGCTAATATTATACATAGAAAATAAATATTTTATTTATTTTTTTTATATGTGAAAATAGAGGAGAAATAAGAAAGATAAATTATGTTTTCATCTTTTGTTATGGCAAAGTAAATAATAAGTATTGAAAATATTTGCAACTACACATAACATCACGTACGGTTATTTGAATTCCAATTTAATGCTGAGAAAGGTAAGAGAAAAATCTGCAGAATAAAAATTAAAAGAAATTTTTATTTTGTAAATTGTTTTTATTCTTTTAATTTTATTTCAGTTTTATTATTTTAGGGTAAAAAAGTTTGTTTTCACAAAAAAAAAAAAAAGAAAACATTTTTCTTAATTTGTGTAAACCTGCCTTGATTAAATCTTACATTGGTGTCCTTTCTTGGTGTCCTTTTTCTTTTTTGTTGAGCTACTAACACAAATCTGTTCTGCTGTCCCTATAAGGAGGTGAGCCATTATGAATTCCAATTTTGACTGGCCGATTACGCAAATGGTTTTATTCACCATCTTTTGATATTCTTGAGGCAAATACATTAGTTAGTTCGATGAAAGGGATCAAGAGAAGAGGAGATTCTTTCTTCGTTTATGCGGTACAAAAATGAACGCTTCACATTTTAAATTTTTTCCATTGCGATTTCCTAGTGAGTTGATTGCTTTAGTTCTCGTTCTTCATTCTTCACCTCTGAGGATCGTTTAATCGCTCATCTCTTTATACTTGGAGTAATTTTGTTAACCCTGTTAGGCGAGTTTGCACTTGCAAAATGAAGACTAATGAAGGCTAAGTTTTGAGTAGCTTAAGGCTAATTCAATTACTGACACGAAAGACTATACGGCCTGAAAATGTCTGACTATGACAATTAAGTTGCAAGTTGTCTGACACGTGGTACCCTCTTGTTAAGAGTTCACAACCTAAATCTCCCATCTCCTAAGTAGAAGTAGAAGCTCTATGTTCGTATCGCTTTATTGAGATACTCAATGACCAGCCTAATTTTTAATAATAATTTTTGAACCCAACATCTATACCTTGCGGTGGCATTTTATTTTTGTTAAGCTTTCTTATACCAATATTCACTTATTTGGATAAATAGTGAAGCCACTTAGGATGGTTTAGATCGGAAAATTAGCATCCATTTTAAAAATATTATTCATTATTGGCTCTAAATAATTTTTCTACGGCTGTCAACAATTTTCTAAAACAGCTTTAGCAACACTATTCATTAACTTTTCACAGGATAGTTTATTTATCCACTTCTCCAAAGTGCCTCTCATGCTCTGTATTTGAAACCTGTGGTTATTATGCTGTTCACTTGCAAATTTTTTTTCTTCTTGTTAGTTGCTTTGTTTTTTTTTATCATATCCTATCACAACAATTACAGTAAAACCAACAATCAACGCAAGAATAACTTAAACAAAAAACATTTTATATTCAGGTGGATTGTTGGGAAATACTTTTCTTTACAGTTATTTTTTTTATTTCTTTGTTAGTTTTTGTTACATTGTACAATTAAATAAAGCAATTTTGACAGAAATATGGAGTAAAAATTAAATTGTGTAAAAATAAGAAACAAAAAAAAAACAAAAAAAAATTAAATTAAGAACCAGATTTGTATTGTATTGTAGTCATACCCGGTGTTGTTTGCTACCCTTTCTTTAATTTTTAATAAGAAAAAATTACTCAAAATGAACTTTACAGAAGCGACGTACTTTATATTAGGAATTTCTTTTATTTGTCATTCTTTAGATAATTTTTTTTTAAAGATTCAAGGAAATTCCTTTGCAATCACTTATCCCACTTTACTTTCAGCCCTTAAAAAGTCTTAAGCGTTCATATAAATTTTTACGTACGCTCATGTTAAATTCATTAAATTTTAAATTGAAAATACACGCTTAAGTTAGAGAATCCTATGTACATTTGAGGGAGTGTGGTACTTAAAATGCAGGATAATTGATAATAAAATTGCATGGGGGATCCGCCTCACCTCCCCAAGCTTCAATTAAAAAGCAGAGTAATAATCTTAGTGAAATCTAAACAAACTTATGGGAGTATATCTGTAGTAGTTCTCACAGTAAAGGATAATTAATAATTATCGTCATTGTGGGTACCCGTTAGACTTGTGCAGTTCAAAAACGAGCTAGTTTATTTCAATTATTCCATCGATTGAACTATGAGAACTAGTTCACGATTTAAAGTATACATATACTTGTTATTTAAACTTGTTAACTATATCGGACATGAAATTAGTGCTGCAACGGATCTTTATTAAACATTCGTTTTGGCAATGTTACGGTGTTGTTGCCATCATATTTAAAAAAAGAACATTTGCACTAAAAGAGATTTTGAACTAGAGAGAGCGTTTTCAATCTTTGAACTAAAAGGAGCGATCACTAAATTGAACTATATGACAGAAGTCTAGTACCCGTTCCCTCCTCCGCTAAGCTTTAGAGACTCATGCTAGTTTTAAACGTCTACTACTAATTTAGATAGTGTCTTTCTTGTAGTTCTCAAGATATTTAATATATCTCTCAAAGGGAGGAACCCATTCCTACTTCTTTTCTCGACAAAGCCCGTTAAACTTAGAGATTCATATACTAAATTAAGATAGTAAAGCTGTTGTTTTTTTTTTTTTTGAAATATTGAATCATTAATAAAAATTTTATGAAGGTATGCCCGCGCTCCGCCACATACTGTCAAGCATTTGTTGAAAAGCTTACGGTATTCTTAGACAGGCCTAAGTCAATAACACACAGTAAAGCTGTGATAGTTTGCGCATTAACGAATAATTTATATTTACTTTCAATACAGGGTACCAATCCCCCCAATCACCTAGCTTTTATTCGAAATCAAATGTTAGTCTTAGAAAAACTTACATAAAATTTAAATGTCACTGTGGTAGAATTGGAAATATGGAATAAATAATAACACTTCACAAAACAGAATTCGCGTAAACCGCCAGCCTTTTGCCACGAAAACTCATATTAGTCTTACAGAAGCCTATGATGAATTTAAGTAGCTTCAAGATGTAGAATAATTACAATTTACCCGGCGTCCTCTGTTTACTACGCGAAATCTGCGAAACATTTAAGTAACGTGCCTTGTTTAAAATACGGTTTCGGGTCGTCAGTAAATCAGATAGAAAATTATAAAATAATCAGCCTTACTGTCGCTTCCCAAAAGGTACAAACGAACTATCGAACAAACATACGAAGTTTCAAATTTAGCTAAGCAATGAAAGTTATTTAATTTTGTTTTTTGCTTTTAGAAACTTTTGGAGCAATTAATATTAGAATATCCTCCTTTCCATTAAAAAAAAATAACTTCGTTTATTTACTTTAATCCTATTAAAACAATAAATTTCAAATTATTCTAAATTCCCCAATAAATTTGAATAAGTTGGTTTCACACACTGTCGCTGTGAAGACTGCATAATCGGAACCATAGATTCTTTTTAACCAACTTTAATTTACTTTTAAATAACCCTTTTAGTTATGGTCACTTAAATCCTTTTTTTAAGTTTATAACAACTTTAAGCTTATTTTTTTAAATTTACACTCAATTTGTGCAGTAAATAAATATTATTTTTAAGACTGTTTACAATTTGCATATTTTTATTTCACTCAAATTACAAAACTCACAGTCAACAATCTTTTTTTACTATGGCTCTTTCTTTTTTGTTTTGTTTCTTATCAAAGAAATAAATATTTATTTTTCATACTTAAACCAAATAGATCTATAACAATTTACATAAATTATTATTTATGTTACTGGCAATCAAGAAGAAGAAAAAATCTTACCCTCATAACTTTATATAATAATGTTTGTTTACACTGCTGTTATATGAGTATCGATATTTTTCTTTGGTAATATCGTAAATATTTGAAGCGATACTTGCTTATTTTACTTACTCATGTGAGTGTTTACCAGCAAACCTCCTTTCTAAAGAAAGACTGATATGTGTGTCTAGTGTATGTGTATGAGTGTGGAGGA
Source organism: Cistogaster globosa (assembly GCA_937654795.1). NCBI lineage: Eukaryota > Metazoa > Arthropoda > Insecta > Diptera > Tachinidae > Cistogaster > Cistogaster globosa. Next base: position 3,201,516 of record OW569406.1, read on the forward strand.
AATGTTATGATATTCTTTTAACTTCAAGTCCTGATGCATTTTATATGTGCACATGCTTCAACAGTAGTATTTTTTCTTTTTACGTGCATCGATATTTCTTCATTCATCTTGTTTAAATTCAAGCTGACATATAGAAAAAGAGACACCCTACACTTTGAGAAAAATATAATTTTAAGTGAAATATAAATAAAATTAATTTTAGAGACCTACAACTACCCGAATGAAGGGCATGGCCCGATAACGCCAGGGTTTTTTTTACTGTCTTGGAATGGCGGAGATATAAAGTGTGACAAAGATTGCAGTTAATTTCTTAACCTTAAGCCAAGCCGCCATTAATCCCAGGAATACCTTTCTTTCATCCGAGATTTTGTTAACTTTTCAGAAATTTGTATTTATATTGAGTTTCTAAGACTCTGAACAACCTTACACCTTTTTAGGGGAACTAGAACGTGTGAAAATGCCTGTAGCAACTTGCCAGCTCTAAGGAAATTTCTTAAAGATGGTCACTTCTTAGGGACCGTAAACTTTTCAAGCTTAATAGGTCTTTTTAAAAGTTAGAAAGATCTTTTACTTCACTGTTTAATGAAGACATCTATTTAATATGAGAATTGTCTAGACTCCCTTTTTAATGAAGAGAAATAGCTGCAGTTGTTAGCAAAAGGAGGTAACACAGAACAAAAACAGTGTACGGCAAATATGTGTGTTGTAGCTATTGGATTAAAGGGCATAACTGGCTTAAATATAAAGCTAAGTGGAGTGGTCTTTGGGTGGTTTAGGTTACTAAACAGGGCATCGATAAGTTCATGTCTCGCCGGAGTAATACAGTGGTGAAGCGTGGATAGCTGCGGTTGTAATAACGCATGTTTAGTAAATACGGATTCATAAGAACAAAAAGTGCAGCCAGAAGCCATATAGTAATAAATAAGATAGCAAATCTATAATATTCCACAGTTGAACTTGCAACCAAAAGAATCCCTGCGCATATCCGAAAAAGGAAAAACGTAACAATATATAAACCCACGAATACTTTTTTAAATCCAAAAACTGTCTAAGATTATCGCAGATTTTAGTTTAAAATTGATCATATTTGAGTGCCATGAAACGGAGACTTTCTAAAAAATTGTAGGTTTAATGAGCTTCTGGACACGGGACTAGCTAACATATTTCAAGGGAACTAGAACGTATGGAAATGTCTGTAGCAACTTGCCAGATCTTTCTCTATGACAGGCCCTTAAAAAAATAGCTTAAGAATGGGGACTGCGCACCCTCCAGGCTAATCAAGTCTTTTCTAAGCTTAGAGGATCTCTCACTTTACTGTCATTGAATAAATCGACTGTCAGGTCGTCATGATCTTCTGCTTTTTCGGGGAATGTCTCATTTTGAAATTGTTTATGTAAAGAATTTCTGAGCTTTCAACCCGTATTGATTCAATGAAAGAAATTAAGAGAGAGAAATTAAATTCTTCATACTAATAAGGGAATCTTGCAACCAGAGAAGTAACATGGTGGTTTTGCCACAGGGTAAAAAAACTGGGACCAAAAATCTATTAAAAAGCAATCAATAAAAAGAATCACACTCTCTATACTTGTAAAAAAGTAAAGGATATCTTAACTCGCACATTGTTATTAGCAGCTTGTGCTATAATACAGCACAGTAAACACTTAGCGCTATTCTCACCATTCGGCTTCGCCGTAATGTCCAGAAGGGCCTCAGCAGTAAGTAGGACTTTGCGGGTGGTATTTAAGTATTTATAAATTACATGGAGTGTTAACTTCTATGTTCACTATGATAATAAGTATAAATACTAAAAACTAGAATTCAAAGGGTGTTTCTGTTGGTGATGCAATATAATGTATATTTTAATCCCTTAACGACAAAGAGTTTAAATCTACACAGATTATCTGTTGCTAAGTCGTCTAAAGTGAAAAGTATCAAATGAGAAATTTAAGGGTGTCTAGATATTGAAATTTTATACATATTGACTTATATGATCCTTTGTACAGTTGACTGTTTTTTTGACAAAAATTATTTTGTGAAAAATTTTATTGAAAAATTTTTAATTTTTTTTTCTTTAAATATTGTGTAGCACTTTCAACGGAATCAGTGCAGTCTAGTAAAAATTTGTTCTTATAAATAAAACAATATTGTAAGAATCTGATACTAATATCAATTTTGTTGTAAAAAAGCATTCATCTTTATTTGTGTGTTTAAATTTATCAACTTGTTTTTTAAAGCATTGATCGGCACAAAGTGAGAAAAATTTCAGTTTTAGCGTTTCTTTTTAAGCAATTAATTGCATGGATTTATTAAAATATTTTATTTAGTGTGTTTCCCCGTTGTTTACATTTATAAATGGGTTTCAATACACGTCTTTTGATCGTTTTTGCTGCCTGTCACTGTTTCCTAACAAAAATATTCCTTTTAACTTTTTCTCTGATTTCAACATAAAACAAAAAATGTTTTTTTTTTTACAATTCGTTACATTCTTCCGTTCATTCGGTTGATTTTCATGCGTGTAAACAGCACATAGTTCAAACATTTTTTTAACCCGGTTCATTTTATTTTTCTTTTTTTTGACAACCAATACTATATTTTTGTTTTCTTTTTTGTAACTTTTGTTAGTTTTTTGTTTTTTAAGGAACTAGATAAATTTAAAAGAAAAACAAAAACATGCCAAGTGTAAAAATAAATAAAATACTTTTCCAAAGCAAATAAAATACACATCCAAAAGTTTAAAAGATTTAGTAACAAAAAATCACGTTTTCAAAGATAAAGAAAAGTTTCAATATTCATTTAACCTTTTGTTTATTATTCGAAAATCACATGCCAGCGATATTAAAGACAAACGTTATTTTTTTCCAACAAAAATAAAACTTTATCATTTTATTAAAAAAACTTACATTAAAAAATTAAATTAGTGAAAAAAAGCGGAAAGAAATCTAAGAGAAATTTTAAAGGTTTTACTGTTGTTTCTTTTAAGTTTGAACATTTTTGTATCATGATCTGCATTTAATGACAACCAACAAATAAATGCTATTTATTATTATTAAACAAAATTATTGATTCTTAAAAAATGTTTTGTATAAATAAAAATATTTTTATTTAACCAGGACCTTCGTGTAAAATTACGTTTTGAAGAGACAGTCCAATAGTGTATAGTAATAATATTGACTGCCGATAATCATGGCAACGGAATTGCTGTATCGCTATTAGATAAGATCAACGATGGTAGTGGATTTTTAGTTGTAGAGAAAAAATACTCAGAGCCTTCAAGGTTGGTACTGGCTTACTTTCCTATTTCTTAATGTAATCGAGGATACTTTTTTTGTTATAATTTGTTAGAGTGATCTTTGTTAGGAAAGAGATGAGCCAAGCTGTGTAATGAATACTTTTAGAGAATCTTTGTATTAGCCACCCTTTAATTTTTAATTTTCTATTTTATTTACTTTTTTAATGAAAATTAAAAAAAATATTCTCTAAAGACTTAAATATAATTTCGCCTAACATGACCTGGACTTACACACAAGAAATGCCTGCCAATTGTGAGCCACCCTTTAATTTAGAATTTTATCTTTTCACTGTCTGCTGTTGAATATTATAGTTGTCAGCCAATTGTGGTTTTAATGACAAACGGACAACCCTTTAAGAGTAAGTTTTGTTAACAAGGAGTATAATGATTTTTCATGTAAATTTTAAAGAGCTGTTGGTTACGATTCAAAGGAAAGGTCTTTTTAAGTAAGATATACTTTTTCTATGACACACCCTTTGATAATGATTTTATCAGACAGATAGATGTCTTGATAGAGGATTTTGTCGCTGCAAATGTCAAGTACCTTCCTTTAAGGGTTTAAAATATAAGGCCACATAGGCAAAATATAAGCCTCCGACACCTTACAATCTTTAAACAAAAACAATGTTTGTTAAAGTTGTTGTAACCGCCAAAATACTACATGCAACTCCTGTAAAAAACTTAAATTTTCCAATATTATGGGTGCAAACGGAAAGACTTTTTTGCCTTTTTATCCCTTATGTATGGAATCCTAAAAAGTACAAATGAAACAAAAAGGGTAATAAGATCAACTTCCAGCGATTTAATGAAATGAATTTAAAAAAACAAATAATATTTTTATAAAGCACAATTTTATTATACATTACGATTATTTATTATTTATTTTAATAGTTTTTCGATTTGTTCAAACTGTCTTCCAAATTTTGCATAATAAATTTATACAAATATTTTGCTTTTATTGCAATGCCATAATTCTCTACTTCCTTAAGGAATAACTTCAAAAGGGCTATAAATATTTGTGGTAAAACAGATATTTAAAAACAAAGAAAAGAAATCACAAGAAATTTGCACAAAAATCTCTTTGTGCATTTTATTTAAATTTTTATGGAGAAATTATATAAATAAAGAAATAATAAAAACAGTAAAAAAAATTAACTTAAAGCTATGAAAGCTTTAAAGTTAAAATAAAAAAATAAAAAAATTTAAGATATAAAATTTTAGGAATTAATAACTTAAGATTTTAGAGAAAGTTGAAAAAATTTGTGGATCAATTGAATGGATAAACACATTCAGATCTTGTGGGTACTTATTTGCTATATGATGACGTAAACTGTCGCCTAAGATCGTGATGTAGATTTTAAGAATATTTCTTGTGCAATTTAAAGTCTATGAAAACAGGCTAGGAGCAAACTTAAAATGCTCAAAACGGATCAGCGCCCCAAGCACTAAAGCTTGTTGCATCGAGAAATAAATTTATGTTACATAGTAACTTTTTTGTTAAGACAATATTTCTTATACAAAATACTCTCTTATGTGAAAAATTTTTTAAAACACGTAGTCGTTACTTTACACAAAAACGAATACGAGTACTTGGTACGAAAAAATAAAATTTTTTAAGAAAAAAATTCATACAAGAAAATTTTATAAATGTTAAACATAATATTTTATAAATATATATTTTCTATGTTTTGATATTTAAAGACTCTTCATTACAATTTAGTTTTTTAACTTTTCTTCATTTATATAAAAGTCTTTTTTATATCCCTATGAATTTTTATAAGAAAAAAGTTTCTTATAAACAATAATTGGTTACCTCTTTTCTAGTTTTTTTTTCAATCAACCACCGCGAAAAAGCCCACTTTAAACTTAAAATCTTATAAAGCAAAACGTTTAAACTTAAGCAAATATTTCTTTAACTTCTAGAATTTCAATTATAAAAATTGGCAAATAATTAATTGAAAAATTTTTTCATTGCTTTTCACAGCAACATTAACAATTAAAATAAAAGCAAAGAAGCAAAAAAAACACTTGAACTGTTCAAGTAGCTTAGACGATATTTGGCTGATAATGAGCGTAACATGCAAGAGCATGAATTTACAAAAAGGATAAAGAAAATATATTTGCATTTAAATTCCTGATAAGAAAAACGCTAAAAACAGTAAATCAATTAAAATTTTATTTAATTTTATCGCAGTGTTGTAAAGTGTTTTTATATTAGAAATATAGAGGTTTCCATAGGGAAAGGAAGAATAGTTGGAATAAAGGTAGTAAAGGGTAAATTTGAAGAAGACTACTGGCTTTTTTAATCTCTTTATAGCCTGGTTACCTTTCTTAGTGAAGGGTCAAAAATAATTCTTCCAAAATATTGGATCGCTCGAGAAATTGTTCCATAAACTAGTTGTTTCTAGCCGACAACTTATATTTATCGACACTCTTTTTAATTAACAGCTTCCGTTGTATTACTTAGCAGCAAATAGAATGTATGGCCGTCTGCTTGACACAATATTCTAGTTGTCTGTTTAACCTCGCAATATATCTGAGAGCTCTTCCCCTTCCATAACTTTATGGGGTTCAAATTTCAACAACATATTTCTTGATGCTTTCTATAGTTTCATTTTCACCTCGTCTTTTTGTGTATTACAGTTCAGCCAGTCTTCACGCCAAATTTTATCAGCGTTACTCTTGACCGCGAAGATAACCACTTCCCTTTTGGCATGGAGGCGTTTTTTATCCTTCTTTTTATCCTTCTTTAAATGAGTTAAAGCGTCCATCTGAGCAGAGCTCTAATCTCTGAGGTATTTAGATCCCACATAATTAAGGAGTTACTCGTTTTAAGAGATTTATCAAAAGAAGCTGGTATAAATCGAACTTCCAGTAAATGCCAGTTCCCAAGAACGAAGCCGACTGTGATGAGCCTTTTTATAGTTTCTCATGTTGCATACAGCGTAGGCCAATTCCTTATAAGCCGTTTGCTTGATATTCTACAGATTAAAAGCAAAGATGGAATTCTTTTTGTGCCGCACAAATGTTCTTCAATGGCTTAAAGAACCTTAAGTATGCACAAAATAAATTCCATTTCATTTTTCTGAATAAAGTTCTGTTAATTAAAATCCGATGGAGAATTTTAGAAGAACAAAAAAACCAAATCACCAAACCAAATGAAACTTTTCAATTTTGTTGTATTTAAGTGGAGAAATTTATTCAACTTTTAACTTAAGATAATTAGTATCATAAAACTAGTTTTCCATTTTTATGGAATGACCCATTAGTTAAAATACAAACAAAGGTACTTAGCAAAATGAAAGGGTTGTATTGAGGATGAAAATAAAATGAATAATGAAAATGTGTTTTTGTTCTTTTTTTACATTAATAAAAAAAGAGGAATAAAAAATTTCCACTTAAGGATAATTGAAAATTTTTATGGATTGTGCCAAAAATGATTTAAGACTTTTTAGCATAATTTGTTTGTATTAGTAAAGAATATAAGACAAAAACTAAATTATACTGTACTATAGCTAAAAACAAGTCATGATTTTTTTAAGGAAAATAAATTGTCGAAAGTAATTGAAAAAGCGAAAAAGTAATTTAAAATTTTTTTGAGCCATTCTTTATGGAATCACGTAAATGCTTCAACTAATTGTAGGTAAAACAAAAATAGATTATTTCACCAATATCCTTCAGCCACTGACGCTGTTGTTTTGTTTGTTTATATCGCCGCCTACCACTTAATTTTAAACGAAAACCTTTAAATCACGTCTGCACTCTTCACCACCCGCGTATTATTACTCTGGTTTGAAAAGATCCAACAGCAAAATGAGTAGCAATAAATTACAAAAATGTGTGAGTATGTGATATTTTTGCATATGTATCGTAAACAGTTGTAAATGAACAACTTGTTTGTTTTGTTGCTTACAAATTGTATTATACTGTCGCTTGTCAATTTTGGGGTTTGAACTTTTAATGTTTAGATAAAATATAAAGTCATGCGACAATGATATAAAGGAAGTTAATCGAGAAAGTTATAAAGTTTTTCCAAATTTAGAGTTGGATTTTCCATAACCTTTTTCTTTGCTTTTAGAATTTTTATTAAATTTATTACTATAGATTTTTGCATTATATTCGGTTCCTAGAACAAATAACAATCATGCACAAAGAAGCAATTGGGAGCCATACACCGGAAGGCCAATCGTAGACTATAGAACGTTTATTGCCCAAATACTACTCATAAACCAAATACATATCGATTATCAGACACCGGTCGTCAAGAAAACATCATGAAACTAATATCGATCTTAGGCGAAATATCGATTATAAGCCAAAGACCCATTACAGAACAAAAGCCGATAAACAAAAATAAAAAACGATCATAAGAGAAAAATCGATGATAGACCAGAGACCAATCAGAAGGCAAACATCGATGTAAGTCTGAAAATGCTGGATTGCCGATTTATAACCATTGACTCAGCAAAGTTCGGTGATACACCAAGGATCAATCATAGACTAAAGAACAAACGTAAATCAACAACTAATCATAGACCAAAGGTCGATCAGAGAAAAAGATCTATTATAGATTGAGAACCGATCATACATCTGATCATACACAAAAAAACTAATTACGAAAGAGATACGTCAACCGCAAACCAAGACCCGATTATTGCCCAAAAATAATTGTAAACCAAATACAGATCAAAGACCAAAGACTAAACTTTAGTCAGGGCCGAAATACTAATCATACCGAACAAAAACCGAAGAGACTCATAAGACTGATCTTTGCTTTTAAACAACTTATAGTACAAACGCCCATCGTAGACCATAGACCGATCATGAGCTACGTACTGATGATAAGCCGAATACCAAATAAAACAAAGACCGATATAGACTGAAGATTATTTGTTGCGTAAATCCCGATAATAGTCCAAACACCAACAACATTCTAAATATCGATCAAGGACCGTTTATTTAAAGATCGATCACCGACCGAAAGGCAATAATAAATTTGAGGACTCTTCATTTATCAAAGACTGATCAAAGATCAAAGACCGAACTAAAGCTTCTTTAACTTACCAACACGGGTTATTTACTCGTATATAACAAGCGCAACATTGCGCTCATGGACTTAGTCTCCACCTTAAAAAAATCTCTAATAGACTAAAACGTCATATGCCTCTTATAATTTAAGTCTAAGCCATCAACAACACCAAACTCTAACTAGAATCGTGGTAACGCTTCATGCAGCCGAGACAATTACCAGTTGACCTTCGAAATAGTATGTTATTGAATAAATGTCAGCAGATCGTATAACTCCCATACAGCATTTCTATTGCATTTCAAACTCAATAGCTTTTTAAGATGCCGGGTTACCGTGACCTTGAGTTTTGTAAAGAAGCTTATACGGAATTCTGAGTCACTTAAGAGATATTCAAAATTGGACCTAAATCAATAAAGCATGATTTGTGGTCTTAATTATTAAGGATCAACCAGTTAAGAAACTTTTAGTTCAACCTCTAATTACTGTTTGTATAGAAATTGTCTGGCAGGCAAATGGCAAAAACATATAAAGAAAAACATAAAACGATTAAACACACATATTCACTCACAAGTGAAATAAATATTACGTCCTTAACCTACACACACACACACACACACACGTCTATAACTGGGCTAGCAAGTACACGAATTATGTGAGTGTTTGTGAGCGTCGTGTATAGATAAGTGTATAAATATTGGTGGTACAGAACAATTGCGGCTTGAGATTACTTTATGGTTGGTTAGTTTAACCTCTGTTGACATTGTCTCCATTTTATTTGACGCCTGAATAGCTAAAACATTTTATGCCATTGCAACAATACGTATAACAACGACAACGACATCATCAGCATCAGTAGCAAATATAGCAATAGCCGAAAATGGCAGCTATATAACAACAACAACTTACTTGCAACCATATAATTTCCACCACATTCTCAAATACATTCTCACAACAATAATTATATACAGTCCAAATTGTAACATTGTACAGATTAGTACTTTTCTGTACATCCATATTGGGACAAGGGGTGGCAAGTAAAAAATTTTAAATCCATTTAAAACCTCTAGTGTAGTGGTCTTTTGGTATTTTTAACTTCCGCTTTATATGTGAATTGGTTGACACTCAAAAAATTTTTTGGGTCAACAATAATTATGAAGCTGTAGAAATAATCAAAGCTTTAAGGTAAATGAGATCCATAAATGAGGCATTATATTTTAAAAATAAAATTTTTTGTTTTAGAAGATTTTTATAACCTTCACTACAAAGAGTGGAAAAAGGGTAATAACTAATTTTGTCATTCCGTTTGTTATTTCTACAATATCCATTTCCGACCTCACAAAATACATATATTCTGAGTTCCAGTGCATAGCGAAGTCGGTTGAGCGGTGTGCGTCCGTGTTAGTGTTGAAAAAAGGTTTGCCGAGGCACTATATCAGCTAGAAAAAATTTAAATACGCCAATCGATCAGACGTAATCAGTCCATGTCCTTCGAGACACTGGGCTTAACACCATGTCTGCCTTTAATTTGGAAAAATAAAGTAACTCCATTCACACACACACAAAAAAACATGTAGTGATAGAGAATTAAAAAATAAGAAAAAAAACATCAAATGAAAAAAATTGTGTTCGCCCACATTTTCCGAGTGAAGGGCATCTGAAAGATTCATAAAAAAGTTCGATTGTCAATGTGGTCAATATGGCTATCATTTAAAAGCTTTTGAAGAACTCTTCAGGAAATACAAAAATTTTTTAAAAATGCTTAACACATTAAGACCTGAAGACATTTTTATGTAAAATTTTGTATCGTGCTTTTAATTTTTTTTTAAATCTCTGTCATCACAATATTTGTTTTTTTAATAGCAGGCACTTCTTTTAACTAGATTTAGATATGTGGTGAAGGATATATAAGATTCGGCATAGTCGAATATCGGTTTTAACAATTTTGTGATTTTTTTGAGATTTAGTCGATTTATTATTATTAAAAACTGTTAATTTATAAAACAAAATATTTATTTTATGATTTTTTATTTGTTTATATTTATTTTACTTTGTCTTATTTTAGTTTTGGTTTTTTTTTGCTGCCACTAATTCCAATAATTTTCAAATTTTTATATATTAAGACTTTGGCTTTTACAACGTTGTTTGAATTTTTTTATTTTAACGCTATTTTTGCGACTAACTCAATTTTAACAATCAAATTCCCCTTTGGCCTTTAGCTATTTTTGGGGAATTTAATGTTTCAATAATTCTTATATTTAGGTAGTCTGTATTTTATTTAGAGGTTTCTGGGACTATAAACTAATAAAATCGACTCAAAAAATTCTTAAAAATTAAAATTTAATTTTCTTATAAATTCAAAAATTAAGGCTCAAGCAAAGCATAAGCTCCACTATACTATGTATATTGCCATGGATTTTTAGTTGAGTAAATCCCGAATCATGACCATCGGGGTCATTTCCTCATTTCTAAAAAATTTACATTTATTCTACTCTAAATCCGTTTTATTTATTTTTTTTTTTTCAATTTTAGAAATATTTTGACATAAAGCAAATTTATCGATTTTGCAAATTTTTTTAAGATTTTTTTTTTCAAGTTATCGATTTTTTCAGAACTCGATTTTTTTTGCGATTTTTGTATCCTGACGATTTTTATTGAATTTACATCTTCTTAAAATAAAGTTTAAAATTTTTAATATTTATTTATTTTTTGTAGTTTTAGAGCTTTATTTTCGTTTTTGATCCCTTTTAGCGATTTTGTAACCAGTTTTTTAGTTTTCTTTTTCTTATTGCTCAGATTTTTTTGGTTTAAAATTTTTTTGATCGACTAAAGACTTTTTCCTGTTTTAAGAATTTATAATTCTAGCTTTTTACTACTATCCTAATAAAAAAGGCAATAGAAATAATTTCTAAAGAGAGTCTTTACTCGCACCATTTAATATCTTTTTTTCTAAGATTATCAAATTTTGCTTTTAATTTTCTGTAATAATGGCTTTTTTCATATTTAAAGCGGTTTCTTGGCGACTTAATTTTTGCGATTTTTTATACCATTACTTTCTTTAATTTTTTTTCGAAAAATGGATTTTCTGGAACGTTCGCATTCTTTAACGGACTACGAGTTGTTCATTAAGGGATTCCTCTATGATTTTAAGACACACAAAAAATATATATGTATGTCAATTTGATGCAGCCAAAAGCTTTTACCTAATTCATAAATTAAAAACGGTTTAACAAACTTAAAAGAGTCCCTACCAATTAAACAATAGACATAATAATAAATTTTAAATACAACATGAAAGCTACAAGGCAAAAAAAATACTAAAAAATTTCCGTAAGTGTATAAATAAACTAAACTAAGGACCATTATATCTGCATTTTGCATTGAATTAAACATGTTGCTGTCTATGACAATAAACCCAAATTATAATTTGGAAAAAAAGTTATTTTTTCTTTTCTCAACAATGAAATAAATAATGTATGCACCAATCGAAGATTCATTCACAAATATATAAAATACTTCATAATGAAATTTGTCCTTAAAGTAAAAATAAATGAAACTTTAAACATAACGAAAGTGTTGGTTAGAGAAATCCAGTGGAGAAGAAAGAAAAGAAATTTTTATAATTCTCTTAAAATTATTTACGATTCGATACGTTTCGTATCAATAAATGTCGCATTGTTGGACACTAGAAGAAAAAAAATTTTTTTGTGCAAACAATTTTAACACTTCACTGCACAAGGAAATAATGCATTTTGAAAAGTTTAGTTGTCATTGGCAGAAGGGATTTTTTTTCATATTCGCTATATTTTTCCTATTTTTTAGTTTTCTAGCTGAGTTGAGGGAAAAAGTAGGTGAGATCATAAGTAGTCGTTATTTGAAATTGTAGAAACAAAAGAAGAAACACACAAATAAGTAAAATTTTCTTCGCTGTTGTCCGAGTGGCAGTAAAGCAGAAAAATAATACTAATTGAAATACTATAGGATAAGGCAGTCGTCCCTATTTTTAGCTCCGACATTGATACTTCCAACAATGTTGTTATCACTTGTTTTTAAAAAAGTTGTCGGAGGATAAAATGGATCAGGCTGACACTACCCCTATTTTCTCGTACACAGATTGCATACCGAAATAGTTTCTTTTTCTCTTTCCTGCCTTAAGCTTGCTCATGTGAGCAACTTGTCTAACTCGAAGAAGTATTCTATTTATGATTGAGCATAACAATACTGTACGAGGATGGCAAGTGGAGCCATTAAAATTGAATTTTAGAACTTTCGATAGCTAATATTTTGTGGAGAACTTTACATGTTGGCCACATTGATTAAACAGGAAAAGAACTGTCTGTAAGCCAGCGATAATGGTGGCCTAGAAAAATAACTATCTTCTTCGAAAAAATTACAGTTTGGATGTGACATATGGCTGCTAGTGGTTGTTGTCAACATGCTGCCTAGCTATCCAGCAACCAAACTTAATTTGTTATAAAGATATTCAACTATTTGAATTTTTTTAACTTTCACTAGTCTGCCATTTAGGGCGTCTGGGGTAAGACCAACTAGTTGAAAACTTTCATGATACCGGGGAAAACAATTTTGTGTCTGCAGTGTATTTTTCTAATCTGGAGAATGAATACAAACGTTGCTTTGTGTTTTTCTTTCCTCACAACCAATTAGGATCCAATTAGGACTCCACCTGTACTCATTCAATCTTACATTAGGCTTTTTAGTGATTGCGTATCGATATGCAGATTCAAAGGATTAAAGTTTTTCCTATCAACTAGAGTATTATGTTTCATTTATATGTACCAGAAATATTTTTTGAACGGCTTACTTTGTTCCTGATTTTAACTGCCTTGTGAAAGATGTTGGAAGTCAAGACAAGTTAAGCTAAGTGTAGAAGCATTTAGAAAAAAAGTACGGTTTGGGAAGAATTTCAACGACATAATTAGTCGGTCTTTTTTTCGGAAACATTAGCATTATGACTACATAAGCATAGCACTTTAATTAATATTCCTCTTAAACGATTTTGAGTTAAGGAGAAAAGTCGTAGTTCGATAGGTAGTTTGAAAGAGTCCTAAGCAACAGATGCTTTCAAAAGTTCGTCTATAGCCTAACCAAAGTGACGTAGAATGTGATCTAACCTTTATTGCTGAGGAGAGGCGAAAATTTAATAGAAGTCATGTTCCATTAATTATTGGCGACGCGGCCTTTGATAAAGTAATTTTTTGAATTTCTCACAGTTATTTTGGTTTATTTAATTTCAACCTCGACTGTTTATTATTGCATGTTTCTTAACTTTGTTGCTAAATTTTCCAGCTCTATTCCTTTTTCAGCTTTTTCTTTTTCACACTTTTAGAGCAATTCCCTTCAATTAAAATATAATTCAACTGCATTTATCAAATTTACCCAATATTTCTTACAAAAGAAACGATTACTTTAAAAAAGTATTTTTTACTGCCTTTTTCACAAAATACTTCTGCAATTTCTATTTTATTTAGTTTCTATTTCCTTTTTAACAACACTCTTCTTTGAACTAAAACTGTCATCTGTTTTAACTGAAAGTCATAAATTTCTATTCAACATGCACTTTGTTTTTTTTTTTTTTTTGTTAGTTTTTCGACCAATTTTATGTCGTTTTTGGGGTTTTTTTTTTTTTTTTTTTTTTTTGGACCACATCCTTTGAATCCTAGTCGCTTGAGTGGTGTGTGCAAGATAAACAAAAAAAAGTGGCAAAGGAACACCTTAAAATATGCTTTCAAGAATGTATACCATTGCTTTTTATAAGTAAAACGACTCATCATGAGTATTGAACAGTTTTCTTTATATTATTGGGATTGTGACAAATCTACAAGATCCCTGACGTAAAGAATAAATTTATAACTGCACTAAAAAATAAAATGCTAGAAAGAAAAACCTATTAAAAATGCTTGAAATTTGTATAAATTACGAGAATATTGGACAGAACTAAAAAGAAGCTCAAAATATATTTCCAAACAAATATTCACAGTTCAAAAAAAATTATAATTTAAGCTTAAATGAGGCAAAAAATTGCTGCATAATAGATGGGAGTTGAGTATGAAAAGTTAACAAGAACTTTATCACGTTTAAAGATTTATGTGAAAAAAAACTTAGACAAAGAGAATTAGAAATAAAAAAAATAATAATTTATAAATAAAATAAAATAAATTTTATTTTATATGTTTTAATTTATTTTAAAGTATAAATCTAATTTCTTTTATTCATTTGTAGTCTTTTGTTTTGAAATTATTGGTTAAGGCAGATACTTCTTTAAAATTTAAGATCAAAAAGAATATCTATGTTTCTTAGGTTTTATATGGGTTTACCATCAAGAAACAATTGATTTCTTTTCGCTTCCATACGCTATTTACCCCGTGAACACTTTGAGCACTATGAGGTTTAACGTAGGTTAAGCTTTTACTTCGTGCCGATAAAAAACGACGCTGTTGGCATGAGGGAACCTATAAAAGTGTAGGTAGAGAAGATATTTGCGACAGCAAAAATGTCTTGCCATGCATTGATTTAAGTTCAGAGCTAAGCGAGTTAAATTAGTAAGAACGAAAGCGAAGGACAGAATTTCAAAAGGACTGTCTTGACGGCACCACATCGTATGAGAGCGAACAGTTAAAGAAATTGTCAGGACTTAAATCTGTGAGTCCTAGTATAGTTCAAATAAATATTAGATAGCGCGATTGTATATATATCGTATACTTAATTAGAAAAGTCATAGAGTGTGCAAAGAACCAATAGTTCTTCTTCGGTTCATTTCCACCAGAGCGCTACTATCACTTTTTCTGCTTCTGACCACCGGAACAGAACGTGTCACATTTTCTATATGAACCGATTTAGCTGATTTTCAATAGAAAAATTTTCAAAACTACGTATGATTGATTGGCTTTCTGCAGCTAATTTATTGCCTTGGCAAAGTTAATTTCAACACTAACACGGGCGAACAGAGGGAAAGGCGGACATATTTCCATCTACTTTGCTAGCATAAGAACTCAATATATATATACGTTATGGGATCGGTAATGGATATTGTAGAAAATACCTGTAGGGTAGTGTACCTTATAGACCCAAAATTTTGTTCAGTGATTAAGTCCATTTTTAACTTCAAAGATTTCTTAATAAAGAAAATTACTTCATACGATGTGATAGTAATCCACAGCAGACCCTACAGACTCCATTAAATTCATAAAAATGCACCGTTTAGTTCAGTTTACACGGTGGTGCCATAATTTCCGTTATTTCTACACAACTTAAATAAATAATGAAGATCGTTACCACACTATGAGCAATGTTTTATGGTTTTAAATTATTGATAACAATACTGAGAACGAGATGTAGTTTTAGCAGAATTGCGCTACGTATCATAAGACTATCGCAAATATTGACTTTTAATATTAAAAATTTTTCGATAAGTTAATTTCGAGAAATGAGAAGTGACTCCGAGAATACAAGATTTGAAACTTTCTAATTCTTTTCTATGGTGATATATGAACTGCCTAGTTTATGCTGATAAGCCAGCAATAATAGACTACTTGAAGGCCAATGTTATTAAAAAACTGGTTCGAAATTGGACGTCGAAAATATGCTTCATCAAAAAATGTCAACCGATAAAATTAAGTTGTCAGCGGAATTTTTGCTCATATTTAAATACTAAAATAAAAAAGACTAGTTACTGATAAGTAGCTTCAATAATCCAGTTACAAGGTATCCCCAGAGACTGAAAATATTTTTGTTTTTTTAATAATATTTTTGTTTACAAATGTATGTTATGATTTCTGTTTAAAATGGAAGAAAAACGATAATAGTAAAATTATTTTCAACATTGCAATTTTACTTATTGTTTCTCTTTAAAACAGTTATATAGCGCCCCAGGTATTAAGTAAAGGAGTTATTTTATTGATCATTTTGCTTGGATGATTTAAAGCTGCTCGGTAATACGTGCAAAGAAAAAGGCTGTGATATAGGTCTAACAAATTAAAGTGAAACTGATATATTTATCTGAATAATTAATGTTATTTAATCGGCAGCAGTTGGAATCTGAACCTAGACCATCAATCTAATTCTATGTTTATTTTCTAAAGTTTTTATCAGCGAAGAAATTAATATAATAAAAATGAATTTTTTTTTACCCCATTCTGGGAGAAAACCTTAGCATATATGAAAAAAACATACGAAATAATAAAATTTTGCTATTCACGTTTAATAGATGTTACTGAGGCAGGGCTTTTTTCATTAAAAAATAATTTATGTCAATGAAAACAGCACCTCTCAAACACAAGACAGGTGAATTTCTACTTCAAGGCATACAAAATAATAATAATTTTGTGTAGCACTAGACAGACTTAATTAAGTAATAATTTTATACTTTATAAATAAACAGCTACTGTTAATTTTATTATATTGAATATACAAAAAATATTTGAAAAAATATTATGAACATAAAATAATCTTATAGTAGATTTATCTCTTCTGCTCTTTGTATTATTTAATTTAATTATTTTGCTTTTCCAGGGTTAAAATTCCAGTAAGTTATAAAAAAACAAAAAGCAGCCAACAAATTAAACTTTTTATTAAAAAAAATGCAATTAAATCTTAAAGCTTTTACATCCACTTTAATCATTTGTTTGGATTTTAACGTTTAAAGTGTCTGATTTTTCTTATTATTTTTCTCATTTTTTATTTACTTAATTTTTTTTTTTTTTGGAATTTGCTTAGACAATTAATTATTCTAAAGTTTTCTTCTTTTTTTTTTTTGAACAAAAATAAAATAAAATATTTTTTCTTAAAGTTTACTTTTAATTACCAAAAGTCTTTTTTTAGTGTTTGTTTGTAACACGTTTTATGTTTCAAGATAATAATAATACAGAGTTGAGCAGTTAAAGGCACGCGATATAAACGAAAAAAGTACTTAAATTCTATTTTGATTTTTTTATACCATTCACCACAATAAGTTGAAAGAGGGTAGAAATAAGTTCGTCATTCCGTTTGTAATTTCTGCAATATCCAGTTCCGACGCCAAAAAGTATATGTATTCTGACTTCTTATGCAAAGCGAAGGCGATTGAGGATGTCCATCTGTCCGCTCGTATTAGTCTTGAAATCAAATTTGCCGAGGCACTAGATCAGCTAGAGAAAATTTAAATACGCCAATCGATCAGATAAATTGCCGAAAGCGATGCTAATTGAAATCAGCTTGATCGGCCCATGTTCCTTGAGGGCTTAATACCATGCCAACCTCTTATTTTTTCACATCATTTGAAACAAAATATATATAACAATAATTTCGTTGGCACCACTTTTAAAACAGAAATTTCCGTTGTGGTGTGTTACATCGCCAGCCCTCTTATTACAAGCTAAGCTGCGACGTTAATCAGCATTTGTTTTTTAAATTTCCAACAATTTTGCCTATTTTGAACTTTTCTAAATTTTCCTTCTTTTCGACACTTAGTCCTCATTTATTTCAGTCAACTTCAATTAAATTAGCAAATAATTAAGTGATGTTTTCGGTTTTCTTTTTGGCAAACACTTAGAAAACATTATTGATGTTTGGTAACTGGTTATGCCAGCAATTTAAAATTTATTGCAAAAATTGAAAAGAAAAAAAAACACAAATAATGAAAACATGTTGCTGTACTCCTTTTAAAAATAAAATTGTGTTGTAAAACTAAAGAAGATATTTAATGTTTTATGAGGCTAATTATGGTCACAGAAAAATACAACAGGTTGTAATGATGATGACGATGGTAAAGAATGACTTATGCGCAGGCTTTTCTTAATTTTTAGTCTGTCTTTTTGTTTGTTCATCTTTGTTATTTTACTTTAACATCACGAAGAAATATATAATGAATACTTTGGATATCCCGGTTTATAAACAATTTATTACTAGTTTTTGTGAATATAAAATCAAGGAGTGTTTGGTTTTAGTTTTCATCACTGTAAAGGAGTGTGGCATAAATACTTAAGAGTAAAGAAAGAAAAATGTTTTTTTTTTTTTTTTTTTAAAGCTTTCAATTATTTATTGCAAAAAAAGGTAAGTAATGCAATATTGAAGTAATGTTTGAAAAAATATGGGCAAATGATGTAACAAGTTACAAACAGCCTTAGAGAGAAAATACACATTTAATATTGGCAACCAAAGATTCACCTACATTTTCATGGGGCACTATTACACATCAATACAAATTGACATCAAAATTTAATATAAATTAAGAAGCAGAAATCGTGACGTACCTTTTAAGGAAGAAAGATACTGGCAGAAATAGCCAAACTCATGATAGTAACTACAATAAGTTTGTTGCTTAAGATGGTGACTAAATAATTGGGATGTAGAGACTTAAATCTTGCGAAGACTGCTTACCAAATAACCTCAAAATTTAATGCAGATTTACTGGTGTAATGTTAAAGATAAGGACTTTCTAAAGTAATTGCAGTTGAAATAGTAGTGAATGCGCAAGTACAACGGAATTCCCAACCAGATTCTCCTACCTTTTTTCTTATTTTTGTAACTAGACTTCTTTCTCAAGCTTTTACCTCATACACTCTTGCAGATGACATTCATATTCACTCGGCAAACTTTCAAGCCTTTTGAGACTGAGAACAAGTGACATAATACCTGTGTCCACATGCAATTACAGCTAAAGTCGAGTTAAGAGCAAATTGACTTAATGCTTATATTATGCTTCTAACACTCAAATCTGTAATGCAAGTCAAATTTCATCTTTGTAGCTTAAAAACTGAGTATTTTTAACTTAAAATCTTAACAACTATAGTCGATATTTCCTTATTTAGCATAACAATATTAAAATTAAAAATGCTGTTGAAAACTTAAAAAAAACGAGTTATACCCTGTTCAGACATACGCTTTAATTGCGCAATTAAGGAATTTACGTAATTAAAGCCCTAATTGAGCTCAATTTACCATATAAGAAGTCAATTACTAAATTGAGTAATTAGTACTTACTTGTGTCCCTAATTGAATAAAATACGAAATGCAACACTTCTTGTCAACTGGGAAGTGTTCGGAGAGAAGAAAAAATTCATGAAATTGACAAGCCGCATGTAAAAATGTAAACAAACAAATAAAAAGAAAATGGCAAGCGAAGCTGAAGGTAAAAAATTTAAAGCAAATTAAAATTATTTATTTTTTTTTTTTAATTTTATTATTATTTAACAAATGTTTTTTTTAAATAGCAAAAAAATTGAAGAGGAAGAGATTGGCGTGGAATGACGCCAGTGAAGCAGCTCTACTGGATTTGTGGCCAGGTCGTCTAGAGGAACTTCGTGGACAAAGAAAAAACGGCCATGTGTATTCTGAGATGGCACAAGAACTAGCAAAGCTGGGATTTTGCTATAGCCCTCGGGATATTCAAGTGAAGTTACAAAACTTTACACAACGGTACAGGTATGTAAAAGTAATCAGCCTGTATACAAATGTTTGCAAAATATTAAAAATTTTTTTTGCAGAAAAGAAAAGGCGTCTATAGGTGTGTCTGGTGGATCGCCCTCCACGTGGCCCCAGTATGGAAGGGTTCATCAAATTATTGGCGGTTTTAAAGCAAATTTGTTTATGGAACTTACGCTTAAAAGCATTGACGGTAGGGAATTGTTTTAGGTAATTATAACTTACATAAATAAATGGTGCTTAAAGTGAAAAAACCATTTTAAAATTTTTAATTATAACTTTTTATTGATTTATAAAAATCGGTTTTAGAAATTTTTTTCAAAATTGTTTTACATTTGTACAGATTCTTCCGTAACATCAGCACCATTGTCATCGCCACATACGCCGTTGGCTACACTCTCCTCGCCACTTCTACCTGTTTCACCACTACTTGATACGGGTACGTCATCCTCGTCAGAATCTGCAAGGAAAAAAAGAAAGGTAGAATATAAAACAACTGCAATAGAAAAATTTGACAACTTGGCAGTGAGCATATCTGCGCATTTAAAAAAAAAGTGAGGAAAATGAAAGAGAGCTTATTGCCATTGAAAAAAGAAAGGCAGATAGCCTCGAAAAAATAGCCAAAGATAATGAGGAAATAAAAAATGCTTTGATATCGTTTTTAAATAAAAACTAAAAATAAATATTTTTACACAATAAAATTAAAAAATTGTTTTTTACTTACGAAAATAAGAGCACAGGGCTTGTCTTACATTTTCAGCAGTTCTTTATCACCATATACAACATTATAAGAAGGGCTTTCTCGATTCTTTTCCAAATCTTGGAGACTTTCAATCCACATCTGATTAATATTATCATTTCTTTCGTTAAGAAAATTGTGCAAAACGCAACACGCACGAATAATAATTGGCGCATTCCCAATTCTATTATCTAAACCTTTTCCCACTCGACGAAAACGTGCCTTTAAATGGCCGAATGCATTCTCTACTACTCTTCTGCACCGCGATAGTCTGTAATTAAATAATTTCTGTTCTGTTGACAAGGCCGTAGAAAAAGCATAAGGCTTCATTAAGTTGGGGGAAAATTGAAAATCAGAGTCTCCTAAAATGCAAATTGGTACTTTGACGCCACCTATATTTCTTGTATTGGCCGCCAATACTTCATTTCCTGCCAATAACTTTTTTAGTAGGGAAGAATTATAAATTTGGGAGTCATTGCAACGCCCAGAAGCACCAATGTTTATGTATAAAAAGCGGTATCTGTAAATAATATGTTTATAAAATTTAATATACATAAAAGCATGAATCCACAATCATAATTTTTACCTGTAATCCACAAGAGCCAAAAGGACAAGAGAATACCATCCTATGTAATTATAGTAGTCAGCCGCATCATTTGCACTTGGTTTTATTTCAATATGACATCCACATGTAAGTATAAATCGCCTTCGTAAATTGTGGACTGATTGTCAAATATGTCAGCTAAAAATACACTTGTTTTTTTATTATTTTTAGCTTACCAATAGCTCCTAGACATTGTGGAAAACCTAGGTGACAAAAACCATCAATGCAATCTGTTACAAGTTCCTGCGTTGGAGGGAGTTTCTTCATGTACTCTTTGGACAACGCCTGCCATACTTCCTTGCAAAATTCAACTAAAATGCAACAAACAGTTGATCTTCCAACTCTAAAGAGTGCTGAAACTACTCGGTACTCGCCAGAAGAACTTAGCGTAAATAAAGCGATGGCTACACGTTTTTGTAGTGGAATTGCACTGCGCCACTTTGTGTCCATTTTATTCAACTTATTTAGTTGGCCACATAGAGCATCAAAACTGGCACGGGTCATACGAAAATGACTCTTAAAAAACTGGTCATCATTGCAGTTGCAAGCGACTTCCCAAAATTCGGATTGGCGATACTGTTAATTAAAAACTTTCATTAATATAACCAAAATTATTACGATTTCACTTACCAACTTCCACAATATCCTTTGATTTGTATTCCGGTTTAATATTTCAAGAAGCTGAAGCTGTTGTTTTCTTAAATTTTGTAGAATTATTAAATTCTTCTCTTTTCTTTTCCTTAACACGGATAGTTTGGAATCAAAAGTTGATCACACTAGCTGCAGTAGTTCAATATTTCTATTGTAAACTACCAACATTTTTTTAAAGAGTAATTCTTATCCATTTTTTTAATTTACGAACATAAAACTTTCACAATTACAATAAAAATATCGTTTGTTTATCAGCTGTCAAATAAGCTTAATTGAGCATGTGTGAACACCAAATTAAATTGTGCAATTAAAACTAAATTGACTCAATTAAAACAGCATGTCTGAACAGGGTATTAAGCTGTTATTGCTTGTAGTACATTCAATCACGATCTGATAAAAACATCTAATGTCATATGCTTACGCACAGAGGTTCGATCGAAAATGTTATTTGATCTGTAGTTATGGGTTAAGTTAAAAAACTGGAACCTTTTGATGTTCTTGGCATGAAAATTCAGTGTGATGTTCGATGGGCTCAACACTTTTTTCAAGTCTTAAATGAAGCTTTCAGGTTCCTTGGTTTTCTAAAACGTTGTAAAAGATATTTTACTCCTACACCTGCCTTAGCATGGAATACAAAACCAAAAAATAAGCCGGTTCTTTAAAATATATTTTGGAGTTATGCTACCGCATCCAGAAGAGAGTGAAGAGGTTCAGAGGTGACAGTAGGATACCAAATAGACTCTCTAGAACGTCAATGCAATGTGGCTCGTGTTTAATCGATACCAAAATAGAATGTGCACTAATGGGACCAGGGAACTCGTTACCGATATTCGCACAATTTTGCATACAAAATGCTTTTAATTAAGAGCTCATCAATTTGCACTATGCATCCACACAATCCAAAATTTTTATTTGACAACTTTAGCTTTTATGTTACAGATTAGTAAAGTTTTTAAATGATATTTTCGTAGATGAGATCAATGTCTAAATTTTTTTAAATTAATTTTTCAAAAGCGCAATAAGTATGATAAGTTTTCCCTATGGAAAGGACATATGAATCAAAGTTGCAAAAAAAAGTCAAAAGTCTATCTTCGGAGCCCGCAAAGTGTGAAATATATATTTATTACAAACTACCCTCGGAGATATTTTCTGTCCGTCTGTTCGCCCGTGTTTTGGTTGAAATTAACTTTACCAAGATACTTAATTAGCTCCAGAAAATTTAAATACCTCAATCGATCAGACATAGTTTCGAAAATTTTGCTATTGAAAATCAGCAAGATCGGTTCATGGCCTTCGAGATAGCAGACAAAACACCACGCCTGCTTCTAAATTTTTCATATTATTTTAAACAATGAAGTAACTCCAATAAAAAAAACGCAAACATATGGAGCGATAGAGAGTTAAAAGTAAGAAAAGAACATCCCGTGAACATATTTTCGCTCGCCCATTTTTTCGAGTTATGGGCCTCTAAACTTTTTATAGAAAAATACGATTGTGAACCATATTTTTTAAGATATCAATAAAGATATCATTTAAAAGCTTTTGAAGAGATGAATATAATTTGTATTTGAAATAACCTAATTTTAATAAATTTGTTTTCTGTTTCCTGAGGATGCCACCCAACGGTGTGGCGAAATATTGAAAAAATAAATAAAAAACAATATTTTTATTATTTTAAACCTGACCTAGTGCTTAATTAAAAAGAAAAGAATAAAGGTCAAAAAACATTTAAATTTAAATTTGAAAAAATATATATATAAAATATAAAAACTCGATTAGTCGTCAATAAAATATTCCATGCAATCAAATTTTTATTCCCATAGTTTCAACAAAAATTATATAATAATCGAGTATTATTTTGTATAAAATCGAAATAACGAAAATTAAAAAAAAATGTAAGTTGGGAATAGACGTTAACATTCGAATATCACTTGATTAATTTATCAGAAAATTTAATAAATAATTCTTAAAAAATTTATTTATTTATTAAAAGCAAAATGTATTCGATAAATTTCCATTAGTCAAGAATTTTATTCGATTATTTTTTATAGACATTTAGAGCAAATATTATGTTTAGAATAACCATTCGAATAAAAATTTAAATAATTTTCTAAAAAAATTTTTTTTAATTATTTAATTAAAAGTTCCGGCAGAAAAACAAATCAAATAATTAAATAAAAAACATTTTCATGCAAAAAATTTAATTTAATTCTACTCAACAATTTTGTAGAAAAAACTAGACAAAATTTCTCACAAAATTTTGCTCTGATAAAACTCAATTGAAAAAATTTTTCTTTAATATATCTGAACTGCCGTTGAAAAGTTGAAAAGTTTTTGACAAAAGACATTTAAATCAATTTAAATAGTTTCAATTACATTCATTCTCTTTAAGTTAATTTTATCTATTTAAACTACTTTGCGAGTTGTCAGGGACAGACAACAAGAATAGGTAGCTATTCAAGTTGCTTATATGTATGAGTATGGTAGCAGTAACATATATCTGACTGCAAGTAACAACTGATAAAATGCAATTTCTTATATTTCAACCACTTTTTCTACATAAACGCACATATACATTTATAGACATAAAAAGTATATTGTTTTCAAGCTTTTGGCCTGATTGTCTTCAAAATTTGTGCAAAAAATAATCATGGCCTTTAAGAATTCTTTCATATAAGAAGCAGAAAAATTAAATCAGCAGATGATAAAAATGATTTTAATATCCTCCTTTTCAGTTTTTATATAAAAGAAAACTAAATTATAAATAAGTAAAGAATACAATCGTTTCGTATTGAAGACTATTAATATTGGTCAAAGTTATGAAAAAAAAAATCATATCAAATTGAAAGAATAACTTTTAAGTAGTTTTTTATCAATATTTTTTTATTTTTGTTATGTATTAAATACCTTGCGATAATTCTATAGAAATTTTTTAATGCTTGAAATGCCATCTAGTCAAACAGGTGGAATTAAAGGTCTAGAAAGTTTTAAAGCAAGTTAAGTTGAAAATTGAGTAAAAACTGACAATACACAGAAAAAAATATCAAGCGCTCAACAAATGCGTAACATTCTGACACCAGTTTCTTACTAACAGCGAAATATTAAATCTAACATAAACCTGTAAAACAAAATTTATGTTTCAGTTATTAGCGGTAACATAAATTCTGAAAACTGCTAAGTTTTAATGCTGCTACTCCCTCTGTCAAAATGTTAATAACTGAAATGTTCTGCTTTAGCTCTGCTTTTTAACATAAGCATTCTTAGTAGGACCATAAAAGAATTCCTAGTGTGGTTTTTCCAGCTGTTATTTAATTTTTCTTTTTACCTATAAACCGAAATCTCCCTGACGCTCTCTCTCTTTCACATTTTATCATTTTATCTTGTTTTTATCAACATTATTGTTGTTATAGCATCATGGCTTATTGCTGTTTACAGTTGACGCTTTATAATTTCATTTTTGTTGCTGTTGCTATTGTAAGTGTTCATTGTTTTTAAGTTTATCACTTGCATGAGTTTCCAATTTTCAACGACAGTAATCCATAACCTGCCTCAACCACAATTGAGTGAAGGGAGGCTGAACATTTATTTTTACATATTGGAGTATATGTAAAATATTTAAAGTGTTTCTTAAAGGAAATGAATATTTTAAAACACTTTTTAGTTGATTTTTTTTTTCTCTAAGATTAAAGTGTTTTAGAACGAGTGTTTCAAGTATATTTTAAAGACTGAAGATTTAGGGCAATAATTAGAATAGAAAAATTTGTCTAATAGTGATAAGAAATAAGGTTCTTAAATTTTTTAATAATGAAATTCTTCTCAATAATTTATTTTTAGCAGATTTTAAACATATCATCCAATGATAAAACACTACCCAAGAAGCAACTCTTTAAAAAATTTTTTGGAGAAAACGATTTTCAAATTTTTTTTATCTGCCATCTAATGTCCAATCAGAACAATTTTATTAAAAATATATGCTTTCTCTAGTTTTTCGTAATAGAGTATCATCAGGCGTTACACGAAGCCCAATCTTCAATAGCCTAGCAATTCCGCAATATGAATGACAAAGCCGCTAATGCCAAGCGCATTTGAGATTTCAATTTGATCATACGATCAGTGAGCTTTTGTTTCAGATTTCAAGACACTACATTCAGCTTCTGGTAACACTATAAAATTAATGGTTCATCAAAAAACAAAGCTTCTTTTAATTTATCATATAATTTTCATTTATCCAACGTTTAAGGAATTGAGGAAAGGCCTTTGTTCTTTAGGTACTTTTATTTGGGAAAGAATTATCTTTTGTAATATTATTTATCCAAGTCTTTAAAATTTTGTTTGACAACATTGCTAGAACACATATACACACACTCTAATATTATTTAAATGCCATTTTTCTGTTAAACGGTTTTGCTTAATACTGTCCAATCGCTTGGAACTGCGATTTCTATTTAAAGGCGACTTAAAGAATGAAAATATTTTCAAAGTGAAAAAATCTGGCATCTAGAGCTAGTTTTTTATATAACTATACGAATTCTGTTCTATTGAACCCCAAACGCAAACAAACTGCGTTGTTGATTAAATATTTTTTATTTATATAAAAAAAAATTAATGTTTATAATGCAAAACTTTATTAATATTTGTTTCAGTATTTAGTAAAATTTTATATGCCAATGCGGCTCTCCTGTAAGAGTCGACACAAGTTTCAGCAGCTTAAATTGCAAAGTATCTGTTTTTGGCGCATTGAAAATGTTTTGTAATTTTGTTTTTAAGCCCTGCTTGAATATGCTGGTCATTATAAATATCTCTTTAATTGTTTGTCAAAAATCATAGCAAACAGTTTTTATTTTTGTAGCATTTACTCAGCATTTAGATCACGAAAATCTTGCGTTCGCTTGGCCGCTCGACTTTAAATCTGCCTCATAATTTGGCATCTTCCTTTCTTTTAAATCGTAATGTTTTTATGCCTCTTCTTTTTTTTTAGCATTTAATAAGTATTGTGTTTTTTCTTCATCTTTGTGGAAAGTGGTCATCAAAATACTTTTTTGTATAATTTTGAGGCTAGCAAACAGCCACTAATTATATTATTTCATAATTTAAGTGCAAAAAAAAATAGAGATTTGAGCACGTACAACATTAAGTGTCATTTATATTTAAAAGAAACGAACAGAGGCAAGATTAGTTTTTTCAATCTTTCAACATAACAATTAGCGTAACGTCAATCATAACGTATTATTAAAAAAAAAATAAGTACTCAGCATCAAATTTTAAGCAACTTAACGATATTTAATAAATTTTATGACTTTATTTTATCTTCAGCAATTCTGTACAAATTTATTACAACTGACACACGTTTTGGCTCCAAATCAATTTTAACTGTAATTTAGTTTGTCACTTAGTCATACATACATACTTTATGTTCCAAAGGAATAATTCGATGTCACGTACTGTTTAGAAGTGTTCATTTAATATGTGTTTTTATGACTTTACTGTATACTTTAAGGCAACCAAAAATTAAATAAAAAAATAAAAATTATTTTTTAAAGGGATGTTCCGAGTTTTCATTCAAGTTTTTTTTTGCAAACTAAGGCCAACAGCGGCTGATAGGAGTGGTTGGGGGGAATGTTAAAGAAGCAAACGTTGCAAACATAAAAATAGAAATTCCTGTTTTTATGGTTTAATAAATAATTTTTGCTTTAAATTGCAAAAAATTAATAGCGAGTTGAATCAGCAATAGAATAAACAGAACAGCGGCAGGCGTTATTTTTTATCAGTCAGTTGAAAAACTAATTGTCTAAGAGAATTACCACACTTGACAAAATAAAGCTATTATTGGAACTATTGCATTAAGAGCAGAAATTAATAAGGAACAAGGTGAACAAGAAATAAGAGATATCGACACAAAATGCAGCAACAGTATCAAGTTGAAATAAAAATTAGTTGTAAGTAGTTTCAAATCTTTAAAGGGCTAAAAGAAAATTAGTCTTAGCGAAAATCTGAAACCATGCCATAATTTATGTTTCTGCCTCTGTGATATCTTATTTATTCCCAACTTTTTTCATTAGTTTGTTTGTGGCGCTGTCGCTCTAGATGTGTATTTCCACACCTCTTGTTTACAAAACTAGCGCTTTTACAAACCAACTATTGACACTACAGAATGATTTTACTTTGACTAGGCTCAAACTACTTGAAGATGACTTTCTAGTTCGAACATTTATTAAAACCACACAGCTCTGTTGTTCCGGTAGGGTGTCACACACATAAACTCATGTTTTACCAATCAGCCGCTTTCAAGCAACTTAGTCAGGACTGTTACTTTCCTGATAATGTTTGTCTCATGATTTCCCTGTGTTTAACTCAGAGTCGCCTCAAACGGAACAAGTTTTGTTCTAATATTTAGGAAGGTATCTTTACCAAAGCATCAACAGCAGCTTTGCAACAATTATTTTTATTTATCTAATTTAGAGACACCGATAGATCTTAAATCCTGTTTTCTAATTTTTTTCGCCTTTTAAACAACTCAGCTCAACGCGGTTGTTTAACAATAATTATTTTTACCATATGCATAACAACGTGGGAGTTAAACCTATGACTCGTAATCATCTTTTTAATTAACACATCCACACTGGAGAAAAAAATCAATTATGAGTTCAATATTGTTAATTTAGTTTGTTCTTCTCCCCTTTTCATTTAAAAATTTTGATCTTCCTTTTTACCTTATTGTTTTTAGGTCATATTTTTTTTATTATTCATCGTTCATCTAAAAACGCTTGACTGATTTTGCCGGTATTTTAAAACGTAACAAACAAACCCATTTCAATTATTTTTCAATTTAGGTCAGTAGTAGCGGTTAATGACATCTTTATTATTGTGTCCATCAGTGTGTTAATTTTACTCTATGGCGGTATTTTACTTTCATATTTGCATCATAAATAAAAAAATATTTATCTGCTTTTGCCCCGTCTGCTTGAATGTTAAAAGGAACAATAAAACAACAAAATACTTTCGCTGCACATGCTGACTGATGGGTGAGTATTTTAAATGAAATGAGATGAAATAATTGGATGGTTTGTTTTTTTTTTTTGGGTTAAATTTTTTTGTTTAAAATAATTAGATATTGAGGAGCTTGTGTATGTTACAGTCATTGGGCTTAGTGCCTGAAATTAAATATAAAACAATTGAGTTGCAAGAAAAAGTTGTTAGGTACCTGCTGATTCAAAATATAGTAAATATTAATGTGATTTTTTTACAATAATAAAATCTGACAACACGTTACATTACTAAAGTAATGTTGTCTATGAAAAATATTAGATTGTGTCTTAAATTAAAAAAATAAAATTAATAAATACTTCCGTCACTAAATAGAGTGGTACTTTTGAACAGAAAATATTAAATATTACATGAGTTGAACATCCGTGCTGGCTGAATTGGTAGTAATATGTCTTTACGTTTATAGATTCATTTGTCTGCTTACTTTTTTTAAAGAAGTTTACAAGTCAGATGTTCAACTACCATCTGCGATGTGAATATAGAAATATATAATTTTTGGTTAGTAGCCGTGGTTAGATAATTTGTTTAACAGTTGCTAGTTGTATTAGTAGAGGGTCTACCCATTTGTTAAAAAGATAATCGTAGTTCAAACAATAGCAGTAAAAGTCTCCTATAGTATCGATTGACAAAGGAAAACCATTATTGTGTTGCCGTGGATATTTCATTAAAAAAAATTGAAATTGCTACGACAACTTTACACATGACAACTAAAGAGAGACTGGGAAGAGAGAGAGAGAGAGAGAGAGAGAGAGATAAAATCCTCCAAAAATTTAGTGCTTAAGAAGATTTGTGTGTTTTCGACATTGCAAACAAGGTTGACATTACAACTACCTTTCAAGGAGTCTACTGCATTCCGATTTTTTCTTTTTTTTTTTGTTACTTGCACAGGAAAAGATTTGAATTCATGCTGCGTAGAAGTTTCCTCGTTACTAATGTTGACCACTGGTCTTTTAAAAACCTTAATTTTAACCCTTTGAATTCTTCAAAGTGTTTTTGGTTGTCTTAAGTTGTTAGTATAATATTGCTAGTGCTAGATTAAATCTACACAACTCTGAGAAACTCGCAGCCGTTTAACGCTCCTAACATAATATCAAGAGCAATTTTAAGAAGTTATCTTCCCTTCAAAAAACTGGCTACTTTAAAATTGTAAATTTATTCGCTTTTTTCTATGACTGTCCCCACTGTGTATTTTAGGACTTGCTTACTTATTTTATTAATTACATTTTGATTTAATTGCAATTTAATTATTTGATTATTTGAAATCTTTTATAAATTCTCTTCTGTTCGCCAAAAAACACACAATGGATTTCAAATTAACTGATGTTAGAGAAAAATTATCGTGTGTGGATTAAAAAACAAAGCTAGTCTCATTAACAATTAAATAAAATTCTTTAATACATCATTATTTCTTAATTCAAAGGGTTTAAATAAAAAAAAAAATAATAAAAATTAAAATAAAAACAAAGCTGATAAAATAAAGCTGATTTCCAAACAAGATTTAATTTTTTTTTGATTCGCAAAATTATTTTTAGTTTAAGGTTAATTAATAATTTCAATTAAACAGTTTAATTTAAAATAGTAAAAATTTAAATGTAAAAACAAATAAAAAAAATATTTTTTTTTTAACTTAAGCTCATATATGGCAAGTAGATGGCTGTGGCTCTGGCTATGACTATGGCTATTTGCCATCATCTCTATCATCATCGTTTATTAATTATAATTTATAAAATCTTGAAAATTATTTCTTTGGTTTCGTATTTCTTTACTGCCTTCGTTTCGTTTGTTGACTCTTTCGTTAAAGAAGAAGAAGACATCACAAACTAACACACTTGACATTCACATTGAGTTTTATTTAAAGTGAAATATAACTTGAAGCGTAAAGTCTTGGTTATTTTAAAATTGTTTAAGAATAGTGATTATAATTCCAATATAAATGATCATCGCGTCATAATGAAGGCTTAGTTACAGAAGAATATCAATAAAATTAAAATTATATCTTTTTATGAGTAATTACGCTCTAAGGTCAATAGTGTAATAAGCGGTTTAAATTTAAAGATAGCAAGCCTTGTGAGCATATTAAAAATTTAATTATTTTATTAAAATATAATAATTTTTTGTTAAAAAAAATAAATAAATAAAAAGGCTGCTGAGGTTTAAACTTAAGTTCAGAAAAGTAAGTCGTTAAAGAAAGATTTTTCTGAACAGATGATTAGCCGATGAAAGCAGCAGACTTTCGGAAAAGAAACTAATACTTTCTTCTCTAAGGCAGTATGGGAGACTTAGAATTTCTGTTTATTCAATTTACATATTTCACTTCCAAACAACCACCCTAAGCAGGAGATGCTACTCTTCACTGGGCTTGGTCTCGAAGAAATTGTATGAGCAGTTAATAAAGTCCCAAAGACGAAGAAGTGATTACTCCATCAAATAACTTCATTAGAACAGTAGGCCAAAGTAAAGTGTCATCGATGAATTTTCCTAAGAAAGTTCAAACATATCCTTTATTTGTAATAAAGACTTTAAAAGTGGAAGTATAGAACAAGAAGTCTAAATGTAAAAAGATGCCATTGTCACCATATCAAGAAAGTCAGAGAAGCCACTCTGGAATATATTTTTACACTTTTTAAAGATCTGAAGCGGCATTTGTTTCAACTGAAGATCACATTGGGCACATGTTCCCTTCTTCTTAACAACAGCCAACATTTTACTCCTCGGTACGAAGATTGATGATCTGGGGCTACTAGTACCATAACCTTCAAAAGTCGTAATCCAACAGTTTCAAGACGTTGCCACCTAAAGCGATTGGTGATATTTAAAGTCCTAGAAGCTATAGCGTTTAGAAGCTGACAAGACACATATGCCTCTTAGGGGACTCTGTTTACATATTGGAGGAGTTCCATACTTCATGGTTTCGTCACTTAAATTCTAATTATGTCGACTTTACAAATCTCGTTAATAATTTAAATTTTAAGGCTAATTACAAAAACCATTTTCCTTCATATTCCAACAAAGTCATTAAAATTGGGACGCCTCGAAAGTACTTTTAAGCGTTAAATGGGTTAATTTTCAAAAAGTACTTCCTTTATTAAGGCATTTTTGCATTTCATTAAAGAGTTTGACTTAAAAAAAATATATTTTTTTTGTTACTTTTTACACATATATAGTAATTGAATTACCCTAATATTTATTACATAACCCCATTTGCTAGAGATATTTATTTAACAAATTACAATTATAACAAATTCTTAGTTTTTCTAACACAAAAAAGTGACACTCAAACAAGAGGTAGTTGAATAGAATAAAATGATCGCAACGACCTCTTTCGTTTAATATTTCCAATGTAGGTTTTAAAAAGGGGTTGATTTAGAATATTTTTTTTTTTTATTATTGTTGAACTATATTTCGTTGTAACGTGATCGCTGACCCTATTTTATTTTCCTGGTAGGTTTAATTTATGATGGCTATAAATTTTAATCAAATATGTTTTTTTTTTACTATTTTAAATTTGTAAACAAGATTGTAAATAAACAGAAAAAATTATAATTTGAGCACATTTGTTTTCTAAAGGCTTAAATGAGAAATTTATTACTATAGAATCGGTTTAACTTATAATCTGTAGCCTATTAAATAATAAAAAAATAAAAAAATTTTGTGTTGAAGTCGTTTTAGTTTATTTTATATTTTTTAAAGAATCTTTTCACTTCCTTTATTATAGGAATTATTTAGAATTATTTTATTTCTTATTTTATCTTTAATATTTGTTTTTTTACTTTATATTTTTTTAATATTTCTAGGGAACATTTAATCGAAAAAATATTTCAATGGTTTTTTTAATCGAATAAAATATTTACTTAGAGCTATAAAAATTCCCAAGATTATATTTTAAAGATGTCAGTATCTGAAATTTAAAATTTTTTAAATTATGAATTTTCAAAAATAATAAAAAATTTATAAACTTTTTTGTTTTAGCTTTTCTATCTATTTATCATAAATCGTTTCTATTCTGTTTACTTATGACACTTGAAGATATTTTTTATTTTATATTTTTATAGCAGTTTTGAGGAAATTGTGATTAATATTCGAATAATTTTTTTAATCGAATAAAATAATAATTTAGTACTTAAAAAAAATTCTTAGGAGTATGTTCTAAATATGTCTGAAATTTAAAATTTTTTAAATTATATATATTTTTTTAAATAATACAAATTTAAATTGTCGTCTTTTACCTTTTCTACTTGTCATAAATCATTTCTTCTCCTTTTATTCATGACGCTTCTAGTTTTTTTATCATAAGTTTAGTTTTATTTTATAATTTTTTTCTATAGTTTTAAAGAACATTTAATCGAATAAATTGTTTAATTTTTTGATCGAATAAATCTTCTTTTATTTATAGCATTTAATAGGAATAAATACTAAAACTGTGAATTTTTCAAAATAATAATAAAAATTTTCTTCTCTTACCTCTAATATTCGTCTTAAATCACTAAAATTTTGTTTATATTTTAAAGGAATATTTAATTAAATAAATGCACGAATAAACTTTTAATCAAACAAAATATTTATTTGAAACTTGCAAAAATTTATGGGTGTATGTTTTAAATAAATTTTAAAGTTATAAACTTTTCTACATAATAATAATACAAGAAGTTGCAGCAGTTGAACATGGCACAGCATTTTCCGTTTTTTAAGTTAACAAAACGGAAATTATATCTTTGTATCAATACAGTTTTTAATTTTCCAAGCACTGCTTTGATACTCCCTTCGGCAAGGGATTGAGATATTGCAACTCTTGAGCTGCTTCTTCAAACGTTCACTTTTGTTAAGAGACTTTGTAGCGAATATCTCTTTTTCGTAGCTTTGATGGCATTTAGTAATAGTGATCAGACCTAATCCGTTTTTGTGGTAAAAAAGAGTCTTAGCTCTGTTTTTTTTTCACATCACATTTGTACAGCATTGTTGTGGAAAACTTGAACTCAAATACATCTGCTTAGATTTTGAAAGAAAACTTCATGGGGTGATGACGTAGACGTATTTATTTCCTTCTTATTTTTATTTTTTCTTACGAGATTTTTATTTTTCTGGTTGTCATTTTAACATTTGTTTGAATAATTTCGTAAATAACTTTTCTATGCTTTAAGATAATCTTCTTCTTTTTTTATATCCCCAATGTATACCCAAAAATTAAAAGAAATAAGAAAATAGTTTTCTTTAAAGAAAAATAACTAAATTGTTTTAATTGTTCAAGTAAAACACTAAAAAACGTAGAAACTGAGTAGAACCTTTGTTTTGGAGCTTTTTACGTATGGAACAATGCAAACGATTTCCGTTATTAAAGGAATTCAACTAAAATAGTATACGACTCGACACCACAAATTAAACTGAGTTCGCGATGGAGATCAATAATGAATCTATAGTTGAATTCATGTATGTATATTCATTTCATAAGCAGTGACAAAAAAACTCTTTTATATTCTTCTCCTCATTTATAACTTCCAGTTCATGATGCTTACCAAGATGCCGCCGCTTAAGACAATGTCTAGTTTACTTGGCCTATCCTAAAAACTAACCGAGGTAATAAAATGGTATGTAAAGTTTTCACTATTAATTCAACGTAATACATACCCTCGAATTAGAAAGATCTAATGGCACAAATGATCGTTCATGTGAGTATAAGCAGCAAACATTTCTAGAGAGAGTCCAGTCATGTCAGACATTACTACTGAAATATGTCCTCTCCAAAGAACAGAATAGCTTTCTATAAAATGTAGTTGCAGCATTATTTTAATCGGTTTGTAGAAACATGTACGTACATAAATACAAACATAAAAGAAAATACTAAAAAATAAGGTTGTCATCTCTTTCTGTAGTAGAACAGTTTAGACGTTTTAAATCACCTATAGCATAATAGCAGTTGCATGCGGTATGTAACTATAAGGCAAAAAAAGGGTAGTGAAGTACATACCTGTTAATAAATCCTCATAATATTGAATCTCTTCCCAGAACCATTATTATTGCTATGAAGGAGTACTTGGTCTTTGCATAACTGGTCTTTGTTACACTAATTTTTCGATCACTTTCTTGGTGAAAATGTTTATCCCTAAACTTCAAGTAGTAGGGTCAATTTAATTTGCTTTATATTCACTCCTTTTTATTCACATACTTTTTAAACAAAAATCTTAAAACTTTTTTTTTCTTTTAGCTTCTTAAGTTGGTATTTTGTTTTTCTTAACTGCACCTACTTTCTTCTACTATTTGGCGCAGAAAAAATCCACAAAAAATAAACCGTAAATTGTTGTGGTCACTGATTTTTTAAGGAAAAGCAAAAATAAAAAAAGGAAAACAAAACAGAAACAAAGGAATTATGTGGAAATTTATACAAAAACTAAAAGACAGTAGTCGGCAGTTAAAGCTATGCAATCTTTAAAAAAGAGCTTTTATAAAAAGTTCACATCAAAGAGTAGAAAATAATGCACTCAAAAGCATAAAAAGAGTTAAAAGGGCCTTAAAATTATGTAGAAAAAAAAATACAAGACAAATAACAAACTCTCGTTGTGCCGCTCGGTGAATTAAAAAAAAAGCATTTAGGTTAAAAAAACTTTAGAAAAAAAAACCTTGAAACCAAAGAAAAAAAAAACAAGGAAACTTAAGTAAACCTATAAAGTTGCCATAGTTTTTCTTAAACTAATTCTGTTGTTTGCATTTGGCCTGGTCTTTGGAAAACTGTAGCACTAGAATAACAAAACGAGAAAAAATTGTTTGTTTTTTAAACTTTTGTTAAGTTTAGTTTTGGGTGCTTTCAAGAGAAAATTTTTGCAAAAATTTCGTTCAAATTTTTTATATTTTAACAAATATTATTGTTGTTAGTTTAAAAATATTTATTTTAGTTTGAATTTGGAAAGAAGTCTTTGTCACGTCAGTTGGATTTAAAAGTTATTGAAATGGAATTATTTAAATGACAATGCCAGCGATAGTAGAAATATAATAAAAAATGAGCAGGATTTTTATATAGTGGTAGCTTAATAAAACTAAAGAACAAAAACAAACAAGGCCCAGTGTAGTTTAAGAGGGTTTCTTTTTCTTTTTTTTTTCTTTTAAATATTTATTTTTCGAATTCGAAATTTTATTAAAAATAATATTTTAAGCAAAATGTTGACAAAAATTGAAATCTTCACAAAGAAGAAAAATTGGAAAAAATCTAATCATTGCCATATCAAAATTAAGGTCCGAGTCTTAGAAAAATCCTTTAATATTATTTCGGAACATCTTACTTCGTGAATAATGTCACTTGAAGCAAAGCCACAACAAAATATAAAAATGTAAAAAAAAAAAAAAAATCGTAAAAATTTAAAAAAAAAAATTAATATTTTAGTATAAAAACAAAATTTTTGCAAAATAGTGATTTCAAAACAATCAGATGGGCAGAGTTTCATCGAATATGATATAAATATCATAAAACACACTTTTTTAAATTCCAGTTTTCTATTTATAACGTTTTAAAAGATAATCACTTAAACACTAAATTGCATCCCTGTTGTGACACCCTTTAATTTCTAATTTGTAATATTATTTCTTACTGTTGTAGAAGTAAACATTTTGTGTAATTTTCAAGTATAAACCAAATTATTTCTGCATTGAGGATACCCTGTATTTTTTATATTGTTATTGTGAATATAATATTACACACTTTTTTTAAATTTCAAGTGTTTGTCTATCACTTTTCAGAAGTTAAGGTAACATACATCAAATAATGTGGATAAGTGGGACACCCTTTAACTTGTAAGTTTAAGTTTTATATTGTTGTTATAGCTGACATAACAGTACACGTTCTTTGTTAATTTAAATTATCTGTCTGTAATGATTCAAAAGACATAACCGTGTGCATCAAAGAAAACCACCCAAAGGGACACCCTTTAATTTCCAATTGTATACTTTTGACCTAGAAGCGAACATTCTGAAAAAAATTTTATTATTTAAGTGTAACGGCTTAAAAGGCAGGGCAGATAAGTTAAATTGTGCCACCTATGGGGACACCCTTTAATATTAAAATTTATTTTATTACTTTCTGTGAGCTGTAGTAATACCAACTTTGTTCAAATTGCTTATGGGTGTCCGTTACGGTTCAATAAGCACTTAAAAACTAGGTTTGTGGTATAAGGACACCCTTTAATTTTTATCATTATGAAGTTTTATTTCAAAAAGTACCAATTTGTAGGTATCAGCTTTTAATTGTTAAAATCGGTCGGGTTTAAACGAGCATAGACTTAAAAAAAATACAGACGAATTCAAAACCTTCTTCTTAAAAAATTTGATTTAAAAAAATTTAATTTATCATTTAATTTATTTTCATTGTAAGGAAACATTTGAGAATATTTTTTTATTTATTTTTTTTTTAATTATTATTTAAAAGAATTTACATTCTGCATCATCAACTTAAAAGTAAAAATGTTTACACCATTTTTCAAATTGAGACGCGAATCAATTAAATCAGTATTTAAAAGTGGCCAAGAGTCGTGATTTTGTTGGCACAAACCAAACACACGTTTGCTAATCAAATGCAATTTTCAATTATATAAAAATAATCTTTGCATAAATTAACACTCGTAAAATATATAAATAAATTTCTGAAAGTCAAACAAAATACATTAAATTGTATGCAATTAAAATTTAATGTGTTTTTTTGTTGCAAGTTTGAAGGAAAATTTTAGTCGTTAAATAAAAATATTATAAAGATGATGTAATACAATTGTTAAGGTGATTAGTTAAAGTAGTCATTAAATTCTAAACTTATAATTAAAATATTATTGCATTAAAACACAAAATTAATTAAACAGACGCTGACCGTAAAGTGGCAGAGCGTTTAGCGTTTTGACGCCATTGTCTGACGATAATAAAGATGCTTTAATAATTATGAGAGATTTAGAAATTTATATCAATTTGGTTTATTTAACCGACATACATTTTATGTTATTAATATTACTTGAATGAATAAGAATTGTTAAATCACATTTTTATATAAGTTTTTCTATAAATTGACTTGGTAGTTTTTTTATCCATTTTCATAATTTTCGCACTCGGAATAGCCCAAAAGCAGCCATAGTCGGCCTAGCACCTGTGCACTGCCGGCTGTTGTTAGCTGAACTCTTAGTCTGGTTTCTTTTACATATAACCATCTTAATTTGATTAAATTTAATATTCAGTTATTCAAGTATTATTTATCGAGTATTATATTATTTTTTACATTAAAAAAAAAACTCATAAAAAAAACTTATAAAATTAAAAATAAAAAAAAACCAAAATCTTAAAAATAGAAAAATATTTAATAAAAATAGCGTCAATAGTTTACAGTTCCGGGCTACGAAATTATATATTCAATAATATTAAACCTCAAAGGGTTCCTTTTCAATGTGACTAGATGAAACTATTTAGAAAACTTGGAGCTTACATAAAGATTTTTGAAATAATACGGCGATTATATTGTTTCAAAAATATGTGAAATGTCTGGGCTGATGACAACTTTATTTGAAACAATTTCCAGACTATTGAGAAGTCTGTTCCTTGAAAGTGTATCTATCAATCTTGAAAGAAAGCGAATGTAATTATAACTGCTATAGTCTGCTATAGACTAAGTAGAAGTTTATATATTTTTTTAAATGAAAAATAAATTTGCCGTCACCAAACACAATTAAGACGCCGTTAAAAGTGTTTATTAACTGCTGGTTTCTCCATTTAGCTGCCAAAGTGAAACTGACAACGTCACTTTAATTGACATGAGCAATTTAAGGAAAAGTTTAAATAAAAATCTATTTAAATACATATTTATAATAAATAAATCAAAAATTTTAAACTTTAAAAATTAAAATTGCAAATTTTTTTAATAACATTTTTTCATGAAAATTATATTTATTTAAAAATATCTATGTTCTTACTGTCACTTGAAAACTGTGTCAATGTCTTGTTTATGCAACAGCAAAGCCGTATTGTTTTTATTAAAGTTCATTGCTTGACATTTAAATGTTTAAGACGTTTTGAAATCTACTGAATGTCATTTAGACTGAAAAAGGTATAAGCGGTCTTTGATGTTTGAAAGATTTTTTTAGACTTACTAGAATAAAAACTTGAATTTTTACTTTGTCATTTTTATTTAAGGTCACAAAGTTTTGTTTTGGAAAACAGCAAAAGCGTTAAGTTTAGTTTCTTTTTACGGTTCTATAAGAAACGTGACTAGAAAGTGACAAAGTAAATTTTGGCGATTGTAAATACATTTTTTATTCATGCAGTTTTAAGTTAAATATTTTCTTATTTTTGACAATTTAAGATGAAGAGATTTAAGGTAGTTACATTTTCCACTTTCTGTAGCATATGAAGAGGAGAAAAAGACGTAAAAAGACTCAGAAAAAGTAATCAGAATTAATAATCGCTGCTGCAAATAAAGAATTTTTTTTTTAAGTTTAAATGCATTGATAGCCCATGAGCAGGTAATTCAGTTCAGGATTAATATTAAGATTTTGTAACCTTCATTGTTTCAACACGAAAGCGTCTGTAGAAAACGGTCTGGAGAAAAACTTTTCTGCTGGCTGTAACAAAGAATAAAAAAATTAAAAATAAATTTCCGCAAAAATATCATCGGCTTTTAATTGATTAAGCGTTTTTACAATTTTTTATTATTTATCCAAATTGTATTATTTACCAAAAGATCAAAAGCTTTTAAATAATATCCGTATTGATCATATTGAACAACGAACTTTTATTTTGAAAATTTCAGAAGTTCATAACCGTTAAATATGGGCGAGCGCCAATTTCCTTACTTGATTTTTTTTTTCTTAAATTTTTTATTCTTTATCGCTTCATATATTTGTTTTCTGTTTGTAGTAACTTTATTGTTCCAAATGAAATGGAAAAGTTAGAGGCAGGCGTTGTGCTTAGCGCACTGCCTCGAGGGACATGAAAATTTTTTTCGGAGTAATTATGATAGAAAATTAAAAAAACGAACCAATTACACAATTGGTTTTATTTTCAAGTGTTAGACAACAAAATAGAAGTTACTAAAATACATGGCTGACATTAGAGCTAAATGACTAAAATATCGGTTATTTCCCAAGTAAGAATTACCTCAGCTGGAAGTTCTAAAGTAAAGTCATTACAGTTATATGCCATAAAATAGTGAAGTGTGAAACTTAAAAGAAAAACATTTTTTAATTCTTGGTGCTGGTTAAATGATTTTGTAGAGACTTATTAACTTTCCTGTCATACGTCGAATAGGTTGTGTTGTTTTGGAAGAATTTTATTGACTGAAAGGAAATTGAATCCAAAATTTTTCCATGTAAAAACCTTTTCCTGTTTCATTATTTAAATAAGATTACGCCACAAAGGGTGGACATTTCTTTTACTAAGAAAAGAAAAGTTTTAAAAAAGAACATTGGTGTTGAATTAGGGCCGCCAGATGGTGTTGACTTCGCTTGATTCACAATAATTATTAATATTCGCCAAAAATCAAAAAAAAATTTTTTTTGTTTTGTTAAGATTTTATAAAGTCTAGCCAAAACCACAAAAAAAATCAATATAAATTTGTTAAAATATTCTTTTTTAAGTCTTGTTAAAATTGAGCGGAAAATTTATTTATTTATTATAGTGAAGGATTTTTTTTTAAATATTTAATTTTAAAATCAATTTAGCACTAGAATTTCCTGATAATTAATTTTTTTTTTTATTATGAAATTTTTTGATGAAGGCAAAGAATAAAACTTACCTCTGGCAACTCTAAGTTAAGTTGTTTTAGAAGCTAAAAAATAAAATTATTGGTTGATAAAACGTGGACCTGCTTCTTCGTTGGGAATGCAGATTTTTATGTTTTCTTTTAGAATGGACAACCAAGCAATTAAAGGCGTCTCTGTAGGCAATAGAACTTTTTTAATGTTCTTGATTTCCGTATTCTAACCGAATGGCTTAAGTTCCATTATAAAAAATATTAAATAAAAAACTTTTATTGCTCTAAAACTTTCATTCAATATTTTTCCTTTAATTTACTTTTTTAATTAAAATACACTCACTGCCAATGTTTTAGGTTTGTCAGCTTCACGTATGTAAAATGCCGGCTGATTGCACATCCAATCATTCATTTGATATCTGGGTTTATGATACCACAAATGGACACAATTTTCACTGCCGCCAGCATTATCAGGCTGGCCACCAGACCAGTCGGCATACGAAATACGTTCACCAGTACGATACCAATAGAAATCGTCTTCAGACTGCAAATCACTACCAGACAGCCACCACCAACGATCAAGGGGATATTTAGCAATGAGATAATCAGATAAGGCAGCCATTTCCTGTTTGGAATCAAAGGAGGCTAAAAAACCACCCATAGAACGGCATATTAAGGTCGCCTTATACCAAGAGACCTGAAAAATAGTGCAAAATAGTAACAAACTAATAAACGATATTCAAATATCTCATTATTAGCACCCACCTTGCTCTGTCCAAAATGATATAGTTTACCTCGCACTTTAACAAATGGTTCGACGTTTAAATCATCACTAAAATCTATACAAGAATAATTAAATCCACAATTAGAAGAAAGAAAATATTGCAAGTCTTCACTTACCATTTAAGACATGTGTCAACCACCGAGTGGGTCGACTGGCCAGAGCCAGGGATAAAACACTTAAAGTAAAATAAATCTTAAAAATATTTCTTAGAAACTCGCTGAATTAGCTTTCGAACTCTTTGAAATTTTAAACTGATATAAATAAAAAATGTCGTGACTTTATTTATACAGATTTTAAACTGAAGCAATAATTGTTTTTTCACTTCAATTACATATGGGAGTTTCCATAAATGAATAGTATTCAATTTAAATCAAACTAAACACTATTGAGTTTTAACTTTTCTATTAAGGAAGAATTTTTTTATATTAAATATTTGTTTTTAGCAACTTTTGAAGTATGGAATCACCCATAAAAAATAAAGGAGAGTGACAATTATTTATTTTATAACGATGATAGTTAAAGACATTTACGTAATAAACAGGAATATCCTTAGCACAAAATAAAATCATTCAAATTGATACTGATATTACAAAATATTTATGTTTAACATTTAATAAAAATCTGCTTAAGACAAAAATTTAAATTTTTACTTGGACTAAATATTGAAGAAATAAAAATAATATGGAATCATCCATACATCATTATATTTGAACAATTTATTTCTGTTTTTAATTTATATTGCATTATTGATTCAGCGTGTTTTTTCAGCTGTGGTAAAGGGTATAATGACAAGAAATTTATTGCTTCTAAAGATATATTTCCAGTTTTTACCATTTCTCCTTTAAAAGAAAAAATTCTAATTAATTTTATCCATCAGCAAATATTTTCAATTTAAATAATTTCTATTGCATTTGCTTTCTTTATCCAAATTATACAAATATTTTTGTTGATTTTTTTTCTATATTTGCACATGTCACCCAAAGTAATGCATGTTTCTAATTGCAGATGTGATATTTAAATAAATTTATTTGCTTAATTATGTTAATAAGATGAAAAGGAATTAGAAGTAATTTATGAAAATTTTATTTTTTTATATATTTTTGCCTTGAAGATGTTGTGAATAATTAATTTTTATTTACGTCGTACGAGAGCAAAAACTAAAGGATATATTTTTTGTTACATTGCATAAAAATTAAATAACACAACTTCACCCACCTTTACTTATCTCATTTCAATTTGTAATCAAAGATATACATACATGACTGATTAAAATTTTAATTGGATGAAATGTGAAAAGTAATACAACAGTTGAGGTATTAAATTAATGATGAATTGAATGCAAATTAGTTTTAATTAAAAGAAAAAATAAGGTTGAAATAAAAAGTTATTTTTTAAATACGAACAAACGAGTGCATACTTTGAGGCTAAAAAAATGCTAGAAAATACTTTTAGGCATCAAAGTGGAGCGTAATAATTAACGCATCAAAGCTGGTCATTCAGTTTGTAGTTTCTACAATATTCATATCCAAACCCATATAGTGTATATATTCTGAGTCTGTATAGACAAGTCGATTGAGCGATGTCCGTCTCTCTCTCTTATTGAAAATCACCCAGATCGGTTATTTTTCTTCG
The DNA here is from genome assembly GCA_937654795.1 of Cistogaster globosa. NCBI lineage: Eukaryota > Metazoa > Arthropoda > Insecta > Diptera > Tachinidae > Cistogaster > Cistogaster globosa. Next base: position 3,244,407 of record OW569406.1, read on the forward strand.
AGGCAGCCGGCAAAACACCACGCCTGCTTCTAATTTTTCCATATCATTTTGAACAATGAAGTAACTCTAGTCAAAAAAACAAAACTGTGGGGCGCTAGAGAATTAAAAAATTAGAGAAAACATTGAGCGAAAAAAATTTTCTAGTTGAGGACTTTTGAGCTTTTACTATAAAAATACAATTGTAAGCCTTTTTTTAAGATATCAATATGGGAATGAATTAAAAGCTTTTGGCGCGATCTTTCGAAAATTACTAAAAATAATTTAAAAAGGCTTTACCCATTAACAGCCGATACTATTTTTATTCTATGTCACCCCAATATATATATTTTCTATTGGAGTTACTTCACTAAAACAGTTTTACATACATGGCGAAGGGTATTTAAAATTTGACATAGCCGAACATAGCACTCTACTTTATTTTTTAAAGAAAAGAATAATTTATCTTAAATTTAAACGAAGGGCTTTTTAACGTATTACAATTAAGAAATGAAAATGCTATTTTGACCTTTGAGTTCACAAAGCATTTTGGGGTCAGAGGCAAGATCTTTCATAATTTTAGATAAAATAATTTACTTGAAAATTCTTAAAAATTTTTATAAGCACAATTGTTCATTTTAACTGCTCTTCTGCGCATCATTAAATAAAACAAAAATGTAATTAATTCTTAAAATATTTCACACAAAAGAAAAAATAGCTACCCAACCTTCCCCAGCTAAGTAACTATTTATAGTAAATCACCTAAAGTCTTAATGTTCGTGTTTAAGGGAATTTCGGTTCTTAATATTTCATTAAAATCCTTTCAACATCATGAGCAAATAATTTTGCCATTAAATTCTATTACAAGAAACATTGATAACAAAAACTTATTGTAACACTCAAACGTACAGCTTATTAAATGTAAAAATTTGCAACATAAATTATAGCGCACAACAAATTAACAACAATTTCTTACGAGTTGTTGTTTTTTTATTTTGTAAACTTTTGTTGCGTTAATTTTACATTGAAAACATTTGCAACAAATTACCTAAAAATTTATGTTTAAAAGTTGGGAAAATACACTGGAAAGAATTATTAGTTTACTCGTACAACAAAAAGACTTCTTAAATTTTTTTTAAATTATAGACAACAAAAATGATGTCATGAAGCTAAAATAAAATGAAAGTAAAAGTGTTTTAAAATTGGTTATTTTTTTAAGTTTCTTTCTCATAAACAAAACAATTCTTTACAAAGTTTTAGTATTTAATTTTCTTAGGTCCTTTCTAGAGAAAAGTTATGTATTTAAAAAAACCATATCCTTTAAACAGTTTTTAATTTTCGTTGTCGAAAATTCCCCTTAACGAGTACTTTTCTTTATTTATAGCAGCATTTCCCATAAAAGGGGCCTGTATCCATCAAACAATTTCTTTTGAAAAAACATCCTCTTTTTACAATAACTTGCTTTGACATTAAATGTCCCTTTTATCACAAAAAGTCTGTTTTTCTAACAAAAGTAAACTTTTACAAAAATTTATTAACAAAAAGTTTTTTTTTCGCACGATTTTTTAAGAGTTATTTTATAAGAAAGATCGTTCAAAAGATTCTTTTTTTTATCACGTCACATCATGTTTTACTTAAAAGTATTAAAAAAAGATTCAATTTGAAAAAGTATCTTCTTGCTTTACAAGTAATTTGTTTTTTTACCTAAGTTTTTCTTAACTTTTTTTAGCAATTGTTATATTCTGCAAAAGTTCTATACTATATTTTGATACAGTCCTCTTTCTTGCTTTCGTTGGTTAACTTTTTGAAGAAGTTTTGGGTTATTAAAGTAATTCAAAACTTTTTCTCTGAGCGTACATTATTTCAATGTAAATTATTACGAAAGTAAAAGTTCATTTAGTTGTATAATGTTATGTGAAAGTGTTTCATACATGAGCTCATTATCCTTCCACTTCTACTTCTATCGCTTTTATTGTTTTCTACTTTGTATCCCAACTTTATTCTTTCTTAGAAACAAACAACCAAACAAACACATTCTTACAAACATTTCTCATTTGTAAGTTTTTATGTTAGTGGCAGGATTAAAGTTCAACATTTTTGCTTGTGCGTATAGGTGTGTGTTTAAGATTTATTTTAGGATCTGCGTGTAAGTACAAATACAATTACAACCACCGGTGTGATTATGCAGACATATTCATATTCGAAAATACATTGTTGCTCTTGTTTTATAGCTACACTTATGTTATGCAGTAGTTTTCCAATAAAAAGTTAAAAGAGAGAGGAGAAACTAATTTAGTTTTGCTCTTTTTGTATTAAATTAAAAACTTTAATCGATTTTAACACTATAAATTTTTAGAAAGCAGTTCAGAAACGGAGCTTCTAAATTTTAACAAATATTTTTTTGACTATATTTTTTGCCCCGAGGAGAAGAATTTTCTACAAAAATTTATTTTTTAAATAGGAACGGATTATTTATGCTATTGAAAATTATTTTTTACTTTAACTGCCTGCCAGCCACAAATTATTTTCATGTTTAAAACAATAATGTGATAAATAATGTTGTTAAATGGAGTAAACAGAAATAAATAACTTCCAACTTCCAACACTAACAAGTATGGTGTATGTGAGTAGAATAAAAAGCAATACTGTCTCTAACATAATGATCAGCCAATGTGGTTACTTTTATAGCAGTTCCTGCCTATTTGTTATAAGTTTGTCATTAGTTCATATCCGAACAAAAACTTTTGTGTAAAAAAAATAATTGCTTTTAAAAAGACAACGTAAATGAGTTGCTTAAAATCAATATAACATAAACAGCAGATTAAAACACACAGAGTCTCGTTTTAAAAGGGGAAAAAATTTAATATATGCATCAGTTGTAAATTACACTATTAGTTGCAGTCGCGGACCAAAACTTTACGGAGCCTTAATTGATGAGGCTAAATGGCTAAATTAACTGAAGGGCCTGATTGTTAAATAGCAAAAATAAAGTAAGTAAAGTAAGTTAAATAAAGTAAGTAAGTAAAAATATTGCCAAAGGCGTAAAGTAAAAATTACAAGACAGATGTAAAAAGTAAAAAAAGAAAATTTCTGACATTTGTATTTAAAAAAAATGCCCCGTTGGGAAAAACAAGAAAACTAGCAGCTCTATACATCTTAGGAATGTTACAAATAATTGTCGCAACGATTTTCTCTCCATTGCATTCACTTTTTTTAATGCTACATCCAGTTAAGGATCTGACAAAAATGAAGTAGCAGATCTAATAATCCTTAGCACTAATGTCCATCCACTTTAGAAGTTTGACTTCCATTTTGTCCTTATACTTTCTTAGGCTTCTCTCTCTCATCTTCTTTGTATTGACGAACACCTATTTGGTCCGGCAAGGGCAAGATGGCTTGAATTATCAACTTGTTCCAATTCCCGGAATATATATCCTAGATTGCATTGGGCAAGGAAAAAACAGCTGATAAGTATGAGGAGGAGACCGCTGCTTGATCTGATAGCTGTATTGCTAGCATATTCGGAGCCTTATCTTTCTGGCATGGAAGGCTCCATTGCAATTATTGTTGCACAAGATATAAAAGAGGTGTAGACAACAGCTCATCTTTTCAACTTTTATCGTGCATCGCCCACAATTTTTGTGAAAAACCGTTAAATCGCTTGCATGTGTAAAATTTTGAATAAGGCGCCGGTTAGTATGAGTTTCTTTGTGTAGAGCAGTGGATAGATGACATACTTGCTGTGGGAATGATCTTAAAGCTCTCATAATTTCCTCCCCTTTCCTTTTATTCTTAGTTTTCCTTTCCTTCTTCTTTTGTAATCGGCAGACGGGTTGAATTTAAATTACTTTCATAGGTGACGTTGACAATTCTGTTCTTCCTCTAGCACTCGTTTGAGTAGACATAAAAATATTAAATTAATTACACTGACAATAATTTACGGGTAATCATTTAATATTATGGCAAACATTTTTGCTGAAGTTATGTTTTGCAAGAGCTGCATAAAACCAGTTTCAAATATTTGTTTAATAAATTTTTTTTTTACCTTTTTTAAACAAAATTGTAATTGGTTCAATTGTTTTTTAATTAGAAAATTCTTAACTGCCTTCGCAAAGCGTCATTTATTGAGAATCAATTTTTCTGAACAAAAAGAAATAAATAAAGCGAAAATCGATATTCAGACTTCCAATTCAAAGAAACCAAATTTATCGACTTTCCTTTAAAGCTTTATTTTCAATATTAAATGTGACGAACAGAGATTTTTTTAACTCTACGAGCTACTATGAAAAACGAACAATAGAGATCTTAAGATATTACGAAAAATACAGCTGCCTCCCTATGTCGATTTAAGCAGGACAAACATCGGCATTACCATTTATTAATGAACAGCGTTGGAATAAATGAGTGTTTTGCTCTGAATATAATAAAAAACTTAATTGAATTATAAAAACAACTTTGCCTTGACTGTGTCCTTCTTAATAAAATTTATATTTGAATCAATTAAGTAAAAACTTCGTTATGTGCAACAACTTTTTGCTGTGACTGTATAATTTTTTAATTAAAATTTAATATTGAATAAATTACGAAATTAATTTAACTTCCTACCATTTAATTCTCTTTAACTCTTCATTAAATCCGAAGTGTGTTAAAAAACTATTTTAATTTTCCTTAAATCACTATATTTTTTATTTTCCCTAAAAAAAGACTAAATATGTAAATATTTATGTATTGATATTTTTATTACTAAATAACCCTTTAAGCTTCTGACTCTTTCTTTCTTTCTCTTTACTTTTTTGTGGAAATTGTTATAGTTATTCGCCATTTGTGTTTATGTAAGAGTTTTAGAACAATTTATTCCATTTAGTCGATGACCTGCATAAAATTTATGAGTGTTTGTTAAAAGGGAAAAAATAATATATAAATATTTTTTAGCCACTAGAGCGTATGAGTATTTTTAAAAGATTTTTATTTTAGACTACATGCGCTAATTGAGTTATTTTGCAGATTAAACAAATTTTAAAACAGTATAGATGGCTGGCTTCGAAATGAAAATTTTTCAAATATACAATTTTATTTTTATGAGAGTTAAATTACTATGAAAAATGGTTCCGCCTAAGTGGTTAGCAATCGATGAGTTGAGTTGAACTGTGTTAAATTTAATGTGCTGTTTCTGTATTACAGGCGATCAACTCGTCTGAAAAATTTGTATGAAAACAACTCAAAAAACTGAGTGCTTTTCATACAAATTTTTCAGACGAGTTGTTCGCCTGTAATACAGAAACAGCACATAACTTTATGTTGAGTTTAACAGACGGAATGGAGATTGTAGATAGAAATTGTTTTTTTTTTATTATTATTTTTTGGTAACTATATAATACTTAAAGGAGATACCGTAAAGATTGAAAAGTACCTCAGTGGTGCTTAAGCATGAACACCGCACTAAACTCAAGATACCATTTTGTGAGAATTGGGGACGGTTCATAGAGAACACGTTGATGCTTTGTTTTTACATATCAAGAAGTGGGAATTGACGTTTCGGTAGGAAATTATATTTAATATAACGAAAAGCTTCAGTGTCTTTCAGATAGAGTTAATTGTGGTTTAGGAGGTGGAAGTATATGACTTCACCCAACGCTGTAATCAATATCTTCTACGAGGACAAAACAATCCTTTACTTTTGCTCATTTTCTAATGAAAATGGAAATTGTTTGAGTTCAAAGAACTAAGATGAACGAGATAGCTAAAATCAGAAATGCCTTCAAGAATTTGGGACAAGATCGTTGGATATAAAGGGGCAAAGAAATTATTGCAATGGCTGAGCGTGAGACTACTCTTTTTAGCCGATGATTTTTAAAAATTTGATTTTATATATTCTTAAAATAACGAATTTTATCATTTTCTTAAGCTGGACTAATTAAAAAATTTATAAAATTTCAAACTTAAAATAAGATTTTTTATTTTTGTCAATATTCACTTTTTAATTTTTTGTAAAAGTTTGTAATCACCCTCGTTTGCAATATTTTTCATTTATGTTCTAAACATTAAAATTAAAATATTATAAATCACATTAATTTCGTTATCCTTAAAGTAATTAAAACTGCCTGGTAAAAACAATAATGTTTTATTACATTTATGACATTTCAAAAATAAATTACCACAAATTTCTAAACATTTCAAAACAAATACCAACCAAATATTTAAATAAAATAAAACAACATAATTGTTTTAAACCTAAAAATTCTATCAAAATTCGTTTTTTTATAGTTTTATTTACAAAAAAAAAAAAAAAAAATTATTGTTATTTAAGTTTAAACATAAATCAACTATTTGTATATTCATTTTGTGGGAAAAAACGAAAACTTACTAAGTTGAAATTGAATTACCACAATGAATTTGCTTATAACGTAATTTGTAAAATAACCAAATTATTAAATAATTGAAAGTATTTTTGATGGAATTTAAATTGATTTATAGCACACAGGAAAAGTTTAAATAGATTCAAGCAAAAATAGATTAAATTTCATTTTATATACACAAAAGAGACAATGAAAAATAAAGTTCTAATTCATTCTGTACATTATTTTTCAAAATTTCGAAAGTTCAAACATTTTCGAAATTATAAATGTAAACAAAAAACCTTAAAATATTGGTGTCAAAAAATTATCAAGAATATTAAAATTATTATTTCTTAGTTTCATATAAATTTCAACATTTTGTAAAATATTTGAAAATTTGAAATTAATAAGAAAACAAAGAATCGAAAATGACAAAAATTAATAGTAAAACTTTAATGGCTGTATTTATAAGAATGAATAAAACTTTTCATGTTAAACTTATTTAAAAATTATATAATTATTTTAAAACCATATCTCGTATATTTATTTCTGAAGAAATTTGAAAATATTTAGAAAATTTTTGAAGATCAAAAGTAACATAAATAAACCTCTCATTTCCATAATAAATTAATCCTTTAATATTTATATATATATAATTGGAAAACTCACTTATTTAACTAGTTATTTATTTTTTACTTTTTAAACAAAGAGAGAAAATTGAAACAACCAAAGTTTTTGCACCTTTCATAAAGCTTTAGTAATAAGGATTAATTTTTAATTTTTTTTAGTATGTTTGAAAATTTGAAAAAAATTCAACCCTATTAATTTCAACATGAATAAAGAGTACATCATTTATTTAACATAAGTTTGACAAATTTAAGGTCAGAAACTCACATTTTTAACTTCGAAAGTAATGTTCGAAATTAATTTTTATTTTAATTTTTGAAACGAAAAATCTTCTGTATATTATTTTTTCCTTTAATTTTAATTAATTATTTATTTATGAATTAAATAATAAAAATGTATATTTCAAATGTTTTTTGCAAATATTCGAAAAATTCGAAAAGAACTTTGAAATTGATAATTGTTGTTACAAAATTATAATATTGTTAGTAGATACCAAATAACTGAAATACATAAATAACATAAAAAATGTATGTAAATGTATATATTTTTTCCGAAAAATGGAATTTTAGAAACTTATTCATTAATAATTCCAAATGACAAAATTGGTAAAAATTAAATTAAATATCTTTAATTTTTAATTAATTTAAGCCGCAATAATTTTTTTAATTGTTCGAAAAAAATTTTATTCTATTAATCGAAACAATTTTGCATTTAAAATCTTAAGTTGTTTCAAACATTTGAAATTTTTCGAAAATAATAATTACATATACAGAATTTTAAAATAACTTATCGTTTCATTATAAAAAAAGGTTGTTAAATGTGTAAGTTATTTTCAAAATTCGCGCAAAACTTCAAAAATATTTAAATAAATATAAAAAATCCGAATTCAAAAGATTATAATTAAAAGATGTTGCTAATAATAATTTATTTATAATATAAAACTATAAAAAAAACTGAAGTCATTTTCGTAAGTTTTTTTAGGGTTTTAAAACCAAACTATGTAGTTTAGGAGGAGGATTGGTTAATTTCCAGCATTGTTACAATTTAAAAGAGAAAATATTAAGTGTTTCAGAGTAAGATCGAAAATTGGAACATAAATGTTTAAGAAAAGACTTCGCATTTTTATATTACTGATTTGATTTTCTAGTACGAAAACCATCAAATGACTTAATAAAGCTGACAAGCTTTCATAATGTGAACAAATAACTTATGGCCTATTCCACTCTTAATTCTACAGGATATTTGGTTGGCTTCCACTTACCATCAAAATTTAATTTTTTTTGTTCCTAATAGCAGTACAATTGTTAAGCCAGTAATAATAACATTTTATTTAATTTTTTTTTTCAACAAAGTGAACTAAAAAGAAAGAAATAAATAGAGTTAATTATCCTTGTAATTGATCATAAATCTTGCAAGAAAAAATTAAAACTTTTGTACTTTTTGCTCAAATTGTTTCTATAACATATATCAACTGTAATGATGTCTTTTTACTCAAAAAAAAGCGAACAAATTAACAACAAAATATATTAAAAAAAAGTTTTCAGAAATGGACTTTTAAATTTATGCCACCCAGCCAATTTTTTTAAGTTAAGAATTTAAAAACAAAAGATAATCATTTGATTTACTGCTTTGTTTCAATTAGAAAATATATTTTTATATTTTATTCTATAAAGCATATGAACGCAGACTTTTATCAGTTAAAATAATCCAAGATCTTTATTAAAGATTGCATTTGCTAATCTAATACTTTTAGTTCAAATTAAGGAAATTTCTTTCTAGTCCAGGTAAAAGAAACAATCATTATTTACTCAAAATTTGATCTTTGTTTAGGTTTAGGTGACCCTTTTTTTGTAAGATGTGTTGCAGTTTTTTTATTCAACCCTTTTTTTATACCCTTCACGGCAGGTGGAAGAGGGAAATATCTTAGTTTTTTATTTCGTTTGTAATTTTTACAACATCCATTTCTAACCCTATAACGTACACAAGTTCTGCGTACTTTTGCATAAAAAAGTCTGTCTCCAATTTTTTCATATTATTTAGAACAAATTTAGTTAAGCAATTTCAATTTACAAAAAATTAATATAGGGGCAGTAGAGTATTCAAAAGTAAAAAAAAATGTCAATTAAAAAAATTGGTGCTTGACTATATTTTTTAAGTTATGGGCCCTTTGAACTTTTCATAGAAAATTACGGTTGTGCGTCATATGTTTTAAGATATAATTTAAAAGCCTTGAAGATATCTTTCACAAAACACAAAAATTAAGAAAAAAACGCTTAACCTATTAAAAACCAAACACATTTTTATGTAAAATTATATTTGTTACCTAATGTTTTATAATTTTTTTTTAATCTCTGTCACACCAATATTTGTTTTTTTGATTGACTTTACTTCATTAAACAAGATTTACTTATATGAAGAGGGTATATAAGATCTTACGTATTAATTTTAAATTTTTCTAATTATTACTTATTTTGTTTAGACTATAAAGATGTGTCACCATTTTTTATTTTATTTACATTTTTTTACGATTTACGCGTTTTTGCATATTTTCGCATTTTTTTTTTTATTATGTTTTCCAGAAACCTATATTTTTGTCGGATATTATTTATATTTAAAAATTCAGTTAATGCTTTTAAATTGAACAAGTTACAAATACCATATTTTCCATCTTTTAACAGTTTCCCTTTTAACATTTGTTGTGTCTGTTTTACTGAAACAAAAAATTTCTGATTTTTTTTAGTTTGGTGGATTCTACAGTCGACTCTTGATAATTTGTACCTCAAGGGACCAGAGAAAAAGTTCAAATAATCGAGTTTTCATATTAATGAGACTTTAATATATCAAAAGAAAGATAAAAAATTCTAATTAACAAGAGCTTATGGAGCTGGCATAGACACTGAAGAAAACGGTTTAAATTTTTTTTTTTAAACAGAAACAAAATTAAATTAGGAGTTCAAATTATAAGATGTTAAAAAAATCGAACTTCAAATTGTAAAATGTTGGCAGGCAAGATTCCATTTTGTAGCACATCACAAAAAACAAAAATAATTGATTGTTTTATTTTTGAAAATTAAAATAATTCACACAATAGAGCGTAGAGCTAAAAAATTTGAATTATAGAGAGTCGTCGATAAAAATTCCCTTGAAATAATTTCAAAACCAAATTTGTTCAAGGGACCTGGAAAAGAGTTAAAATTATCGAGAGATTCAAATTAACGAGTCTCAAATTATCAAAAGTCGACTTTATTTAAGGTTTTGGGGGCTTTTCTTATTTTGAAGAATTTTTAAAGTTTTTTTCCTCTCTAATGAGTTTCTTACAACTTAAAATTTTTTTCCCTTTTGGCGCTTTCCCTAATTTATTAACTTTTTAATTTATTTTGTTCGAAGATGATCATAATTCTTAGTGGTAATTTAAGTACAATTTAAAGTTTACTCATTTAAAATTTTTTTTTTTTTACATTTTAATTTATGAGTTTGGATTCATATATAATTTTTTTTAATTTCTCTTCTTTAATCGTTTATTTCCTGCAAAATATTTTTTTTTTTTGGTTTGCAAAAATTTTGTGAAGCTTTTTTTCATAACGGGTTTTTAAATAAATGTATTTCAAATCTTTCTTTTTAAATCTAAACTTTCATGTTTACTTGGCATTTGATTTTACAACGACCACTTGAGTTAACATTTATCTAACTATAGAAAGAAAAAGTAAAATAAAATTTGGTCTACAAAAGAGATGTTGTTAATGACCCCATTAGGCAACATTCAATAGTAGACACAAAATGAAAACTTTTACTTAATAACAGTAATTTAAATGATATTATTCCGCAAAGTAAAAGCATATTTTAATATCAATCTCAAATATGATATTTTTTAGTAGAACTTTTTAAAGTTATGAAGTGAGTCTGAAACTAAAACATAGAAGTTATAAAATAATTTGCTTTAAAATTATTTTGTATGACTTTTAATTATGCCCTAACGAAGCACAGTAATGCTTAAATTGTAAACAAGTTAAATATGTTAATATTTATGTTAATAAAGTTAAGAATCAAAATGACTAAATAAAGTGCAAATTTTCGAACAAATGCTGAAAACTTCATTATATTTACTTTGATTTGAAAAGTTTAAATTATATTGAGTAATCGAATATATTTATAATTTTTTATAACCTCAAGGACAAAATGTGTGAAACAAAGGATTAGAACCAGTAATTTAAGTATTTTAAGTGTTTACACCTAAATTCATGAATTTGAAATTCAGTTCGAATTTATGAAACAAATAATTTTTAATTTTTTTACATCTACTTAACAAATTTTAATTATCATCAATTCGAAAAAAATGATGTTGTTTTTAGTTTTTGCACATAACAAAGACCAGAACAGATTTTAAAAATAAATAAAGTTATAATCATTATTTTTTCATAGAATGATATATAATTAATTGCTTTAACAGTATTTTTGTACCAAATTTAAAATTTCGAAAATAAGTAAAATTTTCGAAAATAATAAAATTTGAAAATTCAGCACTTTATTTGTTTAAAAATTTAAATATTTTATAACAGTGTTTTAAGAATTATAATTTTTTAATAGAATTTTGAAGTAAAGTTTGAACTTTCCGAACTTAGCGTAAATATTAAGTTTTAAGATTTGTTACTAAATGAATTATGTAATGATCCATTAATTATGTTATTGTAGGCTTAAAATATGAATTCTACTTAAATAAAAAAAAAATTGTATTATGATCGAATTTTCGAACATAGTAAATTTGATCGAGTGTTGATGCATTGAGTTAAATAATATAAAAAAATTTTAATTCCAAAACCTTTTTTATTTTAAAATTGAAAATATATTCGAATTCTAGAATAAGCAATTTAAATTTAAATTTGTTAAGAAGTCTTTAAAACCTTTAATATTATCCACGTTTTGTTCCTTAAATATAACCAAGGCCTTTTTCTTTTGCTAACGCAAATATCTTGAATAATTCTCATTTGTTTAAAAGAGTTTTTTCATACTTTCTTTTTTAAATATTTATCTTAAGCATAAACATTATTCTAGTTTAAGCTAATCATGTCTTCTATCTTTTTGATTTTCCTCACATGTATTCTTAAAGAATTGTGTTAGAGAAAATACAATTGGTTTTGGATTAAATTAGCTCAAGTGGAAAATCTAATTTGGGTTGTTTGTTTAAAAAAGACGAAAACCATAAAATATCAGGATCCAGTTCAAATGAGATAAACTGAAAATAGACTAAAATAAAAATCATGACAGAGATTAAAAGGTTTTGCACATAAAGTTCTTTAAATAATAAAGAAAATAAGAAAAAAAAAGTAAATTTGTTTTTAAGGTGAATTGGAAAAAATTAAAATTTAAAATTAAAAAGTTAGTTCAACATGTTTGGGAGAGAAAAAAAGAGATTTTTACAAGAATCACCCTTCATCGACTGCAAAACCGGATGTGAACGAAATAAGGAGGTATTTAATTGCATGATTTAAGGGAAACACAAAAGATATCGATACCCAAATCTTTCTGATAACTGCCACTCATTTCGAAGCGTTTATTCAAATAATTTTTCATATATTGTACCAGTTCTTTCTTTATTCCGCTTTTTTAGGGGATGGATCGCTAAGTGTCTCTTCTACTCTCTCAGGAAACTTTAACATCAATGTGTGAACTCCCTTTTGTGTGAATTTTTAATTTGAATTTAGAAATCAATTTGGCTGCGTAGAAAGCCTAAGAAAAGTACTAAGAAGGTCACATTACAGCTAAGTATATAAATCAAACTTAAATGTATAAATAAGGCCTCGATGCATAGCAAACTGCGTTAGCAGATTATGCGTCAGCTCAGTTATTACTGTTCTTAAATATAGCAATAGAGAATCCCCAATAAAGCTGCCATTGTTAGGTAATCTTGTTACTATAACTATGCCTAATTAATTAAAAGAGGACCCCACAAATATTATCACCTGTACACAGTTTTATTAAGCTCCAATTAAGTCAGATAACAGGAATAATAACTTAATAAGACCTCCTAAGTTGAAAAGGGGTCCCCCTTAATATGGCTATTGTGGGGTTAACAGGATAACCATTAAACGTGAGGGGCCTTACGTTTGATGGTTATCCTATCCATCAGAGTGTGTACATTTAAGCAATCTTATTGGAAGTCTAGGGCTTAAAGCCATTGATTTTAATAATCCTAATCGTAAAGTTTACAGACTAAGTTAATCATTGTATTTAAAGCCTGTTTATTATATGAACGTTAAACATACTAGTAGGCCAGTGCTTTCGTAAAATAGACACTGTTGTAGCTGCCGAACATATGTCAAGGAGGAACCAATTTTTCACCTCCTGCCCAAGTGAACGATATATTTTAGAGGAAGCTTTATAAATGACCTAACAGAGTTATATGGTACCTCTCCAAGAGCCTCATTATTTAATAGGCTGGTCAAATAATATTCGTCTGGATCCATGTTTTGATTGACATCATCATGGAGTGGATTTTACTATAAGCCACTTCTCTTAAATCAATCAGCCAATTTGAAGGCTGCCATAAGGTTAAGGGTTTTAAGCCAAAAAGTCCCAGTGCGGAATAAATAATCACAGCAGACTATTTACTTAGGTGCATTACCATAGTCCATTTGGGGAATCAATATGCCAACATGCTTTTTCTAATAAAAATTTTTGTTTGGTTTTTAGTTTGACTGTTAATTAGTTTTGATTTTATATTGTATTTAACGTGGATAATTACAAATTGTAAAATGACAGCTTTTAATTACTGTTAGACTTTTTATCACAATCTTTTCTGTATTTAATATTCATTAACTTTTAATTATGAATGAGGGTGATGTACAAACTGTGTCGAAAAATAAGGGGACAAACAAAAAATATTATGAACAATAGAGATCGACTACAAAGTTCGGTTTTAAAAGTAAAGAATCAAAGAAAAATATGTGATCAATTTGCAGAATTCTTTACACCAGTTAGAAGTGATGGAAATAAAAATTTTGAAAAATTTTATTTAAAACTTTTCAACTACTAATTATAAACTTGGTTTTTCTAAAACGAAACATAAACTGTAGTTTAAGTACATAGAAGCTAAAATAAAATTAGATTTATGTCCAATAGGAGTGTGTAAACAGATATGAAATATCATTATACAATTAGGTGATTATTTAAAAGCGGAAGGATTTAAAAATTTGCAGATACCTTTCTGTAGCATAAGAACAAAATTCTGTTCTGTAAATACAAAAGAACAAGAGATTGATTGACCTGAACTTTAAACTGCACAGCGTACACAAATGCTTTTAAAGGTTGTTCTTTTTCAGCTTAATACCATGGTAGAAGATTACCTTTATTTGGTCAAGCTTTTTAATAATTCTTAAAGTTTTTTTTACCAAAAAAAAAAAAAAAACAAATATATTTTAGATAAAATACGCCAAACCGACTTTGTTGGTTTCCTGTAACGTTTGTGATTTAATGGACAAAACAACGTAAAATAAAATCAATGTATTTTTTATTTAATACCAATTTTGCAAAATTAAATTTGTTTTGAACAAAAATTTCGGTTACAAATTGACAACTGTATTGTATTCTTTTTCAAACCAACAATAAGTTTTTAAATTTAATGTGAATACTGCGGCTGGCATCAATTTATTATGTGCAACCCAAAAAGTTTAGTTGTTTTCCTATTTTATTAAAAAAAAAAAAAAAAAAAAAAAAAAAAAACACACTGCTTTTACTTTTTTGTTTGGAATTTTTCGACATTTATTACCAAGTTTATAAATTGGGAAATTTTTTTATGAGGTTGTTAAATTTTGCGCTTGAAATTCTGTTGAAAATTAATTAAAGTTTAAGCAAAAAACCAAATAATAAGAAAAAAACCCACAAATAAATGCAAACACTTAACTTTTAATTTATAGTTCAAGTTCATAAAATAATGCAGGTTAGAACTAAATCAACTTGATTAGTCTAGAATAAAAAATAAACCACAACTTGTTGCTACCTGATAGCTGTTTCGTAAGTTTGAATTTATTTTTAGAGAAAAATAATTATATTTTATTTTATAAAAATTTTCAAAATTTTATAATTGTTTCCTGGGCCTTCGAACTTTTTTTGTAGAATAATATATAATAAAAGAACTCATATTTAGGCGATCTAATAACACGATAGGTAATACAATAGGAATGATCAATAAATTGGACTCAAACACTTGCTATTGTGCAACAAGTATCACAGGCAAATAGGTTATTAATCGAACGCCTCACTGTAATCCTACGAGTTTCATATCTAAAATTAATTAAACTGTTACCTATTAGTTCGTAGAACTTGATTAATATATTAAAGCTATTTAGTCTATTACAAATATTATTTCTGCAGTAAAAATATATTTGTGTTTTCTTTTTTTGTTTTTTAATAAAAGGAATTTCCTTGTATTAAAATGCTATAATTTTATCACAAATGAGGGCCATTCACATGACGCTCCACTTTAAATATGCTTGATAAATTTTCAATCTATTGAAGCACAATACTGGCCCTTCGAACTTATCTAAGGCTATTTAACTAATAAAAACTATAGATTTCTTTAGTTTAATTTATTTATAACAATTTCGTTTTACTAACTAAAAACTGACAGTTTTTGTAGCCTTTTGAAATAATCAGAAGTTGTTTTTAAATATTCTATTCACTTCAAAATAATTTCTTGTTTTGCAGCAATAAAAATATCTCAATACGGCCAACCAATTTCTATTTAACTTTATTTTATTTATTCCAAACTATTCCCCCAAAGACTAAAGAAAGTCAATAGATAACAAATAACAAATAAAACAGCCCAAAACCTGGCAGAAGCTATCTTCATTGTTTTGTTGTGACAAACTTTTGCAATTTAAGCAAATGGAACTTGAGAGCTGCTGTTGTGTTGTTCTGTAGAAAGTTTGTCCATAGATTTTTGTTTAGTAAATTGTCACATAATGTTGCTTTGCAAATGGGATTTTTTTTAGTCTTTTATTCCAGTTGTGGTACTTGACGGTAGATTTAAAGCAGGTTTAAATTTAAATATTGTTTTTTTTTGCCTTTGTGCCAGTGACATGTTTATCCATTTTTTGTTTAGTTTCTTTTTACTTAAATTAATAAAAATAATTTTTATATTAAAATAAAAAAAAATGTTTTTAATTTAATACAAATTGCAGGATGTTCTACGTAAAGGCCAAAGGAACAACAACCACATTATATATGAGCACTCAAAGTGAGAATGGGAATTAAAAGTAGGTGTTTGGCTGCATAGCCCCTGGATTGAACATTTTATTTACGTTTATTTTTTCACAAATAATTTTAATTTGTATTTATTACAATTTTAATAATTAAGGAATATGCCAAGATGGAGAAAGTTGAAAAAATCTTTTAAAAATGTGTTTACTTGGAACAAAATAATTTTATTTTAAATTTTTGATTTTGAAAATAAATCAAGTCACCATATTTTTTTAATAAAAATACATAAAAACTCTTCTTTCTCTTTCGCCGAAAAGTAAGTTAGAATTAAATTGGAATACCTTATAAAAAATCCAAGCTAATAGTTTTGACTAATTGAAAGAAAAGTAATGTGGAACTATGAATACTAATGACACTTAGCGAATTCTAAAAGTTGCAAGGAAATATGTTAAGGAAATAAAACTGTACGAACATAAATGGAATTTTTTGTACTACGAGCCATAAAATCATTCCTGCTCGTAAAACCAGACCGTACATTTATCTGATGGCTAGCAATCTTAGCCTTTAGCTGATAGCATACGATTAACAGTTGCTGACATTGGCTAACGATTAAGTCAAGTATGAATTTTAACAAAACATTATTTACAAATTAAAGAAACTACCCACTCTAAACTAATAAAACCAATTCAATAAAATCTTATGTATAGCAACTCTTACATATGTGATAAAGATTATTCTGGCTAAAGAGACCTAAGTCTGACGGTGATGTGAAAACTGGATTAAAACAATGCCATACACCAAGTGGTAACTCTAAAGCTCATGGCTGTCTAAGCTCCCATCGTGCACCAGCAAAAGATTTCGGTGAAAGTCCTGGCTCCCACATTCTTCGCGAATGTTCTTGACCATAACTGAGCCTCAACGCGCTATAGAACTTCTTCATACTTGCAATTGGCTTCTAGTTGGACTGCCAAGGTCCTGGTACTAATGTGTCAGGGCTCTGTAATCCAGCGAATCTCTTACAGTACGGTTTGAATGAAAAAAGTAATATTATTAATGACAGTACGTCTTATAAAACACCTCAAATATAACAAGAGCTACCAAACTGGCGTGTCATAATAAACAAATTTTCTTCGGAAACAATTCTAGAAATTCGATCGTAGAGCTTTCTTTACCAACAATATACTGGAAATGGAACTTAATAAAGCTTCAATAAAATAAAATTGATGTAATTAAAATTCTCATTTGGTCAATGGTTTTAACAATATGAGGGAATCCTAACCTTTACTAAAATGAGGCAGAAGTCTCTCTAAGAATCAATGACATATTTGTAAAATAAATCGCAATTGCAGGTAAAATTTTTTTATTTAACTTCATTCCAGGTAATTTAAGCATTTAATTTATTTCTTTGATTATTTTTTTTTTTTTCAAAAATGTTTTGTTTATGAAGCTTTTACTCAAATGTTTTCAAACTTTTTTTATAGGTTTATGCAAATATATGCAGACATAACTGTATTCTATTTCCATTAAAAATATTTGCATATAAAAATTATTTATTTAAAAGGTCTTTCGCTTTTTTTTTCAACTGTAACAATCCTCCTGGAAAAACATTTAACACGTAAACTAAAATAAGAAAAAATGAATTAAAATTATTTTGTTTGGAAAGAGCAGTACAATAAATTTCAAAACCTTAATCCTCTTGCAATTTTTTGTTTGTTTATAAATTAAAGTGGCAAATGCATAAAGTACTTAAAAGCAACTGCTACATTGTGTTGCAAACAAAAAAATTATGTATTTGCCAACGACATTCAATAATCACAGAAATAACGATTAATGAACAAAATTTATCTTTAACTGAAAATAAAAAAAACAATTTTATAGGTGAATAGTGTTTGCAGAGAATTGAAAAAAAAAATCCATATGAAGAAAAGCATGGAATGAATTTACAAGATTCAAATTGGAAAAATACAATAAGTTAATTCATAATAAATTAATCGTTATTTGGATATTTTAATTCGAACAGTTTTTTTCAATTCAAGCTGTGAGGAGGTGGAACCTTCTTATCAAATATTAATTTGACGTAGATAAAAAAAGCCAAAAATACCAGTCAGGAGCAAATAACGGCACTTAATGTGATGTGAGAAAATCCATTATTAACGTCATAAAATTTTATGTCGTAGTATAAGACGGATGTGTTCAAATGTAGACAACAAATTTGTTCAAACAGCAAAAATCCAATTAGAAGCAGAAAATTATCAAGAAGATTTTCAATAGGCTCGATAGCTAAGGAGCGACAGTGCTGTTCCAAAAAAGAGCAAACAAACATTACCACTAAGTAAACTATTCAAAATCAGACGGAAGGGGTAAGTAATCGCAATTTATACCTTAAGGTCATTCAATAAGCACAAAAATTCTGATTTTTTTAATGAACTTTAGTCAAAAAATAAGACGTAAGAGCACTAAAATGATTTGATATATCCGTTCCTAATTTATTCAACATTATACTTTTTCCTTTTCTAACCCACTAAATGAGATGTAAAGCAGTAGCATTTCTATTATGCTTCTAATTTAAACGGAAGTGTTAAAATCCGTTTATGCAGACATCAAAGCAAAATAAAAAAAATACAAAAATCTAAAATAGAAAATAAATACATATATTTACAACCAAATCAGTTGCTGCCAACCAACAATAATAATGGAAAAAAAACTAAAAATGGCATAAAAATAAAATGAAAGTAAGACTAGAAGCAGCTGCCACTAACATTAACGGACCAAAAGCCAGCACAAGCAACAGTAAAGACCTTAAAGTGCACAGCCACACATTGATGCAATAATATTAGTGGGATGGCAAAAACTGAAAAACCAGCAGCTTTTCTACCACACATGCTGCAGGAAATTTTGTTTTAATTTTTCGCTTTTAGATTCGTAAGTTGATGGATTTATAAAATTACCTTGTTGGTCTCAGTGGGTTTGTTTGATTAGATAAAACAGGCTTAATCTTAAAAGGAAGAGATATTCACTCAATACCAACTAAAAACAACAGAACAAAAAATAAATAAATAAATAAATAAATAAATAAATGAATAAATGAATGAATAAAGAGAATATATTAAATAAAATTAAACCTTTAAGAAATAAAAACGAAAAGTTAAGTACCTGGGTTTTATGTGTTGGGACCCTATTGTATCGCTCCATATAGATCCGCAGTGATTAAAATATATGCTCGAATACTCCTTGATATTGACGTTTAGAAGATGCTGATTTATTATTAAAATGCTTCATTTCATTATTTACTGGAATATTTAGCAAAGAAGATACTGACAGCATGACCAGAACCAAATCTATCAAATAAGATACCCCAGTGAGATTGATAGTAAAATAGCCAGACACAAGTACAAAACATTTTAAACACAGACTTAGCATCGATAGCTATACTCTAAGTCATTAAAGAGATTCTAGTTTAAACCCTCTTAACCTTATGTTACCATCAGTTCTGCTAAGGTCATGCAGCTGTGTGGATCACAATTCGTAAAAATTATAGGAGCTTACCCGCAGTTTCTTACCTTTCTTTTTGACTGTCATAGCCTTCAATCATTAACTACGAAAAAAAAGTTTTGTCAATAAAAAAACGAAATCCTCTGGAAATTAAGCATTTTAAAAAGACAAATCAAGAAAAACGGGAATTTCAATTAACTTTAGCGGATCCCTCAACCAGTTAGTTGAAAATTGACCAACTGGGTAAGAAAAAATAATTTTATCGACACAGGGTGGGCTTTTGAATTCACTGAGGTAACACCGTCCAATGTGATAAACATTTAAAGCAAAAACAAACCAAAAATTACACAAAGAAATCATAAAAAAAGTTACAAAATATGTTGCGACAAAATATAATAATTTTTTTCTATAACTATAATTTATCTCGCTGCACTTACGTTTTTGACATTTGAAATATATTTTTATATAAAATTGCATTTAAATTCCAGAAATTTCATTCGAAAAAAAAATTAGCTATCGTGCTTCACTCAGCTGTCAAATTATTGCTTTATAACTATTTTTATGCGTCTCGTGAAACATTTATTTCAAGGTATTCATAATTTTATAGTGATAAATGCTTCGTTTCGGTAATCAGAGACGTCTTTTTCGACCATGTAATCTAGTTTCATTGGATTTCTTCAAATTCATATATCTGTTCCAAAAAAGTTCTATCTTTACATGCAAAATAATGAATTAATATGACTGCAAATTGGCCATCGGAAGTTTAGAAAAATAGTGCTATAGAGACAATTTGGTTTGAAACGCAAAGATTAAATCATTTGGGACACCTTAAACATTTGGGATACCTAAATCATAATTTTCCCTATGCATTTTTTTTAAGAATAATTGCTCAAATTAAATTCTTATTGTAATTAAATTAAATAAAATCGCATCAATGATGCTTATGAATAAAAATCCCTTGGTAAATATTTGACTGAATTTGTTAAAAGTGATTGTTTTGTTTATAATTAAGCTTGAAAGACCAAAGTAATAATACATTAAAAACGGTGTATGCTTTTAGACGTTTAATTATACCAGAGAAATTGTTTATTGCAAAAGCTAAAAGAGGAAGAAGCAAACAAAAAAATGTATTAAACTTTTCTTGTCCTCTTCCAATAACTTTTCGAGTTTAACAATAATGTATAAAAAAAATTTATTACAACCTTAAAATAAGCCCTTTTAAAACTCTAAAATCTTCTTATTTATTTCAAACGATATAACAAAAATTAATAATCGTTATTTATTAAGACGGTAATGTAAAAAAGGGCCAAGAAAAAAGCAATCTAAAAATCTTAACATATTTTTTATGGTACGCCTTAATGTATACTATAAAACTTTTACCCTAATTTCTCTTTGAAATATGTTATAATTCCTAAAGCAACAAAAATATATTAGCATGATTTTTGCCTGAAACTATAAACGAAGACCTGTTATATTTTAACTTTTTACCTTTTTCTGTTACAAAAACGTATAATTCAAGATATGTATTTCCTTTTTGTAACAATATTGCCGACTGGAAAAAGGTAAACCCAACAAAAACAAAAAAAAACAAAAACCGCTATTAAAAATGCATCATCATTAACTAAACATTCAAAGACACGTGTTGAGTGGAATTTTTTCATATGGAAAAAGGTAAGTGCACAGTTGTTGTCTCGATTATTGCTGCTCAACTGGTGAAGGTGATGTTTTTTTTTTTTAATTAATTTCTAATTCTGCGTCACCCCAGTAACTATATTAACATAGATGGTAAAGGGTATATAATATTCGGCATAACCGATTATAGCACTCTTACTTGTTTGTAACTCATTTCAGCAATTAATAAAAACAAAAAAAAAAAAAAAAAAAAAACACTTGGCTTCGTCTAATGCTAATTTATTTGCGAAAATCATTACGTTTCTTGCATAAGATGGCTTGAAAAATTTGAAAAGTAATCTTAAATTTTTATCAAATTCTTTATTTTATCTTATTTGTTTGTTAAATATCGTAGTGTTCAAGCCCATACGACAATCCTTGTTTCACAAAAATTAACTTTTATCAACTTTTATACAAATTTTAATAAAATATATTTAGTCATAAGTTCTTAACAAACATTCATTTGTCTGCTGTCGTCAACTTTATCACCACTGGCTATAAAGTTTAAAGAAAAATTGCATTTTTCTAGTGGCATTAAGCCACGCAAAAATCTTTAAAAGTGAAAAGGATAAAAATTATTTATGAATATACTGCTGTAACTCCTGCATCAAAGTGAAGTTAACTACGCAAAACTTTTGCAATTTAAATATATAAATAAAATAGTAATTTTTTTCTCTTGCATAAATTCAGTGAAAGCACACATTTCGAATTCTTTTGGTTTTTATTACAAGTACCTCAAAGGTAAGTGCTTGCAGGAGGATTGAAAAAAAAAATTATTGAAAAGTTATTGAAACATTTGCATCATGTGTCTCCCTTCTATTGGATATGAATTTTTGTCATGCAATGGCTTTAAGCCATGTATTTGAGGCGTAGGGTGAGAAAAAGAAGAGAAATAAAAATATTTTTTTTATTTTGACTTATGAATCAATATTAATTTACAATGTGACGCAGAATGGGATCAAAATGATTTTAAAAAAAACTTATTTGGATTTATGTTAAGAATTGAAAATTTTCAATTGAGGTACCTGGTGCCAGTTTCATTTGTACAATTATAATAAAAAGTGATAAATAAATAAAAAATAACTTAACAGAGTAACTGTATTTGTTTTTTGAAAATTCTTTATTAAAAATCTATCCACTTAAGGATAATAAATAAAATTGATATTGGAAAAATCGCATAATATGTTGAGCTAAATTGAGAACAGCATTTTTTTTTTAATTACTGGCAGTTTTTATTTTTTTTTTTACATTTTCGATTTTGAATGAATTTTAAATTGTTTATTGCAAGACTTTTTTATGAAAAATTTTTGGTGCAAGTTTTGTAAAAATAATTATTTTGGTGATTTATTTTTCTCTAGGGAGATTCCAATTTTTGGCTAATTCATAACTTTTTTTTTCTTAATTTCGGTTTTTGAATGAAATTTTCAATTTTTACTGCAAAACATAATTTTTTATACAAATTTAGTATTTTTGGTGTAAAATTGGTAAAACTGTAATATTTTGGTGAAATTTGAATGACTTATTGATTGTCCAATTACCTTGTCATTTTTTGACTTCTTTCCTGAAGTTTCGGTTGCCAATACAACGAGACAAAAAAACAATCATAAAGAAAGCACAATTAATTTGAGAAACGACAGGAAAATAAAGGTGCTCACTTTGTTTTTTTTTTTTTTAACAAATCTCAACTACTAATGGATCGATGTTGCTAAGCTTTAATAGCGCCTCTTTCGAAGCCATGTCTAAAAGAACGGTAGTCATAAATTTTCTGACGCTCATGTGGGGACGTGGCAAGATTCTAACCCGATTAAAGGTAGACAGAAAAATATCGCTCAATCAACTTCGCTATGCATAAGAACTCAAAATATAAAAAATTCATGCAGACGGGAATAAATAGTGTAGTAATAACAACCAAAAGGACACCCTTATTTATGCCCTTTCCACCTGTTCACAGTGGAGCCGATTTAAAATATCTTAAAAATAACACTTTGTAAAAAGATAGATCGTTTGACCCAAAAATTGATATGAGCATTGCAAAAGAGCATTTAAGCTAAATTTTTGAAGCTGTGTATCATGCAATTTTCAGAGGTAACGCTATGTGCTCTCTATCTTGGGTTTTTTGTACCTGGAAATTTTTTAATTTTTGCTTGATTTAAAGCTAATTTTAGCTGATCTCGATCTTGGTTTTAAAGAAGACTTTAGTTTAGACTTTAAGCTAAACTTTAGTCTAGACTCTAGTCTAGAAAAATAATAGTCTTGACTAAAATTAAGCATTTTATTTTTAACCGCAGTCTAATTTTTTTTCATTGACATTAAATTATTCTTATAACTAGACTACACTAGGCTTATATATAGTGTTTACTCTACAATGTAGTAAAGATTTTGGTTTTTGAGTAGAGTGTAGAGCAGATTTACTCTTTGACTGGACTTAAGTAATTATATATAATCTAGACTTTAGACTAGACT
Source organism: Cistogaster globosa (assembly GCA_937654795.1). Lineage (NCBI taxonomy): Eukaryota > Metazoa > Arthropoda > Insecta > Diptera > Tachinidae > Cistogaster > Cistogaster globosa. Next base: position 3,268,166 of record OW569406.1, read on the forward strand.
TATGTCTATAACTTAAGTATACACTATACACTAGATTTTAGACTTTGACCATAGTCAAGTTTTAGAGTTTAATTTAGGGTATGCCTTAAAGTAGACTTTAATTTTCAGTACCATTCGACTTATGACTGTGCGTTTAGTCTAAGACTAGAATTTTACTTGGGCTTTGTGCTAGACTTAAGTTTATGACTACCATCTAGGCATATGACTAAATTTTAGTTCTACAGTTTATTCTAGTTTTGAGAATAAATTTTAGTCCTTGACTTAAGTAAGAGACTTAGACTAGACCTAAGAAGCTTTAAGTTTATACCATGATTGAAATGAGACTCTAACCTTTGACCGTTGGCTAGTTAATTTTTGACGTAATTTTGATCTCTGGATATGATTTCAATCTGTGTCTAGATTCTTGATTAAAAAATTAAGGAGACAGGCGAATTTTTACATATTTTCTGTGTAAACGATTTTTTCTCTATCATTTCTTCTACAATTCATTTAAATTCGAACTCAATAATTTATTTTAACTTTCTGCTTGATTTTCAACCGGAAAAAGTGTATGTTTCGTAACCCAATTTTAGAGTGAACCCCGCTATGAATGAAGTGTTGATTGCCAACTATGATTTCATGTATATTTATTGTGTAAAACAAAAAAAATACAACGACCAAAAAATGTACCAAATACCACAAGGTGCATCTAATATGGAAAGCATAAATCTTTAAGAACACCTGACATGCATGTGCACGGAACATTTGTTTTCTAAGGAAACATAATTGTAATGAAAATGAACATATTTTTTTTTCATAGTTAACACGGAGGCATGCAAAAAGCTACAAACATTATTACGATTATGCATGAAGTATTCGAAGGTGTTAAAAAATTATTTATATTAAAAATATAAATTTTTAGAACTTGAAAAAAAAACTAAAAAGTATCGAAAATTCCAAAAAAAAAACAAAAATAGTTTATCAATTTGTAAAATTGAATTTAATTGGATTTTTGGTATAAGTATTGATTTTTTTTAAATAAAAATCTTTTAAGGAAAATTAAAAATTTTGTAATCACTTTATCAAATTCAATCAAATTTGATTTTTAATAATAAGAAAATTAAATTTTTTAAATTAAAACCCTTAACTGGATTCTCTCGAAACCTAGAGGTCAGGCAATACAAAGAAAATATTACTTCTTAATATTGGAAAGAATATGGTTATTGGCCAAAAGAAAATATGATTTTTTAATTGATAAAAATAAAATTCATTTATTGCAAAGTTAGAAATAAAAATTCATGGAAAAAAATTTCATACCTTTATACTTCTGCCAAAAACTATATTTTACTTTTAATTTAAAACTCTCTTATTTAATAAAACCTTGCACATTTGAGTCAAAATTAGTTGTATGCAGAGTTATATTTTTATGCTTTTAACAAGGATATAATACAAAATTGGCTGCTTCCTGTTATCAGTAGCTGTATCCTCTTGAAACTATTGCGAACATATTCATACAAACCCGACCAAAGTGCAAGTAAACTTCATGAAATAAGCATGACTTTACATTAAAATGTTATTTGATTCCGATGCATGAGAACTTAGGCAAGAGAAAGACTCACACCCACATATTAAAAATGCATAAAATAAAAAGCATCAAAAAAACTTAAAGCACAACAGAACAGAACAGCAGCGAATAGAACACGAAAAATCACTGCAATAAAAATAAAAGAATTTTATAAGAAAATAAAAAAAAAAAAATTAAATAAAAAACTATAAAATTGAATTTTAACACTAATAAGTGTGAAAATAAAGTACAACAAGCGCGTGTTGAATGTCTAGAGAAATGTATTAAGAAAAATGATATGGTGTGTGATGTTAGCGCTTTTTATACTAAATTTTGCTTTTTTGTAGAAGTAAGGAAAATTAGTATTTTATTATAAATTTGTTTTTTTTTTTTTTTGAAATCCTGATGTCTTGCAGTTGTGCTGTTAAAGTGCGGCAACTAAAAAAGCCAGATGGTTTAAAATTAAAAAACTTATTTTCTGACAACTACACGTACAGCTACAGGTGGGTCCTTTCCAAGAGAGAAGAACTCAATTTTAAGAACCATTCAGGTATGGCCTTACTTTTAAATTTTAGTTTTTAATTTTTTGCGGTTAAAATTAAGAGACTGCCTAATTAAGTTCAATAAATAAAATCATATATGACAAAATTGCGATCTCCATAGAAACACCCTTTAATTTTAAAACTAATTGTTCTCTCTTTATCTTATAGCGGACGTATTTGTATGCTATTTGTGTAAATTCATAAATGTGTTATTATTTCCAAAAACTAAAGCCGTATAAGTTAAAATCACGTCGCTATATGAAAACCCTTTAATTTTTAGTTTTATTTTAAAATTTCTTGAAGTAGTAGAAATGAAAATACTAGAACAGTCTGCTCACTACGGCCACATTATTGCAAATTACAGCACTATTGGAAAACCCCTCAATATAAATTTTTGGTAACACACGTTGCGGACGTAGTTTTACACACACTGTGAAAATTTGAGGTGCCTGCCTATTACAGTGTTAAAAATAGAGATTTTTCATGAATATCTCATTCCTTTCGGGACACCCTATAATTTTGTAATATTTTTAAAGCACTGTAACAGATGGAAAGATATTTTTGCTAAGAAATAGAATAACATTTTTATCCTTTGGGTAAATAACCCTCATAAGACATATGAACTTTGTGTCCCATTTTGAATATACGAGGGCACCTCAATCAGTTTTAGAAAAAAGTTATTTTACATAAACTTTAAAATATGAAAACACTTTAAAAAAGGTTCCCATTATACTACCGTAAAATATGTTTTTAATAAATAATTTTTTTTCATTTTCTTGCTATCTAATTCAGTTTTAATTATCTGAAACTGAGTTGCTCTGTTTGCGTAGGTATCAGCCGGTGCCAGGAAGGCTCCTAAGCAATATTATTGTTGAGATTGAATAATTATAATTTTTGTGAAGCCTTTTTTTGTGACAAAAGAAAAGAAAATTAAATTAAAATTAAATTAAAAAATTTAAAAAAAATTAAAGGTGCAGCAAAAATAACACAACATAGATATTTTTTATCATACTATAACAGTGGATTATATCAATTATAAAATATCAGAACATAAATTTTTATTTTCTGTCACTTTATATTTTATCACTTTATTTACTCGGTTTAGTTAATAAGACTGTTATACATTTTACCACTATCCATAGTCAAATTTTTTCGTCGATTTTTCTTTTAATACTGCCATATCTTTTAAAACTGTAATTTTTATTTGTAGCAGAGTTTAAACGTCTAGATTCTTTTAATATGGAAAAAATGTGGCAGCCAATTTTTTCTATTTAAGCTGGTTTGGTGAAAAAGTCTTTAAGGTTTCAAAATCTCTTAGAAAATTTAAAAAAAAATCAGAATTAGTCAATTCCAATAATCTTAATTTTTCTTTCTCCTTTTGTTATTCTGCACATTACTGTGCCGAAAAAAGTAATCGAATTGACATTACTGATCTGAAAACGGGAGTCTGAAAAATTTTAAATTGTTTCGCTATTGCATAAAATATGCTTCACGTTTTCATAGTTTATATTCATTTCTATGCAAGAATATTCACAGTTACAGTTACTTACAGTTTTATTCATTTTATATGAACTAAATTTTTTCAAAGAAGCCTTTTGCTTGTCTACATATGCATGTATTCGTCTGTAATAAGTTTATAAGCAGTAAGCTGAGACTTGTTCTTGTGTTGTATAAAACGTAAAGTTAGAAAACACTTTTGATGCGTGAATGATGTGCAAGTTTTCAATCTTTACGAGCATAATTTTAATTAAATTGTTTAATAATAAACTTACAGAAATTGTTGGAAATTATAAATTGTTTAATTACTAATTTAGTTAAAAAAAATCTTTCTGCAAAAACTTTACAAGTAAATCAAAGATTTTTTATGAAATAAATATTCACAGATAAATATGAGAGGGTCTTGCAATAGTTTTCGATTATTTTCAAATTTGCACTACTTTAATTTCAGAGCTAATAATAAACATGATTTAAGCCACTTTTCATAAAGTTTATTCTAAAACTACTATCTCCCAACTTAAACTTCACCGAAGCAACTTTAACCCAACCGCCAGTCCGTTTAATTGTCAGTCGTTACAAAACACTGTTATTTAACTCACAAATCTTAATGTTTGTTGAAAACATGAAACGCACACATACAATTACAATTGCAACTTTTGCCACTTCAACACTCAAACAACAATTTAATTTTTCAAGAGGAGCAAAAAACTTAATTACAGTCGTATAAGAAAAAAGAAACTGGAATTTGAAAAACTATGAACAATAGTAGCAATAATAGCAAAAAAAAATTTACCCTCTTGTAAAAAAAAAAACTGTAAAAACCAAAGCGACAAATGTCATGTCATTAAGAGTGACAAGCATTGTCACTACTGTTTTGCAATTGTAGATTATATTAAACTTTACTAACAAAATGAAAATAATTCAGAATTGAGAAAAAATAAGTAAAATATGTTTAAAAATTAACAAAAGTTTCTTGGTGATTAGTACGATTACTACAATCTAGTGGCAATATGATGACATATTTTATTTTTGTTGTTACCACGCGATTACATAGAACGTGTGGTAATTGTATAGAGTACTTAAAACTTAAGAAAAAACTTTTTCTGGCTCAACGTTTTGAAAAGGAAAGAAGGCACAAGTTTATTTAAGTCTAGATACTAGATTTAGGAATAACATAAAGTCAAAACCAGCTAGAGACTGTAGATTTGAACAGGCTTCTAGAAAAAAGGACAAGAAAAAACCATTAAACTTTCTATAATTGTAAAATAAAACACGCTAGCAATTAGTTCTTCTTTGTTGTCATTTCATTTACTTAGTTCTGTATAATTTTGCTATTTGCACTGTTAAGCAACGAATTTTCATACCTCTTGTCTGACTGTTGTTTTTCTTAATATTGCCATACCGCTTTCACTTGCACATTTTGTTTATAGACGTTGGAAAACGTCTAGATTAGTTAAATATCAAGAGATTTGGTAGTCTTGTTCAGGTTTTTTCTTTTATACTAAATTATGCTAATTTGTGCAATTAGCTATAAAATATTTTCTAAACGTCATAACTGCTGACAAGGCTTTAGACAAATATATATTAAATGACTTAGGATCTGGTATCTGGAAGAATAAATTTACGGTTTTTTTTGATAAGGACGCAGGCGTAAAAAGTCTTGCATTATAATTTAAGGCATTTTTGGATAGTAATGATTTTAATTTCTGGGAAAAGGCCTATGAGGTTGTGTAGCAACTAAAATGTTAAAAAAAAAACTTTAGTAAAAAAATCGTCATGGCGATATTCGCTACAAAAAAGAGAAAAAAAATTTTAAAAATTAAAAGCTGTACGATCCGATTAAAAAAATACTTGTAAAAATTAATTTAACTTCTACTAAAACTCTTTCAAAAGATGTCATAATGTCTCGCTAAACATTGTTAATGCAAAAAATAAATTAATAATTTACTTGCCAAATTGTATAACACCATTTTCTTGTTTATTTGTAAATGTTAATTTCACAACGTTTTTAAGTTCTTACTATTTTTATTTTATTTATTTCTTATTATTATTTACTTACTTTTCTTTTCTTTTTATTTTTATTTATTTTTATTAACTATTCTTACATGATCTATTTTCGAATACTTTAAAATAAAGAAAAAAAATATAAAAGCTGTGTTCTTGCCAAATAAGTAAAATTCTTGGTACTTTATTTAGTACTGCAGTTTTCGATACATCTTCGAATTTTCAAAATTTCAAAGTTATTGCTAGTACTTATCATAAAAAGGCTTTTCGCTTTAAAAACTAGTATTTCGTAAGCTTTGATAATAGATTTTTTCAATTCCATCTATTTTTAAAACATGTTCGAAAATTCGAACTTAATTTCGAATTAAATTTTTGTTACCTCATAAAATTTCTTTTTCTATAGTGACGTCATTCATCACTACCGCAACAAGTATGGCATCTACGCACTAGCTGAGGCATCTTTTATGGCATAAAATATGCTTTCAAATAAAACCAGTCTCATTGGTTATTAAAAATATATTTTTCTGTTTCATTTTAATTATAATTTTAAAAAACTGTTTTTGTGGTTTTAGAAGGGATGAAGAATTTGATTTGATTATTAACTTATGCAATCATTGCAAGTTATCGATGCGTGTTTCAAAGTCTGTGGAAGGGCTGTTAAGCAATTTGTATTAAATTCCTCAACATATACTTGAAATCAAAATTTAATTCCAATCAATTATTCAGTTGCATAAATGACTACAAATTACATCCAGCACGTATTTGAATAACTCGATTAATTTAATAGTTACAAGCTCTGCATACTTTAAGATAATTTGCTGATTTTCTAATATTTGCCAGTAATTAAGTTGCTACAGCTTGAATTATTTATGGAATTTAAATGAATTTAAAGAAAATAAATTTCTAAATTGTTAAAATATCTTAAACTAAAGTATGTAAATAAATATAAAGTAGTATTTTACTTAAAAACCACAGTCGTCAGTTTTCCATGGATTTCTTTATTTACATAAATATAAAACAACCATAGACTTTATGCAAATAAATATGAATTTAATTATCAGCTTAAAATTCATATTTGTTTATCAGCATGTTAACAAAAACGTTTACAAAATAAAGAAATAAAATATTAAATATTTAACAAAAAAAAAGAACTATAAGAATTAAGATTATTGTCTTTTATGTTGCATAAATTCTATTATAAAATTTTTATACAACTTTTAGTTAGTGTAGTGCTTCAACAAAAACAGATTAAAAATTTGAAATTAAATGTAAAAAAAGGAAGTTTCCACTTAAATAAATAAATTTAGGAAATAAATATAATTTTCTTATCGCTTCATTGACACCATTGACTTGCTCTACTAAAGTAAAGAAAATTTTGAAAAAGAATTAACCAGTTAGAAGTCAAAATCATAATTTATCAGAATAGAGAATAGAAAAGGGAAAGTTTAAAGTCTGAAAAATCTGTTCGAAAAAAAATACTAAAAATTCATAACAAAGTTAAAATAAAATGCAGATATTATTAAATTCTTCATATGTATTTTTTGTTTATATAGCAAATTCTTGACAATAAAAGTTAAAGTAAGAAGGTCAAAATTAGTCCCAGTTATTGACTAGACTACAAACAAGAAAAAATTCAACTACTCTCTCTTGACAAAATCTGGAGAGTTCACTACCACCAAAGCAATATGCTCGCCACTTCACTTAGATGGAGGCCTTCATGTAACTTCTTATTTAGGTAATTTAATATATTTAATTAAAACAAAAATTTAAGGCGCAACTTTATTCATTCTGTTTGTAACTTCTACAATATCCATTTCTGACCCCATAAAGTATTTATATTCTGAGTCCTTATGCATAGCGAAGTCGGTTAAGCGATGTCCTCTGTCATCATCTCTAACATTATCTTTGCCAAGGTACTAGATGGGCTAGAGAAAATTTAAATATGCCAATCGATTAAAAGAGTTTCGAAAATTTCGCAATGAAAAATCAGCAAGATCGGTCAATGTCCCTCGAGGCAGTGGGCAAAATACCACGACTGCCTCTAATTTTTTCATATCACGTGGAAAAAATTTAGTTTAGAGAAGTAACTCCAAATAAGAAAAATCAAAACAAATGTAGAGAGTCATAGAAAATTAAAAAGAATAAGAAAACTATATCAAGCCCATTTTTTCGAGTTATGGGCCTTTGAACTTTTTTTCAGATATCAGGTCAATATGGGTATCATGTAAAAGCTTCTTAAGAGATGCTTCAGGAAATACCTAAAAATTTTTAATAATGCTGAACTCATTAAGAGCCAATACCATTTTTATGTAAAATTGTATTAATTTTTATATATTTAAAAAATATTCTTTTCTTCTTTTTTTAATTTCTGTCACCCCATTACTTTACTAAACTAGATTTACGTAGATGGGGAAGGGTAAATAAGATCCGAATATAGCACTTTTACCTGTTTTCTGTAGTAAGCGCACTCACAAAACTTTTGCAATTAAAAATTGCTTAAAACAAAACACATCAAAAAATTGCATAAAATTAAAATTGCTAGTCGGCACCTATTCTGTCTTATTTGACCAGGTTATAGACATAATTTTTAAGCTGAACTAAAAATCAGTTAATTAATTTAACTTTTCACTTGGCTATTGAGTCGACTGCAGAAAATGTTAAAATATCAACTGTTGAGAAGACAAGGTTTCACTGTCGGTAGTGCACTGAACTCTAGATAAAGAAATTTCTTCGTTTATGAATTGAACCGTTAAATCTGAAGTAATCTTTAAAATACGCAAAGGGCTACTTTATCCAGAAATGACTTGAAGCAGCTATCGTCAGGACTCTAGGCACAATTATAGACAGTGCTTATCTACAATAATCTCTTAAAACTGACTTAACTGTAGAGATTATAGGAAAATAGTAAAAGAATGTTTAAAATTTTTGGAATTCTATTCTTCGAAAGGACTCAAGTTTGCCTTTTTTCTTGTAAAAATCGTGCTCCCTGGTACTGTGTTAAAGATGATGCTTTACGTACACATATAAATGTACATATATATACAAACATGTACATGGTTTTTGTTATGAAGATAAAGTCATTTTGCTTAAAACTTTATTTAATTTTGAAAAACCTCAAAATGAATTTCTTTTGTGTGTATTGATGTGTGCTTTTGTATGTTTGTATGTTTTTATGCAGAACTTAATAAGCGACATACATTCTTTTGCCAAAAATAGGAAATATAAAAAAGTAGGGCAAATAAAACAATAAAAAAGTAGCAAATTAAAAAAAAAAAAAAACCTACATAAATTGACATTTAAAAAGCCTAAAAATTAAAATTATTTAACTGATTATTTTCAAAATTATAACTTCTTATTTTCGTTTTTTATTTTTTAATAAAAAAATGCCAAACCGTTTAACATATGAATAAATGGCAGTTATTTAAAGAGCAATAAGAAATGTAAAAAATAACAAACAGGTGGATGCGTTTATAAAAAATATTTCAATGTGTTATTTTTTCACTGTTTTTGCTTAACCTTTTTTTACTAATCTGCTGGGGCTGCAACCATTTTATACTTAATTCCGCAGGCAGTTAAGCCTCAATTCCTTAACGTGTTTAACATGTGTTGACAAATGAAAGCTTTCATTTTTTACTTTAAATTAACAAAACAAAATTGAACATTAAATTTATGTTTTTGACATTTTTATTGTGCCTCGTGACATGGCAACTCCTAGGAGGTTTACGTACAAGCTTTCAAAAAAAATCTTAAATCTTAAAATACAACAGATTAAATATAACAATATTAAGCCTGTATGAAAAATATCCTTAAAATGTATTAAAAAAAATATAAAAGGGATGAATTTAAAAAATCAATTTTATCTTTTTAAAAGGACTCAGTTTCACAATTGTTGTGCTCAAGGGAAAGTCAATGATTCTTTAACACAACATACAGAAACTTACAAAAACATTACTTTTGTAAAAGGAATTCGAATAAGAGTTTTGAAGCAGAAATAGGCCTTCCATTAGACACAATTTGTTAAAATAGCAACAGCGAAAATTCTTTAGAAACATAAATTGGAAAATGAGGTAAAAGTAGCAATAAATTTAACTAATCGAAGTTGCAAAAGTTTGCCTTTGCGTTGCTCAGTGATGAGCGAGATATACCATTCAACCTACTCTTCCTCTAGACTTACGATTGTTGGATGAAGACTAAGCAGCATTTGTGGAAACTCTCATGGCATTTACAAGTAAAGTGGTGCTGCCTTTTATCGCTATTCTAATGCTAGACAGTGCGACCACAAGATTTGCTTCCACATCAACCCCTTTTTAACACAATAAAGGAGTTACTTAAGTGCCACTCAAGCTCGGCTGCACATGTTGTCGCCCGTTTTTTTTTAATTTAAGAATCCAAGCAACAAGATGCCTTTGCGTCTCCTAAAATATTGAGGCTGAGTGTTTAAGCTGATCTTTTTATCGCAAAGGCGTCTTTTCATCCACATCAATGTTATCTTGTTTTTACGGCATCAAGTCTCTGAATGAACTGTCATATGGAGAAGTGGCTAGATAGCACGCTATCTATGGAATACATCCGGGATGGGGACTGTATTCAAGCCTGTAGAAATAGTTCGACGGTTGGTATTAGATTGACATTTTCTTTCGCTCTCTCCTTCTCCTTCTATTTATTTCTTTCTTATTAATTCTATCTTTTTCTCTCTTCTGCAGGTTTCAAAAGGGGATCTCTAGGCAGATGCAGGTAAGCAGATCAAGACTATCAGCTTAACCATACAGTACAGGTTGCTAGTGTGAACTTGAGTTAAGTTCTGGGTACTTGCCAAAATGCAAGGATGTGGCAAAACTGCACAACCTCTTTCATATAAGATGAGATGAGATCTTTTAGAGATTTCATTTCCAACGAGTGTTGTCGCTCATTCATCTATTAATCATTGCTGTAAAAACTAGTTGTTGCTTCATATACCTCTAGCATTTTTCTTGTCGCGATTCCATGGAATAACCTCAACATTTTACAAAGTATCGTTACCTGTCGACGTTATTGCATCCCTGCGAACTTGTTTTCAGACTTTATACATCTACGTACATACGTTCCAAAAAAAAAAAATCCTCACACAACTATATTCCTGTAAACGAATTTTTAAATACTAAATATATAGCTCCTTGCAAACGTTGTTCCACCGTATATAAGACTGTTGTTTTAAAGAGTGCAATACTGGCCGGGGCACGGTGGTTCAGAATTAATTTTCATTGGCCAAAACCTATATTTTTTGTTGACACAGATTCTTAAAATTTTTATGTCACCAGAAAGAAAACAGATCAAAACTAAGGTACCCGAAAAATTGGGTCAAAATATTCGCAGTAGTGAACGTGGCATGCTGCTAAAGGCAAAGAATTTATGTTAACTTAAAAATAAAATAAAAATTGTAATATTTGATCTCATATTAATTGCGAGTCGCGTTGAGTAATTCAAAGTGAACAGACGTGCCCTGTTTAACTTACTTTGTGATTTAAAAATAAAAAAAAATAAAAAATAAAAAAAAAAAAAATAATAAAAATAAATCTCAAACAAACAAGTGGATTAGTGATTATTAACTTAAGATAGGGATTAAAAGTCATATATTAACAAACATAAACAACAAACAAAAACAAACAACCAAGTGGACAAGTGATTATTAATCCCTATATACTTAACATAGGGATTAAAAATCATACAATGTCTACAGAAAGTGAAGACAGTAGTGTAAGTGATGATGATTTACTTAACTGGCAAAAAGTAACAACAAAACGTAAAAAAAACACACAAATTACAAATATTGTAAAAAAACCTAAAAGTTTTGATGAACCAAGCTGTTCTAATACCAATAAGTTTTCTGTACTTGCTGATGATAATGAAAATCATAATGACAATGATAATGAAGCTGATGCTGAAACTACACCAAAGCCGCCACCAATTTTTATTAATAATGTTACTAACATAAATAAAATGATAAAATGTGTAAGTAGCGTGATTGCCAATAGTGAATTTAATTACAAAAGTTTAAATGACGGTCAAGTTAAACTTAATTTAAAAACAGTTGAATCATATCGTACATTAACTAAATACTTAAACGACAATAATTTTTCCTATCATACATATCAGTTAAAAAGTGAGAGATCTTACAGATTTGTTATTAAGGGTCTCCATCATACCACCAAAATTTCAGATATTAAAGCAGACCTTATTGGTAAGGGTCATCTTGTAAGAAATATTATAAATGTTAAAAGTAGATTTAGTAAACAACCCCTACCGATTTTTTACGTGGATATTGATCCCAGCCCAAACAATAAAAAGGTATTTGAAATACGCCAAATAAACCATTGCATCGTGCAAATTGAAGCTCCCAAAGTCACTGACGATATCGTCCAATGTCACCGTTGTCAACAATTCGGACACACAAAAACGTACTGCAAGAAACCATTTGTATGTGTGAAATGTGGACTTGGTCATCCTACACCTGATTGCCCAAAAATAAACGACACTCCTCCAAGATGTGTACATTGCTTGCAACAACATACTGCTAGCTACAGAGGATGTACAGTTTACCAAACGCTTTTAAAGAAAAGACTAGCTGAGCGAAGACCATACATCAATAATCAGTATTCTATGAACAGAAACGATTTTCCTCATATGAATCCCAATTTTAATAATAATAACAGTAATGTAAATACTGGTTCTAATAACTTTAATGCTGGCGAAACGTACGCCAATGTTGCGAGGCAAAATGTTAATAATAACATTATGAAAAATATTGAACATCTTTTAAATAAACAAATTGAATTAACAAATACACTTATGAATATGATGTCACTTCTTATCAACAAATTATGCAAGTAAATTTAAGAATTGGTGTTTGGAATGCGAACGGAATAACGAATAAATTGAATGAAATTGAATTTTTTATGAAATCACAACATATTGATATCTTTCTTATTTCCGAAACGCACTTAACAAAAAAGTCTTATGTAAAAATAAAAGGCTACGATTTTATCTTCACCAACCACCCTGATGGTAAAGCCCATGCTGGAGCTGGCTTATTTATAAAATCTGCAGTTCGATACGAACTTGCAGATGAATGTCGTAAAAATTATATTCAAGCTGCTGGTATAAAACTAATCTGCAATAATAGGCCTATCAATATTTACTCAATATATTTCCCCCCTAAACACAGCGTAAAATGTGAAGAGTATGAAAGTTTCTTCAAAGCACTAGGTCCTCGTTTCATTGTTGCTGGGGACTATAACGCGAAGCACCCTTGGTGGGGTTCCAGGCTTACTAACCCTAAGGGAAAGAATTTATATAAGTGTATATCGCAAAATAACTTTAGTACCTTATCAGCCGGCAGTCCCACATACTGGCCTACAGACCCTGCTAAAATACCGGACCTTCTTGATTTCGTTGTATATGGTGGCATCTCCAGGTACTCACTTGACATCACAAATGATGATAGCTTAAATTCTGATCATTCTCCCCTTCTTGTCAACTACAACGTCAATGTAGAGATAAAACCTAAAAATGTCAAATTAATTAAACGAAACACGAATCTGAAAGTCTTCAGAGAACGGATAGAAGGCAGTCTGAACCTCAATATGGTAATTAAATCAGGGAATGACTTGGATGACGCTGTTGAAATATTGACTTCATCGATCCATGAGTCGGCTGTTTTATCAACCCCAGACACAGGGCCTTCTAGAAACTTAGGTCTTAAAGTTCAAGCTTCAGCAACAGCCAGAGAAATGATCAGACAATCTAGGCGGCTAAGAAAAGTATGGCACCGTACAAGAAATCCAACTGACAAAACCAACTGGAATCTTGCTATTAAATTATGCTCAGAATTCTTGGCAAAAGAGAGGAACGAAAATACTGCTCAGTATCTCAGGAAATTAGAGCCACAAAACAAAAACAAGGAGCATGATCTTTACAATGCCACTAAGTACCTCAAACGCCCAGCAAAAACAAACGTTCCTATTAAAACTGATAATGGTTTATGGTGCCGAACTGATATACAAAAATCTACTGCCTTTGCAGAGCACCTAGAGAAAACCTTTAAGCCTCAATGCATTAATGATAACGACAGCGATATTCTGCATTTCTTAGATGTTGCGTGTCAAATGGATCTGCCAATAAAACATGTCACTCCGAATGAGACAAAAGCGGAAATAACTTCCTTAAATAACAACAAGTCACCAGGATATGATAAAATAGATGCGAAAGTTATAAAATCATTACCACATAAAGGAATTGTCTTTTTAACACTTATATTTAATTCTATTTTACGACTCCAACACTTCCCCTCCCAATGGAAGTGTGCAGAGATAATTATGGTTTTAAAACCAAGTAAACCAAAAAATGTAGTATCTTCCTATAGGCCAATTAGTCTACTGCCCATTTTCTCAAAAATTTTTGAAAGGCTTCTCCTAAAGCGCTTAATACCTATTTTAGAAAAAAACAGTATCATTCCTGATCACCAATTTGGCTTTCGCCATAAACATGGAACGCCTGAACAATGCCACCGAATATGTAAAGCTATAATTGACTCCTTCGAAAATGAAAAATATTGCTCTGCTGTATTCTTAGATATACAACAGGCGTTTGATAAAGTTTGGCATACTGGATTGCTATATAAACTAAAAAATATTCTACCAGCACCATTTTATATGTTTTTCCTGTCATACTTAAGTAATAGACATTTTTATGTAAAAATCAACAGTGATGTTTCGAACATTTATCAAATAGAAGCCGGTATACCTCAAGGCAGCGTTCTAGGACCAGTGCTGTACACTATATTCACATACGATATGCCAACTACAGAAGACCTAACTGTAGCAACATACGCAGATGACACCGCGTTTATATCCTCACATCAATCACCAACTGAAGCTTCAAGATTATTAAAATTACAGCTCGACCATCTACAACACTGGCTTACTAAATGGAATATTATAGTTAACACCCAAAAATCTAATCACATTACTTTTACGTTAAGAAGGGAAAACTGCCCACCTGTAAGCCTCTACGGCACCCCAATACCCAGCAAAGAAAATGTCAAATATCTTGGGCTCCATTTGGACCGACGACTTACATGGAAAGTGCACATAAATGCCAAAAGAAAACAACTCGATATGAAATTTAAGCAAATGCACTGGCTTCTGGGGCCCAAATCACAACTATCACTCGAAAATAAGGTACTTCTTCTAAAAACAATATTAAAGCCAATTTGGACCTATGGCATAGAATTATGGGGAACAGCCAGCACATCAAATATAGAAATTTTGCAAAGATTTCAATCTAAGGCCTTAAGATCAATTACAAACGCTCCTTTTTACGTTACCAATACAGCATTACATAATGACCTCCAAATACCTTTTGTAAAAACTGAAATACAAAAATTTAGCTGCAACTATTTAAAAAGACTCAGCAATCACTCTAACACACTGGCAATCACACTATTAGACGAGACTGACGAAGTACGAAGACTTAAAAGAAAACACATATTAGATCTCCCATTTGTATAAAATGTGATATTATAATCTAATTTATAACTATATCTTGTAAAAATATAAATCATCTCTATATATGTATTATAACTAGTACATGCATATCTTATATTGTTGTTTCCGATGGGAATCAATACATTATGTTAATATTTATATTTTATTCAAATTTGCTTATTATTGTAAAATAGATCGCAAATAAAGAAATGGAAAAAAAAAAAAAAAAAAATATTAATTGCGATTTCTTAAAAACTGTTATCGATATTGAGCTGCGGTTTTTTTTTGTTATGTTGGGTGAACTGTTGTTTTTAAGAAATGGTATATGCGCACCTTGTATAATTTGTAAATAGGGTGTTATGTTTAAAATTGGAAACCTCCATATATTCGCAAAGTTTGAAGTTTAGTAGTATATAATTTCTAAAGGACAAAAAAGGACAAAAAACCAAAACCACCCAAAGAAAGGCAAAAGTGTTCTCTTTAAGCCTATATATACTTTTGCACCCGCCCGGATCCGCCCGTAGAACACTTTTTCTATTTTAGTGAAAATACTCAGCATTTTTACAAACAAATTTCTATCAAAACTGCTAGTAAATTCACTTTAGAAGTCATTCACTGCCAAAAGTACAAATTGCAGATAGCAAAACGTAAGGGGAAATAAAGGAATCTAACTAAAAAGTTAATTTTATTCGAAAATTGAGAGTTTTAGTACACAAAACAATTTTTGGTAAAATTTCCTTAAAATCCAGTATAAGTTGTATATGACAAATTTTTCCATAGAAAACTTGTATAAACCGAATTAACTTAGGTAGTTAAACTTAGTTTTTTGTGTTTAGGTAATCTACTTTAGGTTTAACACTTTTATATCTAGTATAAATCACAATAATTTGGAAATAAATTTTATTTCGGTACAAGTATTCGATTTAAAAAGGCAAATTTATTGTACGTTTTCCAAATCAGCGTAGGTAGTTGAACTTGGTTTTTGTCTAAAAAAAATTCCATACAAAAGAAAAATACCTGAGCTAGCCTAGGTAATAATAGCTCTAATATTTTTTTGTGTGTACGTTATCTACTTTAAGTTTGACATTTCTTTATTGAGTATATAAGGACAAAAATTTGGAAATAAATTTTACTGTCAGACAAGAATTCGATTTGAAAAGGTTGATAAATTTTTGGAAGTTATTTTGACTTCGGAGCTTCAGGATCAGTAAGAAATAATGACACCAAGAAAGAGATAAAAAAATTGAAAAAGAAACAAGTTCAAGATGCATTTCTCAAGCACGGGTTGATTATAGATCAACCAAAACAAGGATCAGGTAACACGAACGATGGCAACACCGCAAGAAGATTTTTTTTTGGATCCCGAAACTACATCTGATATAACAGGTGTTGATATAGATGTTATTTCAAGATTTAAAACAATTACTGAAGTACTTGCGTGCAATGAACTAATTAATGCTAAAAAATTTGGTGTTTACGCCAAGGAAACCGCTGCTATATATACATACAAATATAGAAATATGTCAGCAACAGTGCATAAAGTTCTTTATCATGGAGAAGAGGTCATTAAGCACCATTTATTACCAATTGGAGATTTGTCAGAGGAAGCCCAGGAAAAAAGAAACAATGATTACAGGTTTTACAGAGAACATAATACCAGAAAAATATCACGAATTTCTACAAATGAAGATTTATTTCATATATTATTGGCAACTTCAGATCCCTTCATCTCTAGCATTCGAAGTCAATGGAAATTGAATCATTCGGAACTAAATGCCGAAGCTAAGGCACTGCTACAGGACACAGGTAATACAGAACAGAATATAGAATATTTACAGGAAATATTCCAGCCAAATGAATAATAATTATAATTTGAATTTAGTATTTGAATAAAATAAAGTATACAGACATTAATATTAAATGTTATTTTATTTACCTAGAATCTATTTATAACTATAAATAAATATGTATATAATTGAAGAAAAATTAAATTACACTGTTTTGTTTTAAAATTGACCAAAAACGAGGAAATATTTAAGTATTGTTAGGCATAAAGTTGAAATTTGGACAATCCTAATGAAAATACGGAAAATACCTCAGTGAAAATAGGGGCCACCCTAAGGATAGCAAAATATTGTATTGTCATCCAAGATTGACCCGTGGACCAAATTTGAGCCAAATTGTTTAAGGAAAAGTGGGTCAAAAATGAGTTGGCACATTTGAAACGGAATTTCAAACAAGAATTAGGAAAAGCAAATCGAAAGTTCAACTTTAGGCTTGAATTTCTCAGCAACCGCTAAACCGATTTTAATAAGGCCCAAACTCGGTAAAAGCATAAGATGTTGTCTATTGACTAAAAAAAGAACTACTAAAAAATCTTTATTAGTTAAAAAGTTACAGAGTTTTGGCCAATGAAAAACGTTTCTGAACCACTGTGCGGGGGTGTTTTGCTAGTACCCCCAAAAAATACCTTAATTATTAGCAGTGCGTTTCCGACCGTCACCGCGATTTAGATGCCAACTAACGGCCGACTATATGTTACACTAAAACCCTGACCTTTAACTTCTCTTTTTCCATTCCATTAATTTCTGTTTTCTTGCTAAATTTCGCAGTTTTCTTTTTTCATGGTTCATAATTCAGTTAAACTATACCCTTGAGCTATTGCTACATTAGTCATTGTATGTTGAAACATAATCGCACAATATATGCTCACATAGTTAAAAAAGAAATCGAGAACAAAAAAATTTCTTCGAATTAGAATTTGTCATAAAAAGTTTTAGTTTACAAAACTGTAGTTGACAAATGCTAAAATATAAACTGACATCAACATAAAACTTTCACAAACAGCGGCAGTACAAAAATATTTAAATGAAACAGGCACTTGTGTAATATTCTGCTTGTGTTCGCTATTGTATTACTTTTGTTATTGTTGTTGCTGGTGTCACTGAATATGTCAATTTGTTTAAAACTACCATGACATAAACACTCGCAACAAAAACATCTACTTATATTTGGTACAACGTACTCCTTGTATAGAAAACAAGGACAAGAGCTTAATATAATTGGCTAAGTCGCACTTGTTGTACCCCACGCATATATGAATTTGTGAAAAAAAAGAAATATTTACTTAGTGATAGATTTAAGCTACCTGATGTTTAGTAGCCAAATCTTATTATGAAAAAAAATCTACGTTCCTAAAATTGTTTAGGAGATATTAAGGCAGTCATGCTGTGCTTTGAAATGAAGAACTCCAAAGAAGAAAAGAAATAATGAAGTGTCTGAGTCTAATTGTTGTAACTACAAGTATCTTAGCAGGCAAAGTTTTTGAAATTGTAGGGGTACTGCTCCACTGAGCTCTATTAAAAAATAATGCATCTGCAGCGTGTCATTGCTTTTCTGGCTTTCTAGATTAACAGCCTTAGCGGTACTATTTGTTAGAGAACAATAATGGTTCACAGAGGATTACACAAGACGCTACAAATTTAAAGGGTATATTTCAGCAGACCAGTTACTTTATGGGTCTCTTTTTGACCCCCTTCATTCCAAGAATTGATTTACCAACATATTTGTAGTGACTTTAGACTGGTAGCTTTGGGCCTACTAACTCACCACGGCATATCTTGTAATTCCTAGCATTTGTCTAGGATTTAGATATCCCATATCAATCACACTTAACATTTGTTTTCTTTTCAGGCATTGATAAGCCTAAAGCTTGAAGTTCAAAGATAATTTGGGCTTCCCTCTAAGCCTTTTTTGGGCGCAGTCTAAAAGTATTCTCTTTTACGATACTGACGAGGGAAACAAAAGAGCTAAAGAAAACTAAACGTCTTCGCAAGCGAAGTAGGCTAAAGAATTCTGCTCCAATATAAAAGGTTCCGTAACCGTTATCATGTAACTATTGAATATGAAATCAATAATGTTGGAATTTTTAACAGATCGACAAGTTTGTATAAACTTTTTTAACAATCATAGTAATGAATACGAAGGGGGTATGAACAAATTGTTAAAGGTGTTTGTATTATTAGACATCTGCAAATTCTCAACAAGGTATTTTATAGCAGAGATAGTCATCTTATTCAATTGGAATTATTTAATCGAATTTGGAAGAAGTTTTTCCAACGTGGTTTCGGCAGCTTTTTGGGACTCGAATTTTGAATTTTTTTAATTAAAACTGTTAATGTGTACATGACAGTGTCATTTTGACGCAACGATAATTAAATTTTCCCTAAATAGAGCAATTTTTATTTGGCGATTTCTTCCCTCTGTTTACACTAAAATGAGGCTAAAATTTTTTTGCGCCTTCCAATTAGTTTATGCAAATTATTTATTGCTCTCCTTGGTTGAGTTCATTATATGCACGGTACTGCATCCCCCCTTAGAAAAAACGCAACCACCGTCTTTTATTTTTTTTAATTAGGACCAGCACTCAGGGGATGACCCCTACTTATGCAATGCATTGTGCCAGAACTAGGAAATTAGGTTGTGGGATGGGGGATAGAGGGAGTAGTGCTTGTGAACATTTGATTTGCACATTGAAAGTGGTAGGAAAGACCTCTGCAGGGAGTTTATTCCACATACGAACTGTTCTGCTAAAAACCGAGTTTTCTCTGTAATGCGTTGTGCGATTCACTGGGCAATCGACCACAGAGGAATGCGCTCTTGATGCAGATCGCGTTGCGCGTATGAAATTACGGTTTTTAGGAACAAGTTCCCTGATTTCATTAGAGCACATTTCGTTGTAGTAACGATAAAACACACCCCACATTGCTTCGATGCTCCAGTGAGTCAATAGGGCTGGATACCCTACTGTCATCGATGAGCTTCTTCGCTCTCTCCTGTACGCGGTCGAGTAACTCTAAAATAGACTTTGAAGCACCGGCTCATACATGACAGTTGTATTCCATTTTCGGTCTGATAAAGGTGACATAGATAGTAAGGAGAACAGATGGAGTGAAGTATTTCTTACATCGTTTCAGAAAACCTAGGCACTTGAATGCTTCTTTTACAACATGAAAAATGTGCTTGTTCCTACGAACATCAAATTGTGCTTTCTCGTAGCCTCAATTTCCCGAAGGCTTGGTCTACTGCGAAACGAAAATGAATGACATATGCTACTGTTATCTGCAAAAGAATAGATAGGGTTGGAAGTCTGACGTAGAAGGTCATTAAGAAAAATAAGAAATAGCGTAGGGGAAAGGACGGAATCTTGCGGTACCGCTGAATTTACCTTGAACTCGTTTGATGAGATGACATCTATAACAACTCGTATAGTGCGATCCCTGAGAAAGCTCCATATAAGTCGAGGGAAGCTATTACCGACACCAAAAGCAATAAGTTTTGATATGAGTGCACCATGCCACACTCTATCGAACGCCTCGGAAATATCTAAAGCTACCACCTTACTTTCACCGTTTTTGTTTTTACCAAATTTGTCATGTCATGACTGAACCGTCTGATAGCTTGATATATATCCCCGTTAGTGTCTGGCCGTGTTGGCTATGTGAATAGTGTAGCCTTGTACTCCAGAAACCAAATTCACCAAGGTGAACATTTTTCCGCACACATTTATTTCTGTCACTTAAAATTTTAGCAATTAATTCCTAAAGAGCTCTTCTCCCTACATGGCGACCATCATTTGGTACAGTTTCAAACCAAACTTTGTATTGGTCTTTAAAAAAAATTCTCATTCTGTTCTTGAAATATTTTTAGCTCGGTTTTTGCACTCTTAGTACTGTTTATATCATTTCAAAACGATATGATTAGATACCCTCAAAAGGATTAATATTGTATTAGATACCCTCGTACTGTAATGAATTCAGTAAATTTGTAAGGCCAGACATTTGAAAGAGTTAATTTATAACAAATCTTTCAACACGTGCTAAACTTTAATCTATTTAAAATTGAATGTGTGATACTAATTTTAACAAAACCTGGTCATACTTTAAATTTAAAATATATAATTAGTTTTTTTTTTTTAACATTCGTACTTTTAAATTTCTGTATTTATTTTGTTTAGCCGTATTATTGTTTTTGTAACGTGTGTGTTAATAAAATGAGCTTGTGTTTATGGTTTGTTAACTATTCCCTTCAAATATTCACAAAATTATCAACATTTTACAAAAACGAATTTATGTACTTCGCATCCATCCATGTATGAAAGACAGCAAATCCTAACAATTCTATGAGTTTAAATGAAATATTTTAGACATTTCTGTTGACATTTATTTGAATTTGAAATGTATGACTTTGATTGCAATGTGTGTAAATAAAAAATGATTGGATATTTGTTCTCAACTCGAAGTTGAATAATTCACTAAATAAAAAAATTCTTTTTGTTTAACAAAATAAAGTATTTTAAAAATAATAATGAGTGTGAAATTATCGTTAGGCTCTTAGATGAATGGGAAAGTTGTTAAATGTCATGTGCCTGCATTTATTAATTGTTCTAAAAGACTTAAGTATAAAATTATTTTATATTTCTAAGGTATAGGTGAATATGGCTTATTTATTTAGGGCGAGATGATCAGCCAAGTGTAAGTAAGACTACTTGTCTTTGTCTGAAAATTTAAAATCTCATAATCAGAGGTACAATAGAAACACCCTTTAATTTCTAATTATATTTTCTATAATTATTTTCATGAAGGACACATACTCTGTACAAATTTGAATTTAATTTCTTTCAGTACATGTCCTTGTAGCAGACACAGTATAAATTTTAAGTCTCCGCATAAAAGGTTTAAAAGATTCTATCATATTCGTTAAAATCACGTCCTTTTTGGAAACACCCTTTAATATGTTTGTTTACATTTCACAATTACTCTTGTAGCGGACATATTTGAAAATACTCTGTGTAAATTCAAAATGTCTGTCTAGTACTTTTCCTTGTTCTTAAAGCGAAAAACAAAATACTTAAACTTAAATTATCTGCCTTGTTTGGTTAACGTATATCAAAAATCACTTTACAATTGAGTCACAACTTAATTAAAAATATTTTGTTTGCAACTGCTGCTATAGCAGACACAGTTTTACTTATCACAGTTAAAGTAGTAAAAATATTTTAACGAATATTATCTCACTTTTGGAACACTCTTTAGTTTTTGTCGCTTTCTGAGTCTACCTATTAGAGTTCTAGGAAAAGGTGTCTGTTACAAATGTACAGACATTTACACATGTACACACATTGACAAACTGAAGAGAGGAGAGTTATGTTTTTACTATTTAAGTAAAAAACTCTAAAAAATAAAGACCGCTTTATCTTTCTTGACATTTTTTTTTGCGTTGAATATTGTGCGTTTTAAGTAAACTCTCATAGTTACTGTTTGATGAGTCACATTGTTCTTCAAGGGCTTTCAGCGCTTTAAATGTGTTATAAAACGAAATACCCTGAACAGTAAATACTATATCGCTTCGAGAAGTAATGTGTTGGCCTTCGTTTTTACTTCAATCGTAGAAAATTAATGTCTAGAGCCCAATATGGTGTTGCTGTCTATAAAGACTGTTTAATCGTGATGAAGCCAATGCAATTAACCATGTTCTACCAAATTTACTTTTATGAAATTTATATGCAGGATGCCAATTTTTCTTCTCTTTAAAGGTCAGTAGCCCCGTTGAATCTCTAGCTACGCTTACCAGTAAACTTATTAGAGAAATGTATCAACAGACGAGAGAAGCTGAGTTATACACAGCAAGATGGCCACTTTATCAAAGCTTTTGCAGCACAATTTCCGTTCGAAAGTTTAAAAAATTTAGTTGAGGCAAGTAATTAAATCTAATGGTGCTAATTTTTTACTCCATGTAAAAAAAAGGTGTTGAAATATTTCGCAAATATGATTAACATATATTTCAGTCTTAGTTTGAGAATAATCGCCAAAATCTTCTTCATAGCCATAACCGTTCATAATTTCATGGAAATGGTTTTACCGAAATTGAACCATCAACAAATGAATTACTTTAAGGAACATATGTCTAAATTACTTTTAGAAAATGAAGCTAGCATTCACTCCTCCTTTATAGAAATGGTTAGAAAAATTTATCTAAAAGAGGGAATTACCTTCCCATCCACATCAAGAAGTTAAATGATATTTACTGTGGCTTAAGAAAACTTTAATACATCAGTCGAGATAAGTCCCTGTTTAAACTAAAAAAAAATAACCTACTCAAATTGTTTGCTAGGTAAGCAAATTTCAGGACTACCTTCGGATATTTGAGAGCATAAAATATGTACGTGCAGATGTGTAAATGTTAGTATTAAATCATTTATGTGTTCGTGTACATTAAAAGCCAAATAATTTGCATTTTCAAAGTGTTGACTCTGCATATCTTTCCCCTCTTACGTTGCTTTTTGTTTTCTTAAGCAGTGAAGGGGTAAGAAGATAGAAAAACTTTCCATACACCCGTTTCAAAATTTACATTTTACTATATAAATTGGGATTTGTGTACTTGCGATTATTTACCACTTTCTCTTGCTGTTATTATTTCGCTGTTCTTTAGGAAAGTATAAAGAAATGAAAAATAAAATTAAAAAAATATGATACCGAAGTGTATTTTAATGCGGCTTGAAGTTTTGCTGAAGTGTTGCATTTTAATGAAGTTTACACAGGAATTTTTATTTATACCAACAGTAAACACGGAAAGAATGGGTAGTTTTCCTTATATTTTTTATAACAACAAGTAACGAGGAATAAATAATGCTTAAATAAAGTATATAAAAAATATAAAAGGCTGTAGTAAAGTGTGTAGCTTAGAGTGTAGAGTGTGTATAAGATTTAATTTTAAACTAGAAGCTATTAAAATCATTAAATTGTTTGAGATAAAGGAATAATAATTATTATATCTTTTAGAAAATTTCATTGGGTATAGAAGTAAAGATTTAAAATTATTTGTGAAAATTATCGTGAAAGTAATAAAATTTTTAATGCCAATAAAATACAATGACAATCATAAAAGGTCAGCAAAAGTCATTAAAATGCCAGGGTTATGTGCTGGTTTCAATACAAAATGTATGCAAATTAACAGCTATTAAAGAAAATTCAGACGACTGAGAACTACTTTTAAAGTGTATAGTGGATCAGTATAATTAGTAAATTTTATCGGAACGCCTTCACATATTCACATTTTCCAATAGCATAGTGCATAATCTACATTGCTACTAGTGTCTTCCTAACTGAGATAAAAAGACAGTAGCACCATAAAAGAAAATTAGAAAATTATGTAGCGGGTCAGAGAAGATAACTCAGTTAATTTTAATAAAAGCTGTTTATAATTTGGGTTGAAAAATATTAATTTTTTTTGTTTATAAATAAAAGTTTAAAAAAACGAACTCCAGTCTAACTCTAAATGGTTATAACTTTTAAAAATAATAGTTTAAAATTTTTTCGTTTTTTTAAGGAAAAGTTTAATGTATTTATAATTTAAATTTCTTAAATACACTCTGTTGATTCACCGCTAGAACTAAATAATAATTAAAAAAATTAAATGGTGTACCGAAAGTGACGTGAAACATAAAAATAATATTGTTATTTTTCAGGCTGTTAATTGGTAAAGCGTTAAAAAAATTTTGCTAAAGCAAAAATTAAAAGAATAAAATTTTGAAATTAAAGGGTGTCCCAATATCGCCATTGTTTTAAACAGAAATAAGCAGGTTATTAAAATTTAAGTGTTTTGATGTTCATTATTAGAACAAATAAAAAAATAAATTTCGAACATAAAGGGTGTTCCTAAAGAGTCGTGATTTTAACCCATAAAACTTTAGCTTTTCAACTCTAGTTGTTAGATATTTACAAATTGTAACGAATATTTACAAATATGTCGCCTATAAAAATAATTGTGACAAATAATTTAAAAATTAAAGGTTATTTCAATAGGGAAAGTGATTTTAAAGTATATGACCTTGTCCCTTAAACGCTTGAAATTTGCACAGAGGATGTACTGCTATGTCTGCTATAACGACAAGTTCATGCAAAAAAAATATCAGGGTGTCTACATTAAGTCATGATGTTAAACGTTAGCAAAAAATATAAAATTAAAACTAGGGTCCATTGGTTCTTCTAGAATCCAGTGGCCCCTCTAGAGTCGAATGGCATCTCTAGAGTCCATTGGCCCTTCTAGAATCCAATGGCCCCTATAGAATCTATTAGCTCTTCTGAAGTCCATTGGGCCCTCTAGAGTTCACTGGCCCCTCTAGAGTCCATTGGCACCTCTAAGGTCCATTGGCCCTTCTAGGACCCATTTGCCCCTCTAGAGTCCGCTGAACATTTTAGAGTGCATTGGGCCTTTTAGATTCCATTAGCTTCTTTGGCATAAGTTGGGTCCTTTAGAGTCCTTTGACCACTTTAGGGTCCACTGGAGACTTTAAAGTCGAAAAGCTCCTCTAGATTCTATTGTCCCCTATACAGCCTTTTAACCGCTTTAGAGTCTATTAATATGCCCTCTTAGAGTCTAGTGTTCCCTTTAAAGTCCATAGGTACCTTTTGTAGTCCATTGGCCTTTTTAGAGTCCATTAGTCCCTTTAGTGTTGATTGGCCCCTTTTCATTCCATTCGCTGTTTTCGCATTCATTGACTGTTCTACCTTTCTCGGAGTCCTTTAGCTCTATACACTTACTTTCTGAGCGTATTTAAGTTCATTTACAAGTAGCTGTTGCCATTTCTACACGTTTTACTTTGCAAGAAATCCTTCTATACGCTTATTTAGTGTATGTCTGTTTTAAACCTTTAAAATCCTACTCCACTAATGTATTGTTTAACTTCACCAGAGTAATTCCCCTTGCGTAGTTATATCAGCCGAAATTTTCTAGAATTTTTACACTAAAATATTTCGCAGCGTCCTTATATTTACGTTATATTCTTCCCGCACTAAATTTAAGCTTTCTGTTCTTTTCCGATAAATCCATCTGGTTCGTTTGCTTTCATTTTAGGATCGGATAATTTTTTTTTAAGAAATTACCTTTCTTACTTCACGGTAGACTTTCTATTATTTTAAGTTCACTTATCTATTCAAATCGATCCACATCGTTCATTGCTCTTCTACTTTTTCAATTTTATCGAGCCAATGTGTTCACAATTTTTGTCCTAAAACATTTTTCTGGGTCCTTTTATTTGCATTTTCATTAATTTCTTTTCCCCTGTTACGCTAAAACGGTTGCGGTTCTCGGTTCTCTTTGTGTTCTTTCGTGATTGCAATGAAGAGAATACTCTAATTAAGCTTTATTTTTTCATGTCCTTTATGACCTTGATTGTTCAAATACGGAAAAGGATCATTTTATAAAGTGTTTGCTATACCCTTCTCATACAGTTTGGTTAATTATTCTGCTACATAACAATGCTGGATCCTTTTACCGAAAGTTATAACTTGAAAATCCTGATTAAAAAATTGTTTTAGACTTTTTTTCTCTGGCTGACCATCTGGATAGTGGAATACAAACTGTGGAATATAAGAAGATAAGATTGAATGTTGTAATTTGTTGGGATATTATATTTTTTCTCATGAAAACTTTTCTTTTGCTGTAGTTATTTACTCTATAAAAGGTCAAGATAAATTTCTTGTCAATGTTAGTTAACTAATGACTAAATTATTAAGTTACTAAAAAGTAAATATGGTATTAAAAAAATTATGTTTGTTATCATGTTGTAAGTATTCCAAAGTCTAACTATCGACAAGTATTTTTTATACAATTATTTTGATAAGATTATGTTGCCATAAATGCCACTTGCAATTTTAAATATATCTGTTTTCTCACCATTCTATTGGCAATAATGATAAGAATTTAAAATGTTAAAGAAGTTAAGCAAAATAAAATAAATATGAATTTTAGTATTTCGTGGTTTGGAGACTTTATAGGTTGAATTATTGATTGTTATTTTCTTTAAAAACTTTAAAATTAAAAAATTACATTTTAATTAAAAGAATTTTAAGCAATAATTTTAACAACATGTTAAAAACGCAATTATTTATAATTGTATTAGTAGCTGTCACTGGGGCCTTTTTGATGACTCAATCGGAGGCAATTAATGTGAATCAAATTAATTCCTTAAAAAATCAATTTTTGCCACCTGAATTTAGAAATAAGAATTTTACTTTGGGTAAGTTCCCACAAAAAATGTAAGCTAACAGGTAAGCAGAGTTGTAAGGGGAGAGAACTAAAGATTCTCCCCAACAGATCTTGTTTTTTGGTGTATTTTAATCACGATTAATTCTTAGTGCAAATTTCGAGTTTCTAAATTCGCAATTTAAGGAAGGGAATCGTGCGAATCTCTGTGATCCCTTATTGAATTACTTCACCATCATCATTCTGACTGTTTCGTAAACAGGGTTGCCAAATAATTTTTTTGAAGGACAGGAATTTTTTTTTGCTTTTAAGTTAAATATTTTTTGTATTGAGTTTAGATTTCTTCACCATAAAACAACAATAATTGAACGCAAATAGGCTGAAGGATTATTATAGAGTCTCATGGACCACCCTTAATAACCCAAAGAAAACTAACACACTGGTGTCTTAAATATCAAACCACTTTGCCACTCAAATTTTACTAATGCTATTTGAAGCCAGTAAATATTAGTATCATGAATATCCACCTCTCGGGTCTCGTAAGACCAAATTTTTGTGACTGTCTTTATTTACTTTAAAAGATCATAGTCGTTCGTAGTCTTAAGCCATTGTGGATCTATTTGCTTCTTTTATACAAAATTTAAGAACATATTTTAGCGTGTTTATTTACTCGTTGGGTTATCGGCTTCAAAAAAATATATAAAATCGCACAGGCAACTTTTATATTTGTCAGTTCGCTTAGAAGTATTATAACGGTGGCATTTATATTTTTAGACGATTTTACACGTCTAAACATTTTTACTTTGAAAAGATCTGGCAACCTTTTAAAATTATTTTTCTTTTTTTATCGAGTACAAAAGAATGTACAAAAGAATACTAAAGAAGAATACTTATTGAGTTGGCTTTCTTGTTCTTAATTTAATGTGTGTAAATAGCTGTTCCAGTTGTGTAGAGATATTCGATATACTTTCATAACAATATTAAATATATAAAATATTTCCTTTTTCCTATTTTCAGATGACCTTAAACTAGTTTTAAAAACAAAATGCAAAAAAGCTACCGGCATTGACAACACTACTCTGTATCAAGTGGTAGAAATAGAAGCTTTAAATTTTTCCAACTGCATATCCAATATTGCCAACTTAACTGCTCTACAAGAAGAAATTGAAATAGCTCGACCTTTGGGCGAACTTGATACAGTCTTTCAGCGATATTGTCTTAAGGTCCCACAGGGAGAAAAATGTTTGAAAAATTTCATCTCTGCCATACAGCCCTGCCTCAGTAAAAGAGAACAAGATCAAAATGCCATAATGCTACGTATTCTTAGTGGGTTCTTGAATTTAATGTGTGCTCGTGGTGGTGATCAAATTGCTCTATTCGTAGCCGAAGAAGGTCCAGAATGTTTTGAGGCGAATAAAGATGCTATAACGCACTGCGCCAATCGTTCTTTTAGTGAATTTCTACCCAAAGATAATGCGATGCCTGATTTATTTAATTTACCCGATTTTGTTGTAGAACCTGAACACTGTATTGATTTGGTGAAATTTGAAACCTGTACTGTGCATCATTTAGAGAATTGTCAAGAAATAACGCCTGCAAATGTTGCTGATTCGATTTTTAGATTTGTTAAAAATGAAACCGGTTGTAAAACTTGGCTGGCGAATAAAGCCAATGTACGATCCATTTTAAAGGAGCCAAAGAAATCAGCAGCTACTCA
The DNA here is from genome assembly GCA_937654795.1 of Cistogaster globosa. Classification (NCBI taxonomy): domain Eukaryota; kingdom Metazoa; phylum Arthropoda; class Insecta; order Diptera; family Tachinidae; genus Cistogaster; species Cistogaster globosa. Next base: position 3,297,035 of record OW569406.1, read on the forward strand.
TGCCTATTTGAACATTTTAATTTGTTTCTTGACTACTTTGTTGGGCCTTTTATTCAAGTGTTAGGTTTAAGTAATAAGTTTTAAAAATTTTTATTTGTGAAGTTTTTTTTAGTTTGTGATAAAAATTTATTTTTATTTTCTTTAGTTCAATAAATACTTATTTATTTTTTTTTTTTTTCAATTTATTTTTTAATGAATTTTATACAGCGATAATAATAATGGAAATACTGATTAACTGTTTTGTGGTTGAAAAAATCTATAATTCTTTTGATAAAATTTTGCTTTTATTGTAGTGAAATTTTCTTATCTTCATTGAACCTCTTAAGAATGTGAAAAAGCCGAAAGGTTGTTTTAAGTTTTATTTGTTAAGCGCAATAGTCAAAAGTCAAAACAATAAAATTATAACAATAAAATCGTGATTTTTAATTTAAAGATTTTCTTATAGGATTTTTGTAATTCTCATTTGGTAAAGAAAGATTTCATTATTTAGAGGATTTCGGTGAGCAATAACAAATAATATTGAAAAAGTTATGAATGCAAATAACGATCAACGGAATGTTATTGAAGGTCATAGCTTATGCTAAGTTCTTGATTAGTCATGCAGCTGCAGGAAAATACCAATTTTATTCCTAAGACAATTGGTTCTTCTTTCTGGAATGGAACTATCCAGTTTACACTCGGCCAAAGATTATCAACTGAGACACAGCTGTATTAAGTTTTTTTTTTCTTAGCAGAGTCTTAGACTTAAGCAGAACTTCTAAAACAACAACTAATTTCATTAATTAATTTTGAATAAATCGCTTTTTCTTGTGCTATTTTATATTATCCCGATTTTATAATTAACTCATCGACATTGGTTATTGAGGGTGAAAGCACGTCTCGACGGCCATTTCGCCGGTTACTTAGCTCTTCAGAAAATTTCTTACAAACATTTTAAATAAATAAAAGATTTTTTCCAAACAATAAAGTAAAAACAAAAATCAAAATTTAAGCATAAACAACAATAACCAACAATGATTCTATTTTTTGTTTCTCCACTGTATACGGCTGATTTCATAAGACTACTGATTTCCTTAGACTAAAAAATATGAGAGGCACCGGTATCTGTTTGAGTTTGACGAATAAGAATCAACCAGACTGCGAAAAATAATCACCGGCCAAATGATAATATAAACACATGGAAAGCTGGTAATTAAGCTTTTGCCCTTTCAAACAGCTTAATTTCGACCAAAGATAAAAGTGAGAAAAGGAAGTGTATATTTGATTTTTTTCCTTGTCCCCAGAAGCTGATAAAGATTTCGTTAAAAAAAAAACCGTGGCAATTTCTTTTCTTACTTAGTTTTTTTCTGCATCAGATTTATTACTTAGAACTCACCACCACCACTCCACCAATTTCTTCATGTGTCATTCAAAGTTGTTAATCGGCGATTACATTTTGATAGGATCACTCATACGAATACGTTGCTGCCAGTATTTTTACACATTTTTTTTTTTTTTTTAGAATAAAACTCTCCTAGTTGACTAAAAAATACTCTTGGTTGTACAGGTCCATCGAATCGCTAGCAGCCCAGCATCTACTTAGCGATGCAAAAAACAATTTCTTCTTTTTCATTTACCTCTCTCTCTCTCTCTTTCTCACTTGCAATCGATGAATTGACGTGAATTTTTATGATCTCACTCAGATTAGACTGTCTAACGAACCAGTATGCAGGCATAATATGGCTTTGGCTGTAACTTGAAAATACGATACAATTACTTGAAATGCATAGGGATTGATTTCACGGTTACGTCCCCTGGTCACGGTAAATTTCAATTCCGCGCTCAGAAAATAGTGACAAAATCAGAGAAAGTATTTTACCTTGCTCTGGAGAAAATTTGTTTCCGATTTCTTAGATGCGGATACATCAGCAGTCTGTCTAATACAACTCATAGAGGCGTGAGGGTGTGATCAAGGTTTGCGTCAGTACCTGCTATGATGGCTTAGCCTGACGGTGGTCTTACCATTGAGTGGAAGATAAAGCATGAATTTCAATAACATGGCTTTTATGACCATAAACCTCCTTGAGGTTTGAAGACTAACTAACACCGTGTGTTGAATGCAAAAGCACATTCGAAACGGCACTAAATCTTCCCAGCGGATGCCGACTCTAACTAACAGCCTGATCGTGTACCTCAAAGAGGCCTCACCAATAACCGGCTACTGAGAAGGACGGCTCACTGTATTCGCTACCGGTTCCAGCGGCGTCAGTTTATTTAAGGACACTGGTCAGTATTTTCATCTAACGAAAATAGTCTGTAGTTCTCAAATGGGAAAACACCCAAAAAAGATTTTTAATTTTTCAACAACTAATCGATTATTGTTAGAAAGTTTTTTCATATATTTTCGCCAGTCATGGTTGTCATTTTTTTTTTTAGAAACCTGTTCGGTTTGTTGTATTTATTGCTTCTTAAATGTTTTTTCATTTGATTTTTGCTCGTAATAAAGAAAGTTTCTAAACACTGTAGCGGGTTAGAAATTATATCATATTCGAATAGCATCAAACCAAAATCTATGAGTCTATAAATTAATTATTTGAAGCAAAAGCATGCGATAAGGAATATGGAAAGCATTTAACGTATCAGAGAGAGAGAGAGAGAGACAAGGAAGGCGACAGGAAAAAGTTGTCATTAATGAAGGTTTTTTGATATTGTTGACAGGGCAATGGTCATCAGCATAAGGCTTAAGCATCATGAAGCCAAATGTGTCCTTCTCATTTCTTTAAAATTAAATAAAATTAAAAAATTTTTTTTTAATAATAATTTTTTTTCCAAATCCCTCATAAATCCCTTGTAAGTGCGAAAACAGTTGCTACAATTACTTGTCAAATTGTTTCAACTTTAATGCTGTTCAAAGTAAATTTTTAACTTTCTTGCTAATAAATCATTACGAATGATTTTTTCAAAAACAGTCCTTATTTTTCAGAACAATAATTTTCTTTTGCAAGTCATTCTACCAAAGTTTCACTTTTTTTTTAAAGTCTTAATACTTCAGGTTTTTATTTCATTGAAAAATTCATTGTGGCGAATTTTTTTTTCTTATATTTTTGTTACATTTCCTTTTTTATACATTTTATTATATTCTTGATTTTATTTGAGTAGTCTTTTCTACGTTTTGCTTTAGTTATCTGAATAATTCAGCCATAAATCATATTTTTCCCTTTTCTTTTTGCAACATAATCTGTGTAAAATGAAAGTAATTTTTTTATTGTTCTTTAAATATTCAGTGCAGTTGGCACAGTGGTTTTAAATTAAGTAAGTTTACAATTTAATTCTGCTTTCCAAAGAAATACCTGATTTTGCTTGTGCAATATTATTGTGCAATTAAATTTTTAAAGGAAAACAATTTCCTTAAAAATGGAATTTTAAAAATTAATAAGAAAAAATATTTTTTTCGTATTTGTCCTAAAACTTTAGATCCTAAGATCAAATTGTATGTTTTCCTTTAGGTATTTTTCTACCGCCTTAACCATCGTTAACCTTTAGTTGTTTCCTTTTTTTTCTGTTTTGTTATAACATTATTATTTTTAAAAACTAAAAGGATAATGACGTTATATTTTTTAACTTAACTGCGTTACTGCTGGATAGATGTTGGCAAACAGACACATAATCACATGATAATGATAAAATATTTAAGACTCAAGAGAGCGGCAGTAAGTTTGCGGGGAAAGGTAAGATAGAATGATTTTTCCTTTTATAATATGTTACTTTTTTATTTGAAAAAATAAATATTGCAAAAGAAAATCTTACAATTCATTGTACTTATTAGTGCATAAATCCATGATTATGACTTTGATTAATTAATAACAAATCAAAACTGATTTCTAAGTTATAAAATGTTTAGGAGGATGATAAAAAAATCAAATTAAAATGAGAACAGAAATTTAGTTGTTTAAAAAATTATAATTTGCTTAAGGTTTTTCACCATTTCTAGAAATGTTTACAAAAAATAATCATAAATTAATTAATTCTTAATATTTTAAATAGTTTCTGATTAATGCCGCTGTACGAGTATAAAATCTACAAAAAATTACATTAAGTACTTTTAATAAAAGGAACAATAGAAATTTTTTACAATTTCTATTATTTTATTGTTTATAAATTTTGGGAATTTCGGTAGTCAAAAGAAAGGAAAAAACAAGTCTTAAATAAAAAAATTCTTAGCTTTCTTTTGCTATTCAAAATTAGGCTGAGTCCACAAACTTTGTTAAAAATTTAACAGTCCATGGTCCCGTAAAATATTCTAAAGACACACAATAAAGACATTTAAAATCTTAATTCCAAACAATAAAACAGTAAAATAATATTTTTAACTACTATCAATTAAATAATAGAAAATTTTGGGGATTTTTGTTAAAGCATTAAGAAATTTTTCTCAAAACGACAGCACCAGTTCGAACACAACAAAAACCTCACAACAACAGTAGCAATGTGAGCTAGGCGCACTTCAATCCACCCTTCTCCAATATTTAATGGGCCAACACAAAAAAAAGAAAACATTGTAAAGACACTTTTTAAGTTTGGAAATTTTATTTACTACTTTTAGGATTCATAGTTTTTACAGTTTTTTTAACAGTTGGGTATAACCTTTTAACTTTAAAAGACACATTTTTTAACAATTTTATTAATCGTGATCCTAGTCAAAAAAAAAAATTCTTTATGATTAATAATTTAAATTTGGACATTTGTGGGGTTTACTCATGTTCCTTTAAGGAATTTTTTAAAAATGTCTCAGCAAGATTTCATTTTTTTTTATTAAAATTCTTCATCCAAAATTTTTAAGAAATTTAGATAAACAAGTCAGATTCGAGAAAAGTTCTTAACTATTTTTTTTATAAAATTAAATTAATTTTAGCTCGTAAAAATTTATTAAACCCTTTTTCGGTATTTCATAGCCCGTTGCAAAGTACAAATTTTGAAGGCCTCAATATAGGCATCTCATATTGCATGCTACCAAATTAAATCTATATTAAATTGATATTATAGTCCATAGAACCAGAGTAAAATTTCTGAACTTCTTTGATTTTAAATTTTAACACCTTCTAAAATACAACTCAAAAGCTTTAGAATAATACTTAAACTTACTCTTGCTAAAAAAAATGAAACTAGGCCTCAAAAGAATAGAATATGTATCCCCTTAAAGACCAATCTGAGATAAGATAAATAAGGTTAGAAGGAAAATATATACTTTGCGGCATTCACTTCGCTTTTTTAAACTTATTGTGCAATCCTATAAAAGCTGTTCAAAACTTTATTTTCATCTCTCTTTAAATTATTTTGAGCCCTGAAAAGGGCTTTTAAAGGTTAAATATTATTTTCTTTCTTAAATATTTTAGAGCCTTGTCACTATTTAATACAATAATAATTTTCAGTTAATGCTTACCAGCTTGTATCCTATTCTGCCAATTTTCTACCAACCAAACAAACAATTCCTTTTAGAAAATATTGTGAAACACTCAGAAAGCCTTGATCTTTCGTTGTTGCTATATAACTGGTAGACAAACCAAATCTTATGTTATTATGCTTAGTAAATTAAAAACAAATAATAATAATAATTGTTTTATAGGTTGATCTTATGCTTAGGTTAAATAAATTCTTGATTAGATGTTTAATAATTCTCAGTAAGTTTTAAATAATTTAAATGCAAAATTTAAATACGGGTAATTTATGTTGTTTTTTTAATTTTTTGTGTATCTTACTAAATTTTGATAATTTATTGTATATAAATTATACTTGGGCTTTCAAGGTCACTTATTTCCTTCCTTTCAAGTAAATAAAAGATTATTTATTTCATATTAATCCGACTTTTCGTTGGTATTTTCCAACTTCCTCAGGGATAATTTATTAAAAATCTGGCAACCACATACGGGTATAAATAACATTTTTTATAACTTAATTTTTAGTATTTAATGGCCGTTATATTATATACCCAAACTTAAAAATTTTAAAGATAAAAAATTAAAACAAAAAAAAAATTATTGAAGTTATTTCGGTGTGTATGTAATTTAATTTCAATTAGTTTAAAATAATTTAAGTGCAAAAAATTGCCTAAAAACGTATCTTTAAAAATTTTATTTAAATTACTTAAAGATCATCCTGGTATTACGAAAAATAAAAAAATTTATTAAAAACTTTAAAGTATTATTTTGTTTTTTTTTTTTTTGCTAAAAGAAAATCGGAGAGAAAAAAATAAAAGTCCATTTGCGTAGGAATCCCTAATATGCTGCCTAATTCTGTATCATAACTGGAGGTCATTTCGTTATAAATATTCAAGTTGCATTTAGAACATTTGTTCTTAAAGAAATTAGAGAAACTTTATGAACACCCTTCATGTTTAGTCAGCATCTGTTCAAGAAGCCTACAAATGATCACCAGCATAAAGTAGGTTTAGCGGCGTTTCAAAACTTTAGCTAATGATCAAATTATACTTAAATAAAAACTTATGGTCTAATCATCAGTTGTCTCAACAAATTTTAATGGGATTTCAAAATAATTGAAGAGTTCTCGATTTTTTTTAATTTGTGCAAGACTCAGTTATTTCTGAACCAATTTTGTTATTATTATTATCTTTCCTTAATTGAGAGACAATGGCTACAGTTCATTATATTTAAAATTAAAGGGCGTCTCTATATAATGCACATATTTTAAATGTGTTTCTTAAAACGTAACGGACATCCATATAAAATTTTAATAAAGTTTTTATCAGTTTACTTAGCAAAAGCGGAAATTAATCAAAAATAAACTTAAATTTTACAGGGTGTCCCCATACATTACATAATTGGACATGTAGAGGGTCCTATCTTTTAAGCCATTATACACTAGCACTTGAAAATTATACAAAATATGTACTTGTATGTCTGCTACAAAAAATAAAATTTAAAGGTGTACGTAATGATATTTTATGTATATGCACTTATATTTTGAACCATTATAGACAAACTGTTAAAGTTTATATATAACATGCCTAGTCCTCTATTACAACAATATAAAGTTATTAATTGAATATTAAAGGGTGTCCCAATAGGTGTTATTATTTGATGTGCATGGCCTTATTTTTTAAATCGTAGTAGAAAAACAGTTCAAAATAACACAGTGTATATAACTCTATGTCTGCTATAACAACAAGTTAGAATATTTAATTGTACACACTAAAGGGTGTCCCCATAGTTAATGCATTTTGATGTTTATGGACTTATGAAAACTGAAACAAAAAATGTAAATAACTAAATGACAATTTTTATATCATATATTAAATGACCCTGTGCCCTTGCAAAACGAAGTTTTAAATTTTTATTACAAAAAAACAAACCAAGGAATGAAAAAAAAGCAAAACAAAAAAACAACATATTTAAAAAGTTTTACAAACAATTAAGTTTAATCATAAAAACTAATTTAAACTAATTTAAACTTAATTAAATTTTTTTTTTTTTTTTTTTTTTTTTTTTTTTTGTGGCACATAATTCTAGGTGGTGACTGCCAGTTGTTTATATTAAAAGAAAATACAAGAGCATAAAAATAAAAAGCTAATACAAGTATAATTAAAACACAACTGCCACCAGTAACCTCAAGGAAGCTGGGCGGGCGGCAATAAAAAATTGTAAAACAAAACGACATTAAAATGGTTTTTTTAAATAAATTTGTTCACTAAAGTTTTTTATGTTTTCATATGACAAATATTTTTTCCCTTCCACCAGAAATTTTTTGTTCTCGATTTTAACAGTTTTTTATGTTTTTGTTTAAACATAAAAGTGCTGTGCATTTTGTCATAACAACTGAAAAAAAAGGGATGCACAAAAAAAAATTAGGAAGAATAAAAAATGAATAGGAAAATGTAAAAAACTAAAAGGATGACTAGACTTACTCTTTAAAAACTTGTTGTATGTAAAACATAAAAGTTGAGGAACAGCAAATATGAGAAAAATTTATTTTTTTATTTGTTCGCTTTTGGTTTAACCTTTAACTGGATCAAAATACCTGTACTTTTGTGTCTAAAGCGGCGAAGACATATTGAAAGTCTTGAGGAGAGCTAACAGCAGGCTTTTGGAAAACGCAAAGGGAGCGCAGGGGAGTTAAAAATATATATATAAAAATAAGTATGGATCTCACTCGTTATTCATTTGATGTCGTACGCTAGTCCATAAATAATTTTTTAAATTTTTCTTTTTTTCTAAGACATCATTTTGCTCAGTTGCCTTTAAGGGTTAAACAATTTGGTTGTATTTATATTGCAGCACTAAAATAAGCAATTTGTGCGCAAAAAAACTTTTGTCAAAATAAATAAATGAAAACATAAGGAAAACGGCTGCTTTTGAAAAATAAACACCAGCAGCTAAATTAAGAGAATTTTATTAGGAACTTTTATTCATATGACAACAAGTGACAATTAAATTTTGCAAAGAACTAAACAATCAAAAATGGTAATTAATTAAGAAAATAAATAAAACTTTGTAAATAACTTTAACACAAAGTTAAAAGTTGTATAAAACAATAAATAGTTGTCTAGTGAGAGCAATTTGAAAAAGTTGCAGCTACGCAATTTTATTAAAATTTGTATCACACGCATAAACGCAAAATGAGCTTTAATCAGCCTAAATGCGATTGTCACACTCACGTGCAATATTTGCTTCACCAAAGTTCTGATGATGACATATATTCAATACATTGATGGAATATGAACTTATACAGACGTCTTGTTTCTTAAGAGAAGTAGCACTTCAGGCAACAATGCCTATTTAATTAGTGTAACCGTGCTATATTCTTTAGGAAAGGGATAGACGAGAGAAAAAGCAGTTAGTGAAAATATAGTCGATTTATCAGTTATTTTAATTTGCCGGCGAATGAGCTATGTTAAACAACTCAGAGAAATCGCGGCTGCCCAAAAATTCCTTCTCTTTCTGCTGATTATCCGGTAAAATTTTACCTAAAGCATATTATTTACTACTGGCCACCACGTCCACACGTCAATTGTTTTTCTTCCTACTCAAGGCTCCGATGAGATTTAAACTTACAATCTGCTTTTTTCTACTTAGCCGTATTAACCAACATTTCTCTTTCTTTCCTTCTTTTAGATCTGCTGTTTGCTAAACAGGCACCTTGACCACTAAATTCATCATGGATACATAAATATTGCTTACTTCGCTTTCTACAATACCCTAATAAAATTTGAACTTCCGAATTACTGTTAACTATGCAGACGCCTAAACAGTGCAGCTTATGTGGCTGCTTAAGGGTTTTTCCGTCTTGTCTAGGCTCCTATAAAATTTTAGATTTCTTATTGCCATTTACCTTACAACTGCCTTAAATATTTCAGCCGCCATGATTACATGAATATTGTGTCTTCTTACTAAAGGCTGAGGGTGAACCTTGAAATCACAATTAGCTAAATACTACGTGGTATTAATCAGCTGAGATTTCACGTCCACTATTTAATAATTATTATTTTTGTTTTCTGCTTATTCTGATGAGACTCGAACTCGCAATCCCCATTTTGTCGAACAGTTGCATTAAACACTTCATTCACCACGTCTAAGCACCAATTATTTCTCTTTCTTCTCAAGGCTTCGGTAAGATTAAAACTCATGTTATGCTATTTACAACACCATAATCAACTTTACTGCGGCCAAACAATAATTCTTACTCGTCTTATCAATAACAACTTATAGAGCAGTTATTTTCCAAGTCAAAAGCCAACTTTTGCTTATCCAAAGCGATCCAGATTATCCAGATTTTATTTACCGAAATCACATTTCAAAAATTTTTTAAATGAACGTTTCTTTCAACGCAACATCATTAGCTTTTGGCTTTTGGCTGGTGATCGTAAGAGTACAAAAAAAATTTGGCGAACTGACCTCTGCACACAAGCTTCCAATTTGCAAAAAACTTCTTCTACATTTGGCATAAATGAAATTGAATTACGTTCCTCTCTTCATTTTCATCCTCTTTTTTATTGCACGAGTTACCAAGGATCCCTTAGGGCTATTTCGCTTTTTTCTCATTACTCTTATTTGAACCCCAGAGTACAGGGAGGAATAATGAAAGGCCGGATAAGTTAGCCAAAACGAGATCTGCGTTAAATATTTATAATGCGGTGGAAATTACAATTCTTCTAGAGACTATTAGAGGCGTTCTCTAAAAACCTGAAAACATATGGCGTCATTTGCAAATATTTAGTGTTACCAGATCAACGTAACTCTCTTTTAATTTCAAATAACCCATAAAACTAATAAACCGAAATAGAAAATTTTTTCGGGGTTGCTGGTTAAACTGATGCTTAACTAAACGCTTGGAAGCGTGCATGTTAAGTCTGCAGCCTTAGGGAATCGGAAGGGTAAGTGGTCCTCTTGTTCCTCATCTATTTTGATACACAGATTCCTTGTCAACTGCATAATAACCGACATATTCATGGGTAATTGTATTATATGTGACTTTCGAAATAACTCACAGCTATATGGTGGACTTAATATGCTTCTAACTTTAACTAAGCTTTTTGTCAAAATCGAGTCCCTGTGACTTTACTTGACCGCTTGCAAGAGACAAACTATTGCATAACCCAACAAACCAGCAACATAATTTGACCAAATTTCATTACCGAAACTGCAGATGATGGCGTAAGTAAATGGTTTCACAAGCTTCTTTAAAGTAATTCTGTCATTTCTCCAAGAATTTATTAACGAAACCAATAAGATAAAACTGACCTCAATCTCAAGGACAGTTTTTTCAGCAGCACTGATTAGCTAATGTTTATTTATTCTAGAGGTGCACTAGGTATCCAATACAACCACGTTAATATGACGACCTTAGACGCTCAGTGAGCATAATTTATATAAAATTGCAACTTATGCTTAGATAAAGAAAAAGCTTTAAGCTTTTTGAAGCTTTTAAAATTATTATCATTAAAACAAGCTCTTTTGATGCAAAAACTTTTTTTTCTTATTTTAAATTTTATTTCATTTTATTTTAGAGAACTTTTCTAGATGTTCATTTATAATATGACATTAATACTGATATTAACAATGATTACTTTTCTCAATAAAACGTTTTAAGTGCCAAACAAAATTAAAAATTTTTATATTTTTATTAAAACGTTTTTCTTTTTTTGTTTTGTTTTTTTTTTTTGTTTTTTTTTTTTTTTCCTCTCACTTCATCTTTCCATTTCCATTGACAATTATAAAAAAGCAATCAAAAAGTTTCAACTATTTTATACAAAACCAAAAACTATTCGTTGTAATAGAAGTCTTAGTTGCAAAAGTTGATTTACTAGTTGCAGTCATTGAAAGTTTCTGCCTTTTTTTCTCCCATTTCCTTGGAAATTTTATCTCTGTCACATAAAACAAAAAAGTCAATATTTTCCATTTATTTTTTTGTTCGCCTTAAAATTAATCTGCTTTAAATTTACTTGTAACAAAGACCATAAACTTTGTTATTTGGGTATAAGTTTAATAATAAGGGAATAACAATTGGCTTCTTCCTTGAGCTTTTAGTTTTTTAAATATGAAGGGGAGAAAGAGCAGTGAAGATTTTATCAGTTTTGGAAAATGATACCAAAAATTAAGTTTAATGATTATTTAAACTTGGTAATTGTTAGAGATAGATTGATAGTGCATATGCGAGGGTAGTCTTGAAATTATGCGACCTGATATCGCAGCTTATGTATGTCAAAGTTTAAAGGCAAACCCTAGGCATATCACTGTTTAATTTCCCTTTTCAAGCCACCTTAATGTCTCACTGATTTAAAAAGCACGGAGTCCACGTAGTCGTTAGCTCTAAGACTGCGATAAACCATTACAAATACGTAGGACAATGTCTTTTTAGGCGGCATGTACAGAGGCTTGGTGGTTCTTTATAAAAATTTTTAATATAATTTTCAAGATGTCGATTTTAAAGCACTCACTCCATCGTTATTTTTATGTAAACAAGCAGGAGAAAAGTTATAGATGGGACTGGATTTTTTGTGGAGATTTTTCAAATATCGCTGATATCAAGTTTTGATTTCTATAAACCATCGTGCTAGTTGTCTAGTCAGCTGCTGAAGCCCGAAAGTTCTCTTTAAAATCATACACAACTCTTATTCTTGTCTTTAAATTCGTCGCAGAATATTTCAAATCGAAAGAGAAATTGAAATGCTTAGGATAAAAATTTTATCATGAACTTCGTATTTTTTTAAAGAAATAAAATGTTTAGGAAAGTAAAGAAAAAAAAAATAATTTTCATTCTTAAAATGAAGTGGTTTTTAAATAATCATTTTGTCCAATTAAAAAACTTCAGAATAAAAACAATATATTTTTTTGCTTCCCTAAGAAAATGTATATTTTATTTTTTCTTATTATCTATAATTATCTGCTTTTTAAATCTTCTTATCTTTATTTATTTTTTAAATATAAAAATGATTCTCACAGACTGAAAGCAAAAATAAAAACTTTAAGTTTCATTTTATTTTATTTTTTTAACTTTCCAATTAAATCGTTGGTTTTGTTATGTCAGTTTAATTTTTTTCTACTTCATAAAAGATTGTGACAGTCATACACTGATAATTAAAAATCTTCTAGAAGAAAAATAAATAGGGAAGAAATTAAAAAGAAATTGTTTTTATTTTTTCTTAGTAAATTTTTGCTAGAAAATTTTGGCAGAATTTAAGGAGCCCGTATAAATAAATATTAAAAAGGGATTAAAATATCGCTACGAACCTATAAAGTCGTGAAACCAAGACAGAAACGCATATTTTGAAAATTCAAAGATTAAACGCAAACAAAACGACAAATTATTGTTTTATATAAATAAAAGGTAGAAAAAAAAAATAATGATGAAAATCGCTGCATTGAAAAAAGGACTAAATATAAAAAGCAAAAGCTTATGCAGTCAGAATAACTGTTTGAAATCGAAAAATCTATCAAACAAAGCACAATGAAAATGGACTCGAGGATTTCGTAGTTTTTAAACTCATATAAATAGAAACGATAAAAAACTTTTAAAAATTGCAAACTTCCATAAAACTGTTAAATAAAAAAACCATACATTTCGAACAAATCAAAACTCTGTCTGAAAAAAATCATAGTTTTATGAAATAAATAACAAAAAAAGGAGAGATTGGAATAAAAATTTTTAAATGAAAAAGACTTAATCTGAAAGACAAAACCTGTTAAATTTAGAATTATTAATTAAACTGACTAAATAGGTAACGTACATTAAAGAAAAAATGGAAATTTTTATAGAATTTAAATAGCGGGTGCAAAACACAAATAAAAAAATATTTAAAAACCCTTAAATACCACAAAAACGTCATAAAAGGGAAAAGCCATATGTTTTATAAAAAACAAAAATAAGTCTGAAAAAAAGATAGCAATTTTATAAAATTAATAACGAAAAAGCAGATAATATTGGAGTGAAAATCGCTGGAATCAAAAAAAAAAAAAGAAAAGAAATCTGAAAAACAAAAACCGCTACAATTAGAATTATTTATAAACATAAAATAAATCCTGTGAGTGGTAAAAATAGGAATAGACCCCTCATCTAACAATTCACTCAAATTGGAAAAACCGGCACAGATAGAACATTAGCAAAATTGTAAATGGAGCCTTGTAATACCTATTACGTAATACAAACAAAAATATAAAAAATTAAGCCAAAGAAAAAAAAATCTATCAAAAATAATTGCAAAATTAATTTGTTTTACCACAGAAAACGTGCAAATATTCAAAAAAAGTGACACATCTTTTTATTAATTGAAAAATGAAAAAAAAATATATATAAATACCGAAATTAACCAAAACATTAATAAAAGTAAAAACAAAATTTAATAATCGAAATCCATGTTTAGAATGTCATATTTCGAAACTTTATACAAGTGACAGGTAAAAGTTCCTAACCGCCAATTTAATGATACAAAGGGGCATTTGAATTCTTCTTAACTCAGTTTAAGTCCTTTTCTGTCAATATGAACTAAACTTGAATGGTCCTTCCTTTCGTCTTAAAAGCATAAACTCTTATCAAGAAAAACATTAAATTTTAACCGAAACTTTTAAATTTTCATTAAAATATTTAATTTTATTTTTGTTTAAAATAAAAGTACCAGCTGCAATTGCAATTTTTGCAAGTTACATCAGATATAAAAAGCATTTTATTTCGTTAACTCCTTCTTTTCTGCTCGAAGGTGACAAAACAAAATTTTATTTTAAAATATAACAAACAAAAAAAAAATCTTTTGTTATAGAAGACTGCATCTTCAAAAAAAAAAAAAAAAATTAAAAGCAAAAAACTATTAAGTGTTTTGTTAAAATGAACACCTGGTGCAGATTTTTTGTAGTTGGATATCTTTCTCACCCTCTCTCTTCTTTCTATAAAATATTGGCATTATAAAAAGGCTGTATCGTTATTTCCGCTATCCAGCAGTAGCACAACAACACTTTGCCTTGTGGAATAAAATATTATGAATAAAAAAAAAAGAAAGAGTTACTGAAAATAAATGGAAACAAATTTATAACTTTGCTTAAACTATTTTGTTGAAATAAATATAACTTTGTAAAAAAATGCTAATACACAAGTATATGAAAAATATCCAGGCGGATGTGTAACAATAACAAAATAGAAATGATTTTACAAAACAAAATATTTCTCAATACAAATTGCATTTTTATACTGCAAACAAAATATGAATTTCGTTATAAGAAAACGTAAATTTGTAGATTTATATAAAACAAGTGTAGAGTGATGGCATATTTTTCAGATTCATATTCTTACACTGAGAGAATTTTTAGGTAAAAAATGTTAATGTGCTGTTTTTGTATTTCAGGCAATCAATTCGTTTGAAAAATTTATATGAAAAACACTCAATTTTTTGAGTAATTTCCATATAAATTTTTCAAACGAATTGATCGCCTGAAATACAAAAACAGCACATAAATCAAGCCAGGGTTCGTTAAACAATTCTCCTCCAAATAAATGACACTCTTTTAGAGGAGCTACCTTAGTATAAGAAACGTTCTTGACCCTTTCAAATAGGGTTGAATAGGATGTCGCTATGGCAAATAGCGCCAATTTATTTGAAAAACGTTTCCCCCGCATCAATTTCATCCATATTTTCCCCCATGTGTTTATTGATTATGTTGCGGTAACGATATCCATTCTTAGCAGCACCAGCTTCGTCTTCTTTTCTTTTAAAGAAATAAGGTTCAATGTTGCCACCTGCTTATAAATCCTACCCAGTGGTGCATATTTATGGATTTAATGGAGTCTGTAGAGCCTGGTGTGGATTGGTTTCATTTTCTATGCGTAAATTTTATTAATGAACAAACCGTTACTTAAAAAATAAGTCTCCTCTCTGAACTTAATTTTTCGTGATAAAATTTCGTTTGAGCTTCCAGCTGGCTCAGAGCCCAGTGGGCGAAATAACGACAAATATAAAGGTGCCTTTGCTTGATTTTTTTACAAGCTGGATCTTAGACGAATGTAGGCCAAGATCCATTAACAAAAGTTTCCATTTAGTATACGGACAGTGCCCCAATTCCTACTTCATTTGCAGCGGCGATATTTTTTCCAGTACGTACATTCTTACGTCCATTAGTTGCGCTAATGGATTATTTATATTTGTTTTGGTAGCCCTGCTTAGACTACAATTTATTATTGATGCTTTCCCAGAGCCTTGACAACAGAGAACTTCTTTATCTCAAAAAAAAAAAGCAAAAGAGAAATGCTTAGGGCTCCTATAAAATAATAATAAATAAATCAGGTTCAAGACCGTAACGAAGCATTAGTTACTTGGGTGACAGACGATCAAGTTTTCATTAAGTATTAAAATTTCTCTCATTTTTTTACTAATACACTCACAATTCAATTGATCGTTTCAAATTACAATTAAAAAAAACAGCTGATTAGAGTTTTTTCCTCCAAACTTGCATTCTTATGTTAAAATATTTTGCTTTTTGTTCTTGGTGACATCTTGCTGAAAAACTTGTTAGAAATTGCATGCAGCCTACGTCACAGCTTTCAAATTTTGTGATCTTTGACAAGCCGTTTGAGTAAATTTCTTGAAAGAGAATTGAAAAAAAAACTTTACAGTGTGAAAAAAATAATACATGTGGTAGAGATTAATTTCAGAGCCTCGCCGTGAGGCATTAACCTTAGACTAGTCTTACCACTGGGTAGTGCCTTGACACATATAACACACCCAGGTAGCACCTTTAATCAAGAAATTTATAGAACCGTGTTTTATCCATTAATAACGAGTGCAGAAATCGTTATCCCTTTGTGCCAATTATTTCGTTTTAAACCCCTGGTCGGCCTTTAAAGGTTTTTTTATCTGCAAATTTTAGATCCCTGCAAGCCAACGCCGAAAAATTCCTTTTTTATTTGGTATCAGATTGAATTTTTATTGAATTTTTAATTACTTCAGTTATATATTTAATTAGAAAGAGTTTTTTTACTTTTTTTTTTTGTATTAAACTTATAATTGATTTAATTTTCTTATTTAAAAAGTTTTTGATCAATTTTTTAATAAAATTTATAATCAAGGCAATTTAAAATTTAATCAACATTTCTTACAAAAAAAAAACTATAAATAGGTGAAAAAAATAACTGCGCAGGCCACTGCTACTGCCTTATACCTTCAGAAGTAATAACGTCAAAAACAATTATAGCTCTCTAAGAAGCTACATGCCCTCGGTGATATTGAGAAAATTAACAGCATAAAAACAGTGTTCGGCAATCGCGGGTGACTTGTTAGCAAAAGTCTTTTTGTCAACAACAAAAGACCGTAAGTTCAAGTCTCACCAGAACCATACGGTATTGTTGTCTGTACGAGCACGCAGGTCTAATATTTGCCTACAAAAACATCGAGTAATGCGAGTATAGAATAAAGTTCATTTTAAATAAATTAGAAATCGTGAGAACAAATCCATCCAGAGCCACAAAAAAAAATTAAGTGTTACAGAATATTATTACAATTTGCAAGCCAAAGAATTTTTACCAGAATGGAGGATACGGGTTAAATAAATGCCGTATATAAAGGAATAAGCATTCAATCTATTTAATTTACATAGATTACATGGATTAAATTACACATTGAATTCAGTAAAATACCTAGAAAGAATGACCTAAGTAGTGAAGCAGTGAAAGTATTTAATGAAGATAAAAAACATGGCCGTGAGATAAGCCGCAATTGGATTCTTGACGAGCCCACACAGTATCGGGACCAAAAACACCAAATAAATTTAGTATTAATTACAAGTCGTATTAATCTTAGTATCCAACTGTCTGGTAAATAAAACATATTATCCATTTAAGTGACATTGCACTTAAAAATTTTCTAAGCGTTTAAGCTTTCATAATTACATTTGTTAAAGCCCTTAATTTTAAGCCTTAAATCTTACCACATAAATCTCTTTTCTTTATTACAATTTTATTTATGAGTTTGACTCTCTACATAATCATCATGGCTGTTATTATCATCTTAAACAGAAGGTTGTTAAGAAGATTAACTGTGACTTTTTTACAAACACTTTTTTACAATTTATTCTTTCAGGAGTCATAAAAACATAAATCATTTTTTGTTGTTGTTTTATTTATTTGTTTTTATTTTTTTTTTTTTTATGGTGAACTAAATCTAGATTTAAACGTTTTATGATGATTGCATATGAATATTTAATAACGATTGTAAAATCGACAAGAAGAATAAAGAAAAAAAACAAAGACTTAAGGACCATTAAAAGAGAAATTATTTTATAATAATAGAAGAGTTACTAGGTTGTTGAGAAGAGGGTTAAGTCGTAAATAATTATACAATAAAAATACATATGAAAAATATTCTCAATTAAAATTTGAAACAAAATGTACTTTTTAAGTAAGAGAAAATGTTTATCGTACGAGAGTGACGAGATAGACGAATGCTGTTAATATCGACTTTCTTTAGATTAAACACCCTTTAAAATATAAATGTCATCTACTGGAAATCCCCTACTTGAATGTTTTATGCCCGACATTTTTCATATAATTTTGTACCAATGAACCCCTAGAGTAACTTTATCTTTGAGAGTTTCTGACTAAAAGTGATTGATTGATTGATTGATTGATTGATTGATTGATTGATTGATTGATTAAGAAATAATAGAGTTTAAGAATAATATATTCACCAAGGAAACATGGTCCATACATTGCAATACATTGTTTGGGTATTTTTATAATTTTAGTATAAAAATTTCTTGAGACACAAGGGCCCCATTAAATTTCCCTGTGCAGCTAACTGCATATTTGTTTTCTAATCAACAAAAATATTAAGTTTTTTTCTCATTCATTAATTGCACTGCTTCCTTCGTCCACTCTTAAGACGCTTTAAACTTTCGCATATTTTGTTTGTGATTTTTTTTAATATTTTTAATATTTCATGACCTGAACTGCATTTATAAAAAAAATAAAAAGAATAACAAAAATCCATGATGGCAATCAGTTTGTTAAAAAAGTTTGTACAATTTTGTTAAGCAACTTAAAGTTGAATGCTTGTAGTTAAATCACGATAAAAAAACAAAACAGAGAAGCGCATTATTTGCACACAAAAAAAAATAAATAAATAAATAAAAAAAAGTAAAAACGAAGAAAAAGAAAAAAATTGCAAAAATCTCTAAATATATGGCTTTTCTTTACCTGGAAATAAGAAACACAAAATCGAAGGAAACTTAACACGACTGAAAACGACGGTATAAAATCTAAAAATTTATTTGTCACCTTTCAGTTTAAATTTTTTAAATAAAAAGGGTTAAGAAGCGATTAAAATAACCGAAGACCTTTTATGAGGGTCTATCTTAATTGTTCAAAAATATATGTACTTTTGCAAACTTACTAATATTTTTTTCTCAATTTCTATAATTCGATGTTAAGTTCGAATGGTGGCATTTCCTAATAAATGAATCTTGAATAACCCTGATTAATTCTAAAGCGATTTTAGTAAATTTAATCTACTTTGGAAATCTAAAATAAAGTTTGAAAATTCGAAATTAAGTTGAAATAGTTAAGCATTGTCTTAGATTAAGAAATTTCAAAACTGAAATGAAAATTAAACTGAAGTTAGTTACGTCTTAATAGAAATGCCAAAAGTTCGAAACTCGACGTAAAAAAATTGATTTAAGAAAATTGTCAAATTAAGTAATATTTTCGATTAGAAATTATAATTAAAATACGCGGAAGAAAATACCTAAATACTTACTTTTCTTTATATTGCACCCTATTCTGCGTTTCGATTAAGTCTCCGCATTCAGTTCCGTTGCGATCGTAAATTGGTATTCTGAAGAAAAACGGAGTCGAAAGAAAAAGAAGAAGACAGCAATGTTTACAAAATTAATAGCATCACTGTGGAATGTGGAAGTGAAATAGCAAAATAAGCAAGTTTGTTATCATTTTCATAAACAAGTGTCAATTTTAATACAAAAAGTTGTATGTTTACATAATTAAAAGTAATTTCTTGAACGCTGCTACTTCTTCCTTTGATCGCTGGTGGTATCCACATGTTTTAGATGCCAGCACATCTGCCAGTTTTTCATACTGCTCTGCTGTTGTTGTTTTTGATCCGTAATACATAAAAACACATCAGATTCGTAAAAAAAAATTAACAATTTAAAACAAAAGAAAATTAATTTAATTAAATAAATTAGTTAAATATAATTTTACGTGTTTTTTTGAACCGTTTCTGAACATTTTATCTCATTTTCTACTTACATTTTTTCAATTTTTAACTAAAAAACACAAATAAAGAAAACCCCTCCGTTAACAAAAAAACAACTGAGAAAAACGGAGCTCCGATCGTAATGCAGAATACATATAATCGAAAGAAACTGAGCGGAATCGAAATGCAGAATACCAAAGTTGTCAGACTGAGAAAATTTCAATTCTAATCGAAACGCAGAATAGGGGTGATTAAAAAAATTAATATTCATTTTTTAAAGTTTTTTTTTACAGACTTAGGGCTTACATCGAATTTTCGAACATGACTTAAAATTATTAAAATTAACAAATTGCTTTAATAAAGGGTTTAAGTTATTGTGTTTTGTATTTTGAAGAATGATTTTTTGAGAACGTGATTTTTGAAATTTGCTGTACTATATTTGCCTGTTTCAATCTAATAAACCCTTCATCATATTCAAAAAAGAATATGTTCTTGGAAAAAATAATAGGATTGTGTTCTGACAAATATTTTTTTTTTTGTATCATTTTTTATAATAAAAATTAGTTTTTAGCTTAGTTTTTTTATGTCCTAAACTTCTTGCTGTAGCAGTGGTTTTTTAAGAAATATTAGACAGATCTAATCACTCCATAATTAAGCTTCATTTTCGAAACTCTGATTTTATATAAAAACGCACAATCATTTTATGCAACTCATTTTTTGTTTACCAGATAGCTACATCTGTATTTTTATTTAAAAACAAAAATTCTTAACATCTTTTTATATGCTGAGAAGATAATGCATAAAGTAAACATGTAGTGTTAAAATGAATGTAACTTCCATTAGTTTAATTCAACATTTTTTTCAATCCAATTGCAACTTTCTTTCAGCAAAAAAAAAAAACTAAAACTCTTCTATTAATATACAGCATTTTATAAGAATATAAGAAGGGATAACGCCTCTATCTCTTCCACCCTTAAAACTGATTTTTTTAAACTAAAAAAAGTACAATATTTTCAAAAGAAAACTATTTTAGAATAGAAAGAATATAACAAAAGTTAAAAAAATGGTTAACAGATTTTATGATGAATTGCTTAAATTATTATTCTCTTATTTGCAGCATTAAGAAAAAAGTACAAAAGTATATAAAAATATAATTCCCCTAAAAAGGCATTGAAAAGACAAAATAAATTCTAAAGAAAAAAATCTAAAATAAAACCTAAAGAATGAAAAATTTTAGCTAAAGAAGTTTGTATATAAGTCTTACGAACGTGAAAAAATAATAGTGAAAAAGTAGTTATAATTTGAACAAATAAATATTTCACACTATTTAAGTTTCTATGTAGATTAAGGTTTAAAGAATTGACACATTTCGAAATTGACAATCTGTGATGGGGCTTAGTGATTTAAAGACCTATTAATTCTATGGTTCATAATTTAAATATTTGGAATTTAAATGTTCATTAGTCACACTAAATGCACAGTGGGGTCGACCGTCATAATAATTTTACAATATTGTATAAAAATAAAATAATTATCTGAAAGTTGCAGAAAAGAGGAGAATTTGAATATCTTCTTAACATACAAAATAAAATACAGAACGTAAAAGTCCTCCACTGGAAAGGCTTCATTCAATCCCTTCACAGATTAATTTATTTGCCTTAAAAAATTTTCGAATAAAATGTAACATAAAGATTGTATAAAAAAATTACAGGGCATTGCAGAGGCAAAGAAATTTAAAGAGAAAAATCTAAGGAAATAATGATTTTAAGTTTGAAGCACTCAATATTTTTTTCTAACGAGTCTTATTCATTTTATCCTGTGTATAACTCTTAAGTTTTAAACAAAACTTTTTGAAAGCTTGAATTTTTCCCTTTTATTCATTTAAGTATGTTTCAACTTTGTTTTAGCAAAACTTTATATTGTTGTTTATTGTTTGTTTTTGGAGTCATAATAGAAAAGTTTATTTTAGTTCTACCTATTGTTGTTGCCATTGTTTTCATTACTGCTGTTGTTGTTTTGCTGTTAATATATTTACAAAAATATATACTAGTAGTAGCAGAAGCAACTGCAGCAGTAAAGTGAAAACTTAAATATTAAGAGATAAAGTAAAAACAACAACAACAACAACTTGTTTAGTTTTGTTACAGCAACAAAACACTAGACTAACGAAAACACTACAAGGCACAAAAACGACAATTAGTTTATAGCTGTAGGACAAGAGACCAAAAAACAAAAGTAATATAATTCAAAAACAACAACAACACAAGTAATAAAATGCTTTCAGCAACAACAGTTAAAACAAAGTACGAAAAGGACTTTTGCTATCTTAACACTAAAGAAATATTTAAGGGTATAATTAGAAATAGTTATTGTCATATTTAGAATGTAGTCACAGTCTAGTTATGCTTTTAGCTTCTCATAATCTTAGTCTTGCAATAGGCTTAGTCATATTCTTGGTACAATCAAAGTCAAATGCTTAGTTTTGATCTTAGTCACTATTATAGTAACAGTTATACTTACAGTTTGAGTGTAACAGTCTTATAAATTAGTCTAGTCATAATTTAAGCTTCTCTCTTTTGCATAAGACCTACTCAGGTTCATTATTATTCTTAGGTATACTTCTTTTATTATTCTTAGGTATTGTCTAAGTCCGAGAATTAGTCAGAATCTTTAACACAATTTTAGGCATAGCTTTAGTCAAGCTTTTAGTAGCCTTACAAATATATTTAATCTTAGAGTAAGCTGAAATTAAAGTCAGCTGAAGGTCGTTTTTTAAGTCTTAGTTGCAGTCCTTGTCAAAGTTTTAATCAAATTCTGATTCATTCTCTTAGCAAGGTTAGACCTTGACCACTGTCTAAGTTATATTTTTAGTCTCGTTCTTAGTTAGCAGCCATATTCAATAAAAATATTTATTATTAAGAATCTTGTTAATTTACTTTGATTCTTCTTGATCCATAATAAAAAAATCTTTGCTAAGTTGATAGTCATGGACATAAAAATAGTTACAGTCATAGTCTTAGTTATATGAATATGATATTTCCACCGATTATCTTTGTCAAAGTACTAATCTTAATAAAAGTCTAAAACGTAATTCTAATCATTGACTCACAAGAAAAATAAGGAATAGTCTCATCATAAATCAAAGTCAAGAATATAGTCATTGTCTAAGTTCAACTAAATATAATTTTTGTCATTTTAAGAAAGAAATTTTATTTCACCAAAAATTATTTCTGCAGTCTCACAATTTTAATTCTGAATCATTTTTAATTTTAAAGTATAATTTCATTCTACAATCATTTAGTATTTAAATTAATTGCATTTTATTTTTACGCCACAGCTCTGTTGGAAATAAAGCCTGAAGAGTTTATTTAAATATTTAAAAGGAAGAAAAGCGTTGCATATCATTAGTTGAATGGTGTAGAGTAATAAAACTGAAATTCTTAAAATTTTTCACATTTTAAAATATTTTTCGTTATGTTTTCATGCAAAATTATGTTTTTTTAGTCAAAGGTATAAAATAGTTTTTTCTTGATTTTTGAAACTCCTTTGTTATAAAAATATTGCCTACAACAATCCAAATATCGTTTTCATCTAATTTCTAGTATAAGTTGAGCAATGCAATTACGCTGAAATAATTTAATTCTGTAACTTAGTTTAACATTATAATTAAAAAAGTTTCTTTAGCATAAATAATGTGCAAAAGCTTTAAAGTGTGTTAAGGTTACTACACCATTTGCAAGGGCAAAAGAGTTCTTCTCTATTTACAATTTTTAGTCCAGTTAAGCATTTATATGGGGTTCAGTATATTTTGTTATTCTTTATTAAAGTCTACTATATATTTAGCAGACTTCATTATATTATATATTTTAAAAAGTAAAAAAATATTTTGTTAAATTATTTTAATGTTTTTTTTTTAATTTTTTTTTTAAGAATTTGAATACAAATCGTCCCGAGAGTTTTATCCAAAGACCTTATTAGTATATTATACAGTGATCAAGGGAAAATGAACCTTCAATCAGTTAAGCAATAAATTTAACGTGCAGCTATTTTTCAATTTTATTATTTTGTTTTATTTATACTCCTAGTCATAGTCTTAGACATAATAATCTTCTCTAAGTCCTTTTTTTTGTTTTAAGTTTAGTTGTAATAAATCCATTTCAGAATCAATGTCTAGAATTCGTCCAATCACATATATATTTTTATTGTAGTAATACTTTAGACATTCTCTACTCAGCTGAATTAAACTGAAAAAAAAGTTATCCGCATAGGCCCTGCTACTATGCCACACAACCGATCAAACCCACTGCACAGAACAATCAATCGAATCCGCTGCAAAAAAAAAAACAGCCGAGGCCGCAGTGGTAACAGACAATTGAGACCTTTATTAATAATAAATACTTAAAGCTGCTATAGAAAACAGTCAACCGAACCAAACGAGTCGGCGGAAGAAATAAGCAGTCATCTTAAGTGGCTGTTTAGGCCGACAGCTAAAACCCCCGTAAATATAATCGATCGAAGCTGCTGTAAAAAACAATCTGCCGAAGCGGCTATGGAAAGCAGTCATCTATAGCCGTTGTGCAAATCATTCTGCCGAATTCATTGCGCAAAACAGTTATTTGAAACCGCAGTAAACGGAATAGTAAAGACCTAAACAATAAATTTAAACCAATAAATAAAATACCAAATTTTTTTTTTGTAAATTAATTTAAAATACGCAAGGCACAGCGAATTTTACATTTGTGGTCATATCGAAGGTTGGTACAAAAGCAAAAACAAATGAACAAGATGAGTTACAGAGAAAAACAAAGAAATGCTTTAGATTGTGTGTAAACTTTGACCAACAAAATTAATATTGAAAAAAAAAATTTTTCAACAATACTCAGTCAAGATAAACATTTTTTTTTTGGTTAACATTAAATCATTGTACAATAAGTTTAACCAAAAAACCAACTTGCTTTTTACTACAAAATTTTCAAACCAAAGTTTAATATAGTAAATTTAAACATAAAATAATATTATTAATCAAATTATTATTAAAAGCAAACAAGTAATATTGGTTAAAAAAAAATTTTTTCTGGGACTTGACTAAAGCCTCTATCTAATGGTTTTGTGTAGCATCTTTTTGTCATGTGAAAACACTTAAATTCGAAATAGTTATTAATCGTGGAGAAAAAAAATAATATGAAATAAATTAATAAAAAGAGTATAAAGAAATAAAATTAAACAAAAATAAAATTAAATAAAAAATATTTGAGTTTTTTGTTAATTATTGTTTTTAAATAATTTTTGTAACAAATCAATTATATATAAAACAAATAAAAGTGTTAAATTCAGCTGTGCCGAATCTTATCTATCCTTCACCATGTATGTAAATCTACTTTTGTGAAGTTACTTCAATCAAAAAGCAAATATTGCGATGACAGAGAATTAAAAAATAGGAAAAAAAAAATTAAGTCGATATATAATTTTATATTAAAATGTTATCGGCTTTTAATGTGGTGAACAATCCTATTTTTCTATCAAAATTTCAGAGGCCTATAGTTTGGAAAATATTGGCGAGCGCCAATTTTTTACTAGATGTTTTTCTATTATTATTATCTTTATTGCCCACTTAACTATATCTGTTTTAAATTATATGAATGTTTAAACTAATAATTCAATTGCATTAAAAATTTTCAACGATATTATGATATTTTAATTTAAAATTTTTTATTAAATTATAACATGTTTACATTTTAAATACTTTGGCATATTATTGTTATGCTAGACAACGATATGGTTCCAAGAGCAAATTTATTATTATTAATTTCCTTACAACCATATAAAATATTGCTCTGGGTTTATTGGTATCTCAACCATATTTTTTTCTTGCATATGTACCTTTGTAGTTATGATCAAGTCATAATCATATTATAGTTAATGTTTAATCATATCTCTTTCTACACATTCTTAATGTAATCATTATGAAATTAAAACCAGATATAATCGTATTGTATTTTTGTCGCAATGCATGAATAGCGACGTCATAGCTTAATAATAAATTAATGAAAATTTTTAATATAATCAATTTTACAGCTCTCTACAGTGTCGTGAGGTTATAGTTTCAAAAACTGTTCTAAAGGAAAATCTTATACTAAGTCTGGCTTTATACTTCGCATTTAGTCTAAGAAAAAATTTTCGTTTCTATTTTTAGCACAGTCAGTAGTTTAGAAAAATTAGCAATTTATCAGTTTAAGTCAATAATTATACAGACGATACCCGAGCTCTTTTTTTCTATTTCCAATAAGCTTCAGTGTATCGCACTACCTAATCTACATTTAGATATGTTTGGCTGTGCAAATTTATTAGACATAATTAGTTTAGTTGAGTATTGAAGGAAGATTGATATTAGAGCTACGTTTATGTGTGTTAATGGTTATGGGAATGTAGATGTACATATGTATGTGTCTGTATGTTCTTTATATTGCCTACAATGCTAAAACATTAAATGATTTATAAATTAAAATAGTTTAACTTCAACTAAATCTACATAGTTTATTTGCGCTGCTCTAAAATGATGTGCCAGCAGAGTGCTGTGCTTATTTTGTGTGAGCGAGCTAGCAAAGGCTTGCATTAAGAAATGTTTGAAAAGAATTGGGTAGCAATTTCATTTTAATACACACATACATCCCTGTTTTGTAGTTGATGAAGCTGAAGAATTGAAAAAAAATTAAATTAAACTAAAGAAAATAAATGAGAAACCAAATAAATATTAGGGGAGTAGTAACCTTGTTTAAAAAAAAGATAAGAAATTTTTTCATAGCTTATAATACATCAAGGGGTTTCTGTGTGATTTGTAGCAAATAAAGTCCAAATTTTAATATTTTTGCATTAAATTTAAAACTTAACACACTTCCCCTTTGTTTAGGGAAAATATTTATAAAAGAGTAAATAAATTTTATTCTTAGAATTTATAAATTTGCTTTAAACTCCGAAAAAAAAACGTCGCTTACTTTTGTCGTAAAACTTTTAGTCGTGCTGTGGCTACATAAAGTCTTTGGAATTTAGAGCTGCAACTAAATTATGGTACATTTTTGTAGGTATGAGTCTTAGCGGCAACGGTGGCTTTTGAGGCAACTTAATTTTCTTGTATTTAAATTAAGCTTTGACAGATACAAACCACAAATTAGACCACAAAATGTTTATAATTTGCGGATGTTGAAACATGATATATATAACAAACACATACGCATTCACACATACAACA
Source organism: Cistogaster globosa (assembly GCA_937654795.1). Classification (NCBI taxonomy): domain Eukaryota; kingdom Metazoa; phylum Arthropoda; class Insecta; order Diptera; family Tachinidae; genus Cistogaster; species Cistogaster globosa. The sequence continues at coordinate 3,323,959 of OW569406.1, forward strand.
CACAACACTTATGTTAGATTACATACAATTAAAATTCTTTAGGCAAACGGCATGTAAGAGAATATTTAACTACTTTTGTTACGGAAGACAGACTAAAGATACACCTAAGTACTTAAATATTTATATTTTGAATGTTACTATAAAAAAAAAAGAATTTTATTATACGAAAATTTTCTAAAAATATTTTTTTGAAGTGTTGCAGAGATTAATTTAAGTTGGCAAAAATATTTCTAAGAGATTTAACAGGTGTTAGAAGTGTTCATTTCCACTATAGCTACATGAATAAGTTTAGAACCTCCCACCTTTCTTCTCATAACTTTAAAATTATTTTGCGATTTCTAATCGATGGCACAATTTTTACTTTCGTTAAAGGGAGGTAGCCACCTCCAGAAACATTCTCGAGTTGCGCTAATGAACTTAGTACCTTTTTGCAAAAAATTTTTAGAACTTCATTATTTTGTAAGGATCAGAAGAGGTCACTTCCCTCTAAATTAAAGAAAAAAATCGTTGCTATTCATTACAAACATTACAAACATCATTTATAGTAAAACAAAGACGAATGGCCTCCCGATCAGATTTTTTTACAACAATGTGTGTCTCAAAATTAACAAAAGATGTGATAAAATAGAAAATACAGCTTTTAAAGATTTTTAAATTTAATTATTTTTTATTTATTTATTTATGTATTTTTTTTTTTTTTTTTTTTTTGATTCGTAAGGTATAGGGAGGGACAAGCATAATTTTTTCCCAGTTTGCTTTAATGAACAGCTTAAAATTTTCAGCTTTGATAAACGGAGAGTTTTAGATTTGTTTTTACAGAACCTTAACAAGTAAATATATAAAAATAATATTCAATAGTGTAAAATCACCAGCAACATGCTAAAAATGCCATCTACTTTAAAGTTTGCGTAAAGTTTAGGGACCCATTTATAAGCCTTTTTTCTTTCATAATACAAAACAAACTTAATATTCAATTGATTTTCAACGGTATTATTAACCGATTAATTAATTTGTCCTGATTTGTTGTTTTATATTTTTTTAATTCGCTGCTCCGTTATTTTAACCCGATTTTACAAATTTTGTTATGAACTATACTCACAGATTGGTCTTAAGTAGAAGAAAATATTCAAATTTAAAAAAAAGGATGTCTTCATAAAATTAACGTAACGTAATACGGTCTGACGAAATAAATCAAGTCAACTGACGTTTTTTAGGGTAGATGTTGCGTTTCGTTGGCGTCAGAATATTCACTGAATGACTTATTCATACTAAACTTTACAATATTATGCAAATTTAACTGTTAAAATATTTGCATTCATACTGGACAACCCTTTTTCACGTACACAAATTGCAAAGTTTTTCAGTTTCCCTGTCTCTTAAATTAAATTTGATTTTCTTTAAAAAAAAAAAGAATGATGGCAACAACAGTAAAGCCGTGCAATTATAAATTACTAAAACCAGAAAAGAGAGAAAAAACTATTTTATAATTTTTTGCCCAGATTACAGTAACAAATATTTATTTATAATTAGCTCCCTCAAGTAAGTTATATTTTCTTTAACACAAGAAAACTTTAATTTTAAATTAATTATTTACATTTTCTAATTTAAACTCTAATTTCTAATTTAAATAACGAATTCGCAGCAACATTTTAAAGTAGTCAGGCCAATATTTTCATGCCAGGCTTGAAAATTAATTTTTAGCATTTTCTAGCTTATTTCAGAGCCTCTTGAATTTTTTTTTTAGCTTTGTTCTTTGTAATTTATTTATGAGACCCTTAGAATTTGTAGTAGATACAAAAAAGAGAAAAATTATTTTTTGAAGGAATTCGGCCAATAAAGGACGGTATAATCTTGGCGGTAAGCTTTTGTACAAACGTTTACTAATTAAAATTTTCAATTCCTGCTGATAAAACTCTGAGTAATTTTTTCAGAAAAAAAAGCTTGCCTAAAGTAACAATATATCATCTAACGCAGACGTAGCGCAAAGAAGATGATGCCAATTGCTTAAATTTATTTTTTTTAACAGAAATTATAAGTTTCATTATAAAGATAAAGCATTAATTTTTTACCTCTGTACCCTCAAATAACTCTTAAATTTTTTAAATGTATTTTCAGGCTTGATATAAGTATTTTCCTCTTTCTTAAAGTGCAGTTATTTACTTTATAATAATAAAAAAACATTTTTTATATTTTTATGCGTTTCTTTATTTCTTTTAACTATTCTTTCACAGTAAATAAATCGAGAACTTTTGGTAGTTCTTTTATTTCTTGAAATATAAAATTGTTATTCCATTTTTTCTAAACAATGTAATCATGGGATCAGAAGTCAGCTTTGATAATTCATTAGATCCTGTATTTGAAGTATCCTTGAAGATTTTCTTGGACTAAATATTTAAGCATTTCTAAAATCTTCTTGCTTCCTGGAAAGGATTGAACTCTATTATATCACGACGATGACAAATAATTTTGAGCACTGTTGGCGTGAGTTCCCTCCATTCGTATAAAGAATTTAGAAGCTCCATGGCATAAACTTCGAATTAAGCTGCTCTTTTAAGAACTTCCTCGCTTATTCCAGTTAGGTAAGAGGTTATTTCATAGTTTTAAAAAATCTCCCGGCCGTATTTCAATCATTCGTGGAGCCGTGGCCTATAAGTTATTTGGGTATATACTTTGCTAAAGTTGAAGGCCTGCAGGAGGGGCATTAAACGAAATTATCTTTGGGCACAATGGCCTCATCTATATCCAGAAGTGCAATATATTCATATTCAGATAAAGGTTTTTATACAAACAATCATTGTAGAGTATAACCTCATTTTAACGTTTGTGATTGGATTTCCTTGACAAATATAAATGTTGAAAATCAGGCATATTGTGTTGGCCACCCGGCAAAGTATAACTTGCACTTTACCATCCTATTCATAGCGATGCAAGACTTTCGTTATATTGGGATGAACTTATAAATTATAGAAATACATTTTATCGGCAGTCAAAATATTTAACATTTCATTCCATTGGATTAAACGCACCGATAAATCGTCATACAAAATTTTAAGGGTTTTGGTATCTCGCAGGCAGTCAAATATGGCTGATATATACCTTGTTTATAATTTCCCCATTTATTGTATCAAATATATTTATATTCGTACGTTTTCACAATAAATGGTTCCTTTTGGTCATCAAACCAAAATTGACAAAGTGTCTTAATGCATCGCATCGAATCATTCATATCTTAAACACGCACAGCTGGTCCCAATAAGGAATTTTTGTGTATATCGTAGTAGGCTCCAAATAGCTGAAAAGTACCATTTGAGGTACGAATTGTTAGCCATTAGATAAAAAATTGAATTCTAGCTCAAAAATCGAGGGTTATTTGACACACATTAAGGATTTTTGTTGAAGAAAATGAAGTGAAGGTATGCGGGATTCAACATCACGTAACAGGTGTTCATCGTCCATCACTAAAAAAAAGGGAAAATTAAAGTAGGACTTTAAAGAAATGTTTGTTTAAAAACGAAGAAAGATTATAGTTTAGCTTTATTTTAAATTTACAGTTCATATAGAATATTCATAAGGGGTGGTTTTAAAAGCCTCTCTAACGCAAAAACAAAATCATTCAAAAGATTACTACATGATAACTTGTAGACCAATTGACAAAAATGTTTTTTTCTTCTTCGTCTACTGAATAGTTCACATTCACAACTAGAATACGACTATTCCTCTGCTAATAATAAAAATGTATTTAAATCAGTTCAAGCGTTTAAAAATTTTTATTTTTTATTTTCTTTAATTTTTTTAATTTTTGCACAACTGTGCAATCTTGTCATACAATATAAAAAATTTGGTCACATTCAAAATACTTCTAGTTATAACCTAATCAGGTGTTAACTTAAATTAACTGCTCATATTTAATCATATTACAGTCAGCACCTATTGCACATAATTGTGTAGTGTCCTTAAAATTAACGGAAGAGCTAAGCGGCATAACTTTAGTCGTATACTAAAGGCTCGAGTTGCATTTGCCAAACTGCGAAACAGCAAACTAAATGCCGAATTTTTAAAGCCTGCCCAGAACCATATCGAATGAGGATATATTAATAACTACTCATCAGCAGAATATCAACGCTGAAATAAGGAGGAGAATTTAAGGATTGATTGGGCACACTCTGCGAAAGTCTGACGAAATTACTCATGCTGCTCTAACCTGGAACCCGCAAGGCGTGCGACTACTTGGAAGGCCACAAACAACTTGGCGTAGAACTGTCTCTAGCGAACAGGCAAATCGATTAACGAATTAAGACTACTAGCACGAGATAATTAAAAATCTTTTGTTGAAACCTCAAGCTCCTGCACATGGAGTATGGTCTAAATAATAATATTAATAATAATAATAATAATAATAATAATAATAATAATAATAATAATAATAATACAATAATTTTGCACATAATTTAGTCAGGGTGAAGAGAAAAATTTAAATCGAGAACACAATTTCAGGTGGTTCTTTCATTATAGGTTATACGCTCAACGGTTTAAAACTGAATCTAAGGAGCACAAGTTTTGTAACAAATCTTAAAATTTTTTCTCGATTCGTAAGCAGAGAATAAAAAGATACAAATTACAGATTGCTCATTACTTACGGGCCCGAAAGGAGTACAACGAGTACAGAGTATGTTGAATATCGCTAGAGTAATTTAATACTAAATCAATTAAAATTTTACTTTTTCGGCTTTGGTTCATTTTTAATTTAACTTTTATTAAGAAAAATTATTTTTCAAATGTACGCGGACGTTTTCCAAAGAAAACAAGAAAAATTAGACACTGGCAGAATGTAATGCTGCATTTTCTTGTTTTCTTTGGAAAACGTCCGCGTACATTTGAGAAATAATTTTTCTTAATAAAAGTTAAATTAAAAATGAACCAAAGCCGAAAAAGTAAAATTTTAATTGATTTATGATAATCACCGGTTCAACCCCTGGCTGGGACTAAAATTAAAAATAATTTTAAAAACACGCAAGGCACAGCGCATTAACATTCATACCTAACTCATCAACAGTTGATATGATACTGGAACAGCATCTATAATGTTGTGAGAAAAACAAGTGTGAATGATTAAAAATGTAATTTAATACTTTTTTTCCTGGTAGAGAGAACATACATTCAAACGTACACATAGATAAATACATACATATTAACAACATACATTCTTATAATATGCATACAGATTACATACATACATACATAGATACATACACATGAACATAAGTAACATAATACTTATATAACTACATACATACATTCATAGGTAAATATATACACATATTTATATGAGCCTTTTATTTAAAAAGTGGTATGAAACACTTTTTCAAAAAACAAAAAAAAAAATTATTTAAAATTTTACTTTCACGGCTTTTCATATTTTAAATTTAATTTCTAAAAAAAATTTAAAAATAAAAATTATTTACAAAGATATGCGACCGTTTTCCAAAGAAAACAAGAAAAATGAGACGCTAACATTATAAAATGCAGTATTTTCTGGATCGCTATATCCTTCATCAGCATTCTTCGCATCTATCCACCATTGGTTCTGTATATTGTAAACATCATTTATTTAATCAACTAATCAATATTAATTTGGTTGAACGTAGTTTACCCACAACCTAAAGCTCTTGTACCGACTATCAGTAATGGCCAGGAAATGCAAATTTTGTTTTTAATCATTTATACTTATTTTCTTACAACATTATAAATGCTGTTCCAGTATAATATTGACTGTTGCATTTATTTAATTTTTATTTTTCCCAACCAGGATTTGAACCGTGGATATTATAAATGAATTAAAAACAAATAAAACATTAAGAGCAGTTACGATTTTATGTTGAGCGAAGTATTTATTAAGGAAAACAGTAAGAATCCTGAGACAAGAACTGCAAGTAAGTAATACAACCTTTGAAACAAAATCTTTTAAATATGTATGCGTATCAGCTTAAAAGCAAAGTAACTTATGCCACTTTTAAAATAAACGGCTCATATGCGTGCGTTAGCGAGCACCGAATTTTTTTTTTTTTTGTAGTTCATAAATTATTCGCAAAAATGTAAAACGTGGGAACAATTCGTGTTTACACATTTCTCATATGAATTTTCTTCTGTTTTTGATTCATTTTATAAATTTTATGTTGTGCTCCCAAACGAAAATCCTTTCGCGAGTTTAAGAAATAAAACTCACGAGCAAAGAGCATAAAAAAATATTAAAATACGATTGGATATGTTGGAATTAATTTTGAGCACCCTGTTGGCTATCATTTTAGTTTCAAATTTAACATTCCCATCATAGTTAAATAAAACAGAAGAGGAAGCACTTTGTCACAGTCCAATTATATTTAAGTTAGCCATTTAGCTACAACCTTTGCAAAAAATAATTAAGCTTTAGTTTAGTCTCAGTATAGTCTCTTTCTAGTTACATATCAGACATAGTTTAGATATAAAGCAGGTCTAAAATAAACAGTCTTATAACTTAGCTCTAATAAAATACTAATGTTTTTTAAATAAAAGCTTTTAATTTCTTTTAACTTACTCGTTCGATTATCGACCAATATATTTGAGGTATAAAACTTACCCGTAGTCGTTGAAGTTATTTCGGCAAATCTCAGCATAACCTTTTGCAGCAGTATGCGTCCACTCAAAGGCAATGAAGCGTATTCTCGGGACACTATATTTGTGTCCTGCATTTTAAAAACGCCAATTATAACAAAAGACCAAACAGATAAAGTGAAAAGGATTTTTAAAATAACAGTTGTGAATGCCATTCTCCTTGTGACTTTGTGTTTAAATCAACTTTGATGGTTTCGGTTACTTTTTCTCGTTGTGAGATAAAAAATTATTTAAACACTTTTAATTAGAAAATTATTATAATGAGACAACGCCTCGAACTATTGAGTAAAAAAGGTTTAATTTTCCAAGCCTTAAACATGGAGGCTGTTCCCTTTTCTTCCTTTACTAGAATGTGTTGTTAAAGGCTGTAAAGAGATAAGGAAAAATAATGGAGTAATAAAAATATTAATTTTTGGTTATTTGTAGAAATGAATAAAAAAATCTAAATTAGTTTTTATATATTATTTTAATTGTTTTTTAAGAATTTTAGGGTTATTTGTAAAAACTTAATTGCTGTTGTTGCTGTTGCTTATAAATAATAACGTACTTATTATAGTTAAGGGTCAAAATCATTAAGGAAATGAAAGTTTTATTTTCAACTTGATAATTTTTTGTTCTTTTTTTTCGTTTGTTTTTGTTTTTATTATAAACGGTTGTTATTTCTATGGCGTCCATTTCCTTTTTACATTTTCCACTTCCTGTTTGTGTGCTAGATTTGGCGAACGTATTTTCTGTTTCGTTTGCCTTGACAGTGTAGTTGTTGCTATTATTTTTCACTATTAAATGTCTCGTCAGTTTTGCTGGATTGTCAGCTGTTGAAAATAATTTAAAAAAAAATAATATATTTTTTGTTCATTTATTAAAAAAGAAAAACAAAGGAAAAACATTTCAGTTTTTATTTTTTTTTTTTTTGTTACTGTTGTTCTTGTTATTACTGATTGCAATGTCTAACTTTGTGCCATTTTAATTTTCTCTTTCTGCGTTTCTCTGCGTTTTTAATATCTATGCGCCTGTAATTATTTGTCTTTTAGGACAAAGCAATTTTCCCTGTTGTGGGCAAGGTAATATTTTTTTTATTACAAAAAGGACCTAAAGCTAGACAAAAATATTTAGACAAGCACTTGAAAGTTGTCATTGTTTTGTGACAAGTCTAAAATAAATTGAGGGAACACGAATATATAGTTTTGTTAAGGTTGTCAAAGGGAAATTTCCATTATAGTTTTGGGTTAATTATATGGGAGCCCCAGGCTTTAGTTAAACTTTCTTGAGTTATTTTAATAGTTTTCTATTTGTAGAAGCTGATAATGAGTTTTATGGAATTTTTTGTTTGTTTTATGTGTTGAATATAAAAGGCCGCTGTGAGTTCATTTAGATTTTATATTTAAACTTTTTTCTTTCATAATATCATAATATACCAAAGAAACTATTAAATCGCCTTTTGACTGACAAGTAAAAAAAGCATGAGGACATTCTTGTCATGCTTTTACGTTGACCGTCTAAGCGGTCAAGTCGTATTAAACACATACGAAAAGTACGCAGTGTCAAATTAAGGCTGGTAAATAGAGCAAAAACCCTAAATATGCTGATATAAAAATGTTGTGTTGGTAATTGCAATGTTTAGGGTAGAGTAATTGCCAAAGAACAAATGATAAGGCACGGAGGGGATTGGTTTTGAGAGAATAAAATCTGTCAAGCTATGGATTTTTTAATAGGCTCCTATCTGATTAGCTGGTGTGAAGAATTATTTAATCCTAGAAGTCTAGCGAGAATTGAGGGGTCTCATAGGCCATTTGATTTAGTTGGGACACGAAAAAGCTAAACTGCTGCGAATATATTTGTGGGTGTTATCACTGCCATCAGCGCAAGAAGCAGTAGATGGGTTAATGATTCATCGGAGCCTGAACTAAACAGTTAATGTATCTTTGCTCGGTATTGTAAAGTCGCACGCTTAAATGTCTAAGCGATAGAGCTCTTTAATTTAGAATACGTTGCCTCATTCATTAGAGTAGTCAGGTAGCTAAGAGCTGGGAGGCAGGATGCAAGTGTCTGTTAGTTTGGAAAGCTGAAGAGACTTAAAAGAGAGAGGTTGGTTTCTCTAAATTTAAAAACAGTGCTTTTCTTTATATTGTGGATCAAGGCATGAAACTACAAATTTCCAACCTTTAGCTTTGCATACAGTCTTTAAAAATTCTACCGATTTGTGGACAATAATATACAGTTTTATTTACAAATTTAGCATGTGATTAACTGACAGATTGATGAAGAAAGTTTTGTGCCCTGCTCTGATTTTCGGAGGTATATGGTCTTTCTAATTTCATAGATACTGAAATTGACTTCTACTTTAGATTTATTTTCAGCCTGTCTGAAGTTTTTGTTACAAAAGTTCTTGTTAACCTTCATTAACTTGTCAATAAGATGACTGCGACTTCATTTCTCTTCTCTTTAAATCGTTTTTTTAACCAGAACTTTATTTTCTAAACAAAATAATAAAATTAAAAAAACCTAAAATGTTTATTTAAATTTTAATTGTATAACGAGGAGAAAAATTCGCCAATTATAAATGAAAAATGATACTGGAAATATCCACCGCGACCACGCTGGCAGTTGTCGTTTCTTTCATCGGAGTTTTTAACAACTTTTGGCAGCTGCAAAAAAACCCGGCCTAATTACGTCTCCAGACCACAAAGCGCACTGTACACTGACACGTTGAGCATAGAAAGGCTTCTCAATAACCACTCTAGGATGTTTAGAAACTCAAATGCGCCAGTTTTTACCCAGGCAAATGAAAATAGGTTTCGTCAAAAAAAAAATTTGCTTCAGACAAACTAGAGGGTTGCTCGTCAATAAATTCTCATAGTGGATTTTTTTATGCGATTTTCGAGTGAAATTGAATTCATTTTACTAATTACCAATGCGTCGAAAAACTAAATGTTGGTGTTGGCTTAATTAAAAAATAAAGTTTTTACTTGTAGTTTTCGCTTTTTGGTAATTGAATGTGCTGCTTATTCCCTGTTATAGCTTCATGAAGCTACAGCTGTGGGATTTTTAACCGATTTCTAAGAAAGGATAAGGTTTTCAATCAATGTGCTTAAAGGTTTTTTCGTTGCTTTTTCTACGTTTGTTATATTTATTTGCTATTAAACACATAAAAATACAGAGTATCCCCTCAAAGCAATTATAATTTAAAAGTACCGCTTGACCAGTAGAAGGTAGAAATTTAAAATTCCTACAAAATGCGTAACACTTTAGATCTTTATAACAAAACGTTGTTGTTAAAGAGTTACCCTATAGTTGGTGTTATTTAACGTATATGACTTTACCTATTTAATCGTTACAGATAGATATTTGTCATTTTTACTGAATATGAATAATTATTTTTGATAAATAGGAAAATAAAAATTACAGGGTGTTCCACGACTTTGACATAAAAGGCCTTATCTTTAAAACCGTTATAGTTAGACATTTAACATTTGCATAGAGTATGTATTCCTAAACTTACTATACCAGCAAAATGAGAAAGCAAAAACATTTTTTTTATTTTGCATATAACGTCTTTTAACTCTACTTGACTTTCTAATAAATAAAAAAAATTACCTGCAATGAAAATTTCATTTAAATTCCTTTCGAATAATTTCTCAAAAGCCATATTGTGTATAATAAAATCAAACGAGCACTTTAAAACACTTTTTCGATCATTTTTACTTAACCAGTCATTAAGCCTCTCATTTCAATTATTCAACCAGAATAAATGTCTTCTACAGTTCATTTACATTGAAAAACAGCACCAAACACTGACAAATGCTAATGTTTCTTCTTCTTCTTTTTCATTTTTAGCTTCTACTCACGCTATTCATTGAATTCTTTGAAAATGTCTTTGGAAAAAACAATGGGATAAGAATTTTATTACGTTTACAAATTTCCAAAACATTAGAATACAAATCCATTTGGCACAAGTAAAAATAATTTCGTTGTTATAACGGGATTTTTTTCTTGCTTGTTGCTGTGGTTTCAAAAATGTTTTTCAGGTATTGCTACTCTGCTCAGTAGAATATTTAATGATTTTTAACCTCAATTTAAATGTTCCCAAAAAATGTAAACTTTTTATTGTTCTGATTTGAAAGTAAAGAACAAAAACCAAAAATATAAAATAAGAACAATAAAACCAATAAAAACAATAGTACAAAATTGTAATAATAAAGAAGATGACCAGCAATAACACATTGTGGTAAATTTTGGCATCACAGTTAAATAAATAAGCCACTTGCGAGCTAGACTAACAAATAAAGGGTTCCTTATCATAGTGGGCCTCTCTTTTATTTTACACCTAATATTTTTATAATTTGATGTTAAAATTTTAAAATTTCTTGGCTATAAGGTTTCAAAAGCCAAAGCTGATTGATGTCTTGTATAGGAAGGCTCTTTTAATTTTCGACTTATTTTTCATACTTATTGTCATAGAGCACATAGATTCTGTGTGAATTTCAAATTCTATTCACAACAGTTTAAAAAATAAGGTCATATAAGTTAAGTTAAAATCTCTATGGGGACACCCCTTAGCCTTAAGATTTTCTCCTTGCTGTTATAGCCGACATAGCAATCCATCCTCTGTTTAAATTTTACGCTTTGGCCTCTAACGAAAATTATCTACTTTTATTTACAGATTTCTACTATCATTAACGCCTACACCTTCCTTTAAAATTCCAAATCAATAAAGTTCAGCTAAAAAAACTTGTTATTTGTGTTAAAGAATTTATGCAATTTTTTTTTGTTAAATTTTGTCATGTTTTCTCTGAATTCTTCTAGTTTCAATAGTTGTTTTTGTGTACTTGTTTCTTATAATGAATGGGGTCATTTTAGCTATTTCTGGTTCTTGGCTGCTACATGAATTCCAAGCATATGGATGTTAAGAAAAAACTAAGCGATTATGAATTTTTTTTTTTGTGTATATATACAGTGTTTTAAAACAGTGAGATAGAATACGAAAAAAGTGGAGAATTATCTTAAAAGAAAAAAATTAATCCTTTTTAATTGTGGGCGATTTCACGATTTAATAACATCACAAATATTTTTACAAAAATTTTAACATTTGATTGTGATCAAAAAAAAAATCAATATCGTCTTGTTATTGGTCATGTTGTTGTGACATATATTTCTTCTTAAATTTCTTATTGATTTGAAAAAAATATATATTTATTTTCTTTTCGTAAAAAGAAAAAAACTTGAAAAGAAGATATTGCGTTTAAATTATTTTGATTTAGATATCGATAACTTGTATCTGCTTTCATTCTGTTCACTCTATTTTATGTTTCATATTTTTAAATTTTGCTAGTTTTTTTTTTTCTTTTGCTCCACAGTTGTTAATTTGATTTCTTTTATTAAAAACAAACAATCTATTACCTGTTTTTTTAAGCCAGATACACGTTTCTATTATTATTAAAATAGTTTTAAGGCTTGGCGCACTTTTTAAGTTGTTAAATTGAACAGACTTATGGCGAGTGCTGCTGCTACCAATTTTAAAACTATAATTTATTCTGACTGGTGACATTCTAAAGTTATTGATTGCTTAAAAGCCACTAATTGAGGCTTAGAATATAAAAATAGTTTGAAAAAAACCCAGAAACTCACAAATCAATAAATATTTGATTTTCGATTTAATGAACGGAATTGATTTTTTGTAAAAACAAATAACAAAAATTGTAGTAAAATATAGTTTACAAAAAGAAAAATGTAATTGAATTGACTAAACTAAAATTAAAAGAAAATCAATAATAAAAAATTCTTTTCAGACTGTGGCTGCTGTACGATTAAGACATAAAAAAGAATGAAGTAGCACTTGTTCCAAGTAGAGATAGTTAAGCTTGAATTTTGTATAAAATTTTATTTTAATACTTGAGATTTGATATCAGTATGACTTGGATTCTAATCTGTTAGAGGCAAAAACAATTGCCTCTGTTTTCTCAAAAAATTAATTTAAACTCGGGCTAAAAGTCTGCATTTATTATTTTATAAGAGGATCTGATGCCACGGAACTGTTTTCGCTTCTCTAGGTGAAAATTATGCTTGTCAAACTGGTGTTTTTTTAGTGAAAGACATGCATCGACTTGCACCCTGCCCTAGTGTAGTCAACGAAGTTGCATATCTAAGCACATGAGAATGCAATAGCGCACTACTTCGATACCGCTTCTTCCCCGCAGACACCGACCATAACCACAGCCACCATCTGTACCACGAAGTGACCTCACTAATAACCAGTAACAGAGATGGGCGGCTCTCTGTTGGGCTACCAGCTTTCATGGTTCTAGTCAATAAGGACATTGGTCAGGCGTTCTACAAGTACAAACTTGTCTATTCAGATTTGGTGCCCACACACAAGGAGACTGGTACCCCTCATTTTCCCGGAAATACTTCGTCATAACCTAGGCGTCAATGACCTTGGGGAGAACTCTTTGTCAAAAACGTGATAAGGATTAACTTCAGTTTTTGGCTGTGAGGCCCTAACTAACGCTTTCCACTGTTGTAGCCAACAGAGTTAAAAGTCTAAAAACATGGTTATTGGGATAATGAACGACTATTTGCTTGATCATCGGAGACTATCCAACCTCGTCTGTTAAGAGTGCAACAAGACACTTTCGTCTATTCCTCACCTTTCCTGCAGATATTAATCTTAACACCACAGCTACCACGTGTACCCCGATAAGACCTCAGCAATTATCTGCCACAGAGATGGGCAGTTCTCTGTATGAATACTGGTTTCCGTGGCTCTAGTATAACTAAGGACTCTGACCAGTCCTTTGACAAGCGTCCAACTTATCCATCTAGATTTTGTGCCTTCACACTGAGGACTGGTTTTTCCTATGCCCCGAGAGTAATTCGTCAGAAATTTTGTTAGCTCAGCTAGACTTTTAGTACCCCCGATGGAACTCTTTGGCTGATGATGATTGCTGGTTTTTGGCTTTAGTTATGCTATATGAAGTTTATATCTGGCAACGCGAATCGTGGTTTGCCTCAGACAGTGCTCGCCAGGAGCCATAACGACCAGAACATCTTTGTTTTTAAGAATTGAGTGTATTTTTAGATGTTGAGACTCCTTAAAAATGGTGAACGATGCTCTACACAGTGTAGCGTCTTATATCTATCATTTGTCTAATCTAGGTTTCTAGGCAACTTTTTGCAGATCAGTTTTAGTTTCTGTTATCGCGCTTAAAGTTCTTATTTTATTATCAAATCAAGACTATATTTTACGGATTACACTGTTTAACTTATTCTTAATTTTCACTTTTTTTCTATTAGTGTGTCGACCAGTGTTATATTTCACTATAAAAGCATCTAGACTTCAGATTGTAAATGTGCACTATATATCTTCTATGAGGTTTTTTTTTGATGTCTTTATTGTGTGACCGCTTAATAATTTTTCTTGTTTTGAACAGCTTATTATTTTTGCATGTATTTCTTGCTTTTCATAACACATACATATGAAATTATAATTTCAAATAAATTCCCTGACACCTTTAAATTTTTTGTTTTCTTTACCTTTTTGTTTTTATTTTAATCATTTCGTTAACAAAACGTATCATATGAATCTACTTTAAACAATAACCACTAAGAATTAGTATAATATATATACAACAAAGGGACCGTTATATCTAAAAAACAACAAAGAAAAAAGTTGCTTTTAGTGCTTATATTGTTTCCAAAAAAGTATTATCTGCAACAATAACTACGTCAGTACAAAACAATACACGTTTTAGAATTATAATATCTTTAAATAATGAAAACTCTATTCACAAGTCATCATCTCATTCATTCACTTGACTTATTTAATTTCAGCAAAAATTGGTGGTTACAAAAATATCCACATCTGTTTTAAACAAAGCGTTTCGTTTTAAAACTTTTACTAAATTTCGCAGCATACAAGAGAGACAGCGTTACCATAGGAAGTGAAACCATAAAGAAGGTCATATTTTGTAAATATCTGAAAACTCTAAAGCAAACGAATTACAAGGTGATTTTAGTTCGGCATTAATACGGTACAGTAGCTTAATTACCCACATAAAATATTGTTATAAAATAAGATTGGCAACCCTAATATATCTGTAAAACTAAATAAATGTTGTTCCCATCTGCGTTTTTGTGCTGAATAAAGGTAAGGAAATTTTTAATATTCTATCATTAAAAAGTGTAATATGTGGGAGTAGAAAAAAGGCCCAAAATGGTTGATTTCTTGTTAAACAACGTTTTCACGGATCATGAGTTCAAATCCCAACAGTAAGTAAGGAGAGAAAAGTAACAACATAACCACAGTATGTGATAGTTTTATATGGGTTGGTTATCTTACCTGCTTAGTGCAACAGTCTCTAGAGAGGTATTACATTGTGGTCTTAATGGCTGCGCTAGTGAAGGGAGTGTATTTACTGAACAAGATATCGAATAGTTCGATTATGGTCAAAGTCACAGAATATTTAGAAAGCAATGGGTTATGCAAATAATATTAGCGAGAGTCACTCATTGCTTATATTGATTAGTTCGCTTCTAACCGGTGAACATGGCGGCGTATTTTAAAAAAGCATAAGAACGTAACTTGGTACCGAAAAATGTGAAACGGTAGCGAAAAATAATTAAATCAATTATCATGTTACTTGACAAAAACAAATTTACTGATTAAATAAAATATTGAATTAAAAAAATTTTTAAAATTTATTTGAAAGTCAACAGTGTGGAAGATTTCTTTCTGTTAAGGCATGTTTCTTTCAACTTTGATAAAAACCAAACAATGATTTTAGAAATTTTCATTTTTTATACAGTTTTTTCATTTAATATGTGCCTCATTCGTCTGAATCGTTAGCACTGTCCTGTTTGTAGAAACTAGTTTTAAACTAGAGGGTAACTTTTCTCAAGATTAAAAAAAAAACTGGTATTACGAAGTCACACTAAATATGTGAAGTTAACAAATAATTAAATAATTTTAAATGTTGATTATTAGAATGATTACTTGTTTGTAATTTAAAAAATCATCAGCCAATTATTGAAGTGCAGACAACAAGAGACAACAAGTTACAGTTATTTTTTTTTTTATTATTATTATTTTAAAGTTATTTACAGGCCGCCTTTAGGGTTTTAATACACCGATATTTTTCTGGTCGTAATCTAAACCAAAACTCCAAAAGAAGAAGAACAAAAAAGTATCCTGTTACGAGTACACATCTTAATCACTACAAGTTAAATAAATAAATGTTTGAATGTTGAGCAACAAATTTATAAAATGGGATCATTAATCAAAATGAATCAAGTTGAAAAGAAGGAAAAACTTTTCTTGTTTCTTTGTATAGAATGAATTCAAAAATTCAATAAATTTAAAAAAGAATTAAATAAAAACCTTTTTTTTAATTTTTTGCATAAAATGTTTTTATTAAAAAAGCCAAAAGTGCGGGTAACGGTGATGTAATTGGTGTATATTCATTCAAGTTTTTTCTTTTCTTGTTTTCTTTTTAAGATAATTAGTTTTGAACCAGCTTTTTACTCATGTTTTGACAAACGAATACGGCTTAAAATTGATTATATTTATTCGAAATGGCAAATAAGGATCCTATGAATCTGATGACTTCAAACCGCAAAGACGAATTGATGAGATGTATCGCAATTGTACTTCAAGGCAAAATCTTCAAGAATATGCTCAAGTTAGTTTAGGACTTTGAGATTTAAAAACGTGCTAATGTCGAATTATGCACGTCAGTATAAGGAATATAAATCAATCTTACTGCTTTTTCAATTAGTGTTATCGGATAACATAGAAGCTAGAGGTCTAAAAAATACAGATTAATATAAACCTGATCTTTAGATTGACAAAAGTGCTTACTAAGAATTAAAATTTTTTTTTCCTTATTAAAGTAACACACAGTAATTAAGTGTACGAAAATTAAACAATAAATTGAACTAAATGCATCTTTACGTATTTTATAACTGAATTTTTTACTAAATTTATAACTAGAAGTGAATGCCCCTACTGAGGAAATCTTCTAATTAAACAAAGCTACATTTTAAAACACACAAACAAGCAAACGAAAAATCGTGAAATTTTTATAGACCAACATATATTTAAATATTTTTTATGAACTTTTTGGATTGTTGAAGTAACGAGCTAAACGAACTCAAGCTGTTGCACAAAAAAAAAGTTATTGAAAACAAAAAGTTTGTTTAAAAAAGGCCATATAATTTCCTACAGATGATCCTTAACATGATGTCTTTTGAAATATTTAATTCAGCGTTAATTTTAACAAACAAAAACATCGCAGATTCATAGTTTTTTGTGCATTTTTAATGTTAAGCTCATTTTGTTGTGGTTGCATCCAACGAAACAACGAAACTTGAAAAAAAAAATAGTAATAAAAATTTTAAGAGGGAACATTTAAAAGATTAAAATTTAATGATGAACAAAGGTCTTTTGTTTTCGAATACACTACATGATAAATTAACAGAAGTTTTAAATTATTATTGAAAAAATAAATATATTAACCCTCTGTTGCTACTCAAAAATTTTTGTTATATTCAAAATAACATTTTATTAGTAAAGTTTTATATTTTGTCAATAAATTTAAATATAAACTTAAGTGAAAAAGGAGAAAAGGAAAAAGTCTTCAACGATGCCATTCCCAAACAAACTTGTCTAAATATCAAGAATAAATTATTTTATAGGATACTAAATGATAAAATTTTAAATAGAGTCTTCTAAATCATAAGGTCTCTACTCTTCTCTTTCCAAGGTTGCAAAAGAAATAAATATGTTAATTTCCAAGGTTCCTTGACTGTCATTTTAAAAAGGTGATAAGTGTTTGTTTAATTATCCCAGTTAGACCTTGCTGTAAATATAATCGGCCATTTATAAAGTGCTGACTTAATTTAACTTGCCTTTTGCTTACCCGTAAGAGTTGTTAACACTACAACGTATATTTTATTAAATTTTTATCAATTACAGACCCCTAATAATCATTAAAAATAATTACTTTCGCCTTAATAAGAAAATGAACTGGTTTATATTTTAGCTATTAAAATAAAAAAAAAACCATTGATTTTTAGCAGACAATAATTCTTTCTCTTTTCCAGCTTCAAAAAAGTTATTAATAGTAATTTATTCTTTAGCTACGAAAATTTGAATTGTTTACCCAATTTCTTGGAATCAATTTGCAAAAGAAAAAAATAAAATAATAATAAAATCCTTTCAAATCATTACTAACAAAATTAACATTAAGAAAAAGAAAAAATAAGTTTTTTACAAAAGAACATTTCCTTCGAAACTGTTTGTGGTGAAACATACCCGTATTAGATATAAAAATGAAAGAAAAAAAATTTCTTAAAACGTGCAAAGTTTAATGGACCAGGTTTAGTTTTTGGTTCTTTTTGTTTTGTTGTCGGTTTAAAATCATGAATATTTGTTCTGCATTAAACTCTAACTAGTTTCTGCAAATACAACATGAACTTCAATAAACTTGTATTCATATCTGTTATAAAGAGTGTTAAAAAATTTATACAATATTGAAATTAAAATAAATATTTTTCTGTTTTCTGCTTTTTGGACATTTTTTATATTTTATATCATGGATATGTTAACACAGTATCAAAACTTATGTTGACAGTACCCGTCGATGTTTGTGTTTAATTTAAAGAATTTTGTTTCCTGTTTCCGGAAGATGTGTGGCTAAATTTTAAAAATAGAAAGAATAAACAATGTTTTTAAAAACTGACCTAGAGCTTCAAAAGTTAGAGAATAAAATCAATTATAAAGGTCAAGAAAACTTCAAGTTAAAGAAAAATAGTCAAGCTATTTCTTTTCGTCTTCAGGGTTGTTCCGATGTTTTGCAGGGGCAAATTGGATGGTTGTGCCTCAGATGGCGTTCTGTGTTTATTAAATTTTCAAATAAAAACAACGTTTGAACGTGTATATGAGACACAAGACAACAATTTTCAAGAGTCAAGTAAATGGCTAAATAAATTAATGGCTTTTCATGTCTGCGTATAACGAACCTGGGCAGACGGATTTAATGGCTGCGCTGAGGCAAATGCCCGTAAACGTATAAATGTTAACAAGGTTTCTTGAAGCAGAATAAAGTTTTCTTGCTTAATTCCAGGGTATTTGGTCTTGGGGTTGTTAGCATTTGTTAACTTTTGTTACCAAAAGCAAAAAAAGTTAAAAACATTTTAACACGTGGGAAACCAAATTTTGAGCACGAAATGAGCGTGCAAACGATAGGAAATGTCTCATGCAATAATCAAATGGTATCAATGGCAACATCTTGTTGTGTTGCCATATCGGCAACTAATAATAGCCACTGCTTTATAAAATTCGTTTTGAAACACGTATGGACCTCCAGTGCAAAATTAGCAGTGCAAAATCAGTATCATACAAGAACTACGGATGTGATAATTTTTATAGGAATAAGAAAAGAATTAACTGTCATATGAAATCTGGTAACGTACAGGCGCAAAATTGCTTTCAGCAGTGTGACCCTTTTTTGCTTGACATGTGTGATAATAAATAAAGCTTCCGTATATGAGTTGAAAGTACTACAGACCTTATTGTTGTTGCTAGAAAAAGGCATCGCCGACTGCGAAGTACAGGCTGGTGCCATCATTGGATGTTATTTCTTAAAAAATGAAGCAGGAGCTTGCCTAACGATCGGTGATGATCATTATCGCGACTCATCATCAATGATTTTTTTTTTTTTTGGAAAATATCTAAACGACATATGGTTTCAGCAGAATGATTTTACGTGTCATACCGGAACCGCAACCATTGACATCCATAATACGCTTCATCAAAAATAACTTTGGCGGCCAAAAGGCAGAATTTATTTTCAAGTAAAAACGACTGCTCTTCATATAACAAAAAAATTTTTTTAAATGTTTTTTCCATAATTTTTTAAAAGTATGAGACCGCCAACATTTTGTTCTTTATGGAAACTCGACTTTCCTTTAATTTTTTTTCTCCTTATTTTTTTAACAGCCCTAAACTGCCAACCATCAGTAAGATTTTGTTTTCTTAACATGCAAAGATATTTTATGAATCTTGAAGCACCCTTTACTACTAAGAAACTTTTGTAAAAGAAAAAAAAAAATAAAACAGTATTTTAATACATTTCTTTTTTCGTGATTATTTTTTCAATTCTTGCGGTTAAGTGTATGTGAGTGTCTTTTTTCTAATTACATAAATTGCAGTATATGTTTCAAGAAGTTAAGTGTAGCACAGACACCAAGAGAATCATCAGTAACATAAACAAGAATTTCCATGAAATTGAATCTAAGGCTTTTGTGAGTGCTATTTTCTTCCTCTGTTTTCTTTCGCTTTTTTTATTTTGCCCCGCTTCAGCTATTAACATTTTTGAGTTTAATGTTCATGGGGTGCTGGAGTTAAAGTTTTGTAAGCTATTGACTGCTAAAAGAATAATCCAAAGCGTGCTGGTGTTTGTAATATGTGTCCATCGGTTTGTGTGGTTAAGAGATGTTTTTACCATTTTTGGTTTAGTTTTCTTAAGGCATAAAACTAAAGAAAACCATAAGGCAGCATAAGTATGTTGAGTGATTTTTGTATTCCTCTTTCATAAGCAGATGAATATGTTAATGCCTTTACGGTAACATAGCTGTTATTTTAGATTTATTATCAATTTTGAATTTCTTTCTTTTAAATTATATTGAAAATAAAACTGGTTTCAATTATTATACGGAACAACACAATAAATATAATTGATTTGACATTTGTATTCATATCTGCTGTATCTAGGGCAATATAAAAAAACTATAACAATTGAGTACAACAAAATAAAATAGTTTAGTAGAGTAAATGAAAAATAGTAAAATTAACCAGAAAAGATTTTTAATTTTATAAATCGATTAAAAATAAATAAAAATATTTTTGTTTATTGAGTTCACTCGAAGAATTTAATTTATTTTTTGAATCACTACACCCAGTTAATAATCTCTATATTTTTAGTTTTCAGTTTAGTTTTATTTAAAAAGTAAAAGGTATTTCCTTAACCTTTTACTTTTTAAATACTTTGCGAAACTTCTTCTAGGGGCAAATAACTGTATAAATTTAAAGTTGCTAATGTGATGGCTTAGCGGATAAGGCCACATTAGTCGAAAACAGAGATACTATGGAAACTCCCTTAAATTATTTAATTTATGCTTCAACCTTTTTTAAAAGCGAATATATTTGTTCAAGCTGCCTGCAAATTAAAATAATGCCACTATAGGCACACCCTTTATTTTTGAATTTTATTTGAAGATTTTGTTATACTCATTTTTACAGCGAACATAAAAATACTTAAACTTGAAGTGTCTGAGCTTTGCGGCTCATAGACAAGGCTAAGTATGTTAAATTTACGTCACTGTATAAAAAAACTCTTTAATTAAAAGTTTTATATTTGGTACTTGTTGCTATACCGCAATATGCTTCTGCTTAAACTGCATATATTATACAAGTCCGCCTTTCACTGTTTAAAAAAATAACAATAATTTCATAAATATCACGTCACTTTGGGAACACACTTTAATTTTTTTAGTACTTGTTTTCATATTACAACAGTCAGTTGTAATAGAGTCGCTGTAATACACGTCAAGTGTCTGTCAGTAATACACGTTCAAGAGTTAAGCTGTTACGATAGAGCGCTGTCACAGGCAGATATACAGACACACATACGTATAGAAAATGTAGCATTAATAATAGGATACGGAACACTAAAAAGATTTACAATAATAAAAAAATGATTTTAAGGTAAAAAGGACTTAACGATGAGTATATTTTCATAATTTGTTAAATTAAAGGGTGGTCCAAAATTCACGCAAGATTTTAATTAAACTTAAAATTCATTTCTCTCTTGAAATCCAAGTATTTTTGTTGGACCAGTTTCAATTCAAAATTTCAATAATACAACGTTGAATTTGCTTCTTAAATGAACACGTAACAGAAATAGTCATTGATTGAACAACACCGTTTTCGAAATTATGTAGTCCAATGATGGATGCCTCCATCTTATTATCCGCATTATACAGCTACACTGTGTACGGATTCATTGGATTTTCTAAGCCGGCAACATTGCACTTTTGATGACCACATGTATATCACCCCTTTCAAAAAAAAAAAAACAAAATATTTAATCAACATATCGATTTTACATTAAGTTCATCCAAGTTATTGGATAGCTTAACGTAACTTAAATAATTTATTTTAAACAAAAATATTTCTATAGACAAAAAAAAGTAAAAGTCTCTTAAACTTTTGAAACATTTCCCTGAAGCTGAAACCAAACATTTTTTTTCTTCTGAAATATTAATTTCAGAAATAGTATTGCGCGTAAAGTGTAAATCGAAAAATGATCCAACCAACCATCATTCATTAAGTTGCGCCAACTTATCGAATGGCTTAAGGTGACTTAAATTTTTTTACAGGAACTTTTCCATAAATAAGAAAATCCTTTAAGCTTTAAACACTTGACAGAACATAAAAAAATTTATTAATTTTCTTTAAATATAAATTATTTTTAGTAATTTAAATTATAATAGTAACCACAAGTGGACTCTTTTCTAAGAAGACTTATGAATTTCGGATATAGCCTATATTGTGCGTAAATAGCAAATTGAAAAATTATCCTACCAACATACTCCTCGTACAATAAGTTGCTCCAACTTAGCAGATGGCTCTAGGTAAGTTTAAGAATTTTTTTAAAGCAATATTTTTACAGCTAAAAAACAATTTCTAAACTTAACACATTTGCCAACATATCAAAAAAATATATATATGTTTATTAATTTTCTTTATATATTAATAATTTTTAGTAATTATTAATTATTCCTAACAATAGCGATTGCAAGAAGCGTAACTTTTTTTAAAGTTTCTAGAAGGATATTCATGTATGCCAGAAATAGCGTAAGGCGTAAACAGAAATATTATCCAACCGACTTATCCATCATATTTGTAAATTGCTCCAAAATATCAGTTGGCTAAAGGTTACTCTAAGATTATTTGTTTTAAGCAATAAAATTTTTGCAGCTAACATTCTGAAGCATTTAAGTCAGAACGTTAAACCAACTCAAAATTCTACTTTTGTCTTTTAATAATATTCCGCTTTGTTTGCTTTCAGTAATCTTCTTTTTTACTAATATTTTTTACCTTCAAAATCTTTCTAAACACATGTACATGTATTTCTTTAGACTTTCTATTTCTATAAAATATTCATAAATTTCATAATGATGCAATTTTTTATCATCTTTCATCTGCATGATTTTATGCAAATTATTCTTTTTTTTAGTTTTTTTTTTTCTTTTTTTCTTTTTTTGGTGCTTTTATTTCGTTTCATCTGTTCATTTTAATAGAGCAAACAGCATGGTATGTTTTTGTATTATGCTTATAATGAAAAAAAGAGGATTTTTATTTATGGGAGCAAAAAAAAAGCCATTGAAAAGTGTGCACAATAATTCTCATTTAATATTTCATACTGTTGGAAACATAGTTCCTATTTAGTTATAGACAAAAGGCAACAGCAAAAGTTTAAAGGTTTAAAAGTATCACATATTTTTGGCTTAAAGAAGGGTCGCTCAGGAATATTTGTTATTCTTTTAAAGCTTAAGTTTTGGATTGAGGTTTTTTTTGTCTTTTGGAAGGTTCAGCTAATTATATTTAATTTGATTATATTTTTGGATACTTTTTTATTTCTCCCAATTTTCCAGTGTTGTGTTCTTTCAAAAGTTTGATGCATTTCAGCGATTTTTTATTCAATTTCAAATCATATTTTTTATTTTAGTGTTTTCATTGATTTTAAAGCTTTGTGTTAATAATTTTTAAACTCTCTAGAATTTAGGCGGTTTGTCTCTTGATTTAAGCTTTTTATGGATTTTAATATTTTTCTTTTCGCTTAAAGAACAAGTTACTCTGTTTCGTTTTGAGTTTTATTTTCAAGGGTTTTTAATTTTCAAGTTTAAGTTGCTGATTATTATATTGGTGCTTTTTGATGTTTTAAGCATTTTTTTTTATTTAACGATTTTTTGTTTATTATAGAAAATTTGCGAAATATTGAAAATATCACATTCTAAAATTAACACTGAAAACGCTAAAAGATTTTCTGTAAAATTACATAAAAAACTTTTTGTTGGAAAACCCGTTTTTTTCTCATATTGTATAGAAAAAAAAAAATAAAAACCTCAATATTTCTTACAAATAAGTAAAACATATTCATTTCTTAAATTAGATAAATTTTTAAGATAATTAATTTTGCATCCTAGTACAATATTTTTTAAAATTATTAAGTTATTGAAATTTTGCTACAACAATTTCGCTTTAAATTACATATATTTTTTTAATGTTGCATCTCAATGTTTCAAATATACTACAGCTCAGTGTTAGTTAACATGTCAAGGGAAATGACATAAAATTATATTCTTTAAGGAAAATTTCTTTAAAAAAAACAAACCTAAATATGAAAAGCTAAAATCAGTTTTTAGCCTAAAATAGCTGCTCTTGAAGGCAAAATATTATTATAAAAAAAATAGAAATAGTGAAGGATAAAAAACGTTGTTCGTAACGATGATGAGGGTAATGTTGACTTTGTTGTAGTGTTTGGCTTTTATTCTAAAGAGAATAAAATTCAAGTAAAATGCAGACATTATGCAGATCAAGGTAAAGATGACACCACAACTGTCAGTATTACAGATGTAAAAGATAGTGAAAAAAAAAATTGTGCAAAGGATAAAAGGCTAAAGAAAAGTGTTAACAGTAGCAGGGATTTAAAAAATAAGATTTACCAAATAATAGGGGAATAAAATACAAAACGAACTTAATTATTAAATTCTAGTTAATGATCCTAAGAAAGTAGTAAATAAACAATTTTTTGAAGTAAAAAAGAAAAAAAAATTACTAAAACGAGAGCTGTATGTTTTATTCAGTTTTTAGTTGCAACTGACAAGAGCAGACTTCTAGTTCAAGTAGATCATTATGAATTACACAAAATATTCTTGAGCTTTCAGTCCAATAACTGCGGCCTATTTCACAGAGGTTAATGATTTAGAATAAATATTTTAGCTTGTTGTTAATTAAATATAAAAAACTCATGATATAAAATACGAAGTTAATTCGATCAAATACTTGGTTTTGCTGCTGGTGGGTCACATTAAAATAGATAGAACTATGCAATATAGTGGCTCTTACGTTATTAACAAAAAAGCCATGAGCGATATTCTAAGAGTTATAGGTATCGATTTAAAGTTCCCTTAACTTATTTGTATAACTGAAGCTTAATTTTTTTCCGCTTTGTAATGTCATGGTCCTTCGAACTAGAAATAATAAAATTCGACAAGAAATAAGTATCTGCCTTGAGTCGTCATGCCTTAGTAAAATGGCTAAGAAACTTAAATTTTTTTCTTTGTTATGAAGTGGTCCTGCGGACTAAATTTTTTCTGCTCTGTAATATCATGGTGCTTCGAACTAAAGTATATAAAGATCAATAAATGGCTCTGACTTTAAAGAAAAGACCATAATATATTTCGTCAAAATATAAGTATCTTTCATGAGTCGTCATGCGTTAGTAAAGTGACTCAGATATTTATATTTTTTCTCTTTTGCTTGACATGATTCTGCGTACCAAAACATAAAAGGTTGATCTTTAAATAGCTCTCACTTAAAGGAATAAAATATGAATAATATTTAAAGATATAAGTGTCGGCTTTGATTTGGCTTACTTTAGTAAAATAACTGAAAAATGTAAATGTTATTTCGAACCGACCTATAGAAAGATTAGTCTTTCAATTAAAGTTTCTGCAATCACTTGGATCTCGAATATGTATTTTTATATTGTTATAATTAAGACAACTTTAAAAGAATTATAAGATGATGACACCTTTAATAAAAAAAAGATTCGCCTTTTCGGAGAAAAAAAATAATGGTAGACCATGAAAATGGCTGTAACAGATATTAAACTAGAAAATCGTCAAACTCCTCTAGGTTAGATCAAACCCTAAAGTACACATTAAATATGTACAAAAATTGAAATCGTTACAAATCTTCATATTTCTACACACTGCACACTGAAAACAGTATAATTTTATTTTATGATTTGCCTTTTTTGCCCAATCAAGTTTTCATCAATTCCATTGCATTTTAATATTTAAAATTATATAGTAAATTGAGTTTTTTCCTTGATTTATAATTTGTAACCAATTTTTTATGTTTTTTTATTTCTTAAATTCTTTTTTTCTACTCTCTTGTCTGTAGTCAGTTTTTGTAAACTTTGTTGTTATTTTCACAATCGTGTCTAAAAAAAAAATCCAAATAATCTTTCTTAGTTTGGAAAAATATTCCCATATAATTCTTGGCTGAAAATTGACGATATGTTTTGTCTTTAAAGAAAACGAATGAATGTAAGAATGAACAAATGAGGCAACGAGTAAACGAGTGACTGCATAAAACTCAATATTCAACACGTGCATTTTGCAATCAAAGTCAATCACGGAAGACATCATTGTCATCTTGAAAATGCAAAAAAGGAGATGCAATCGGAGAATAATGTTCATAAAAGAAATAAAAAAAAACTGAAATTTACGGAATTTATTTTACACTAAAAATTTTATCTGATGGGATTTCATTCTCAACCCTTCCAGCATTATATAGTTATGGCTTTTAAATTAAAATAAAAACTGTAAAGTTAATACGAAAGCTTTAATATTATAATGAAAGCTTTTTAACTATAATTAAAACTTTCAAATTAAAACTAAGCGCTTAAAATCAAGGCAAAAGATTTAAGTTAAAATAAAAACTTTAAAGTAAAATAGGTTTAAAACTTTATTTAAAGCTTTAAAACTAATTTATATAAAAAAGTTTAAAACTAAAATAAATGCTTTAAAAATAAAATAACAGCCTTAAAACTAAACTAAAACCCACTTATCAATAAAATAATAAATTTTCTTTTTTCACTGAAGAATTTCTTGCAACTATTCAAATTTAAAGTTAATTAAGTTTTTCATTGATTCAATTATTTATTTAATTAAAACGAGATGGAAAATGTCCCTATAAAATGAATGATTAAAACAATTACATACTGGTATAAAAAAGAAACCATTCAAATAAAATAAATAATTGAACACGTTTTGAAATGAAAATGAAATCTTAATCCTTTTTTGGTGCAAAAAATTTATTCTGCATTAATTCTTATAATTATTTTCTGAAACTTATAATAATTATTAAAAACTATTTTTTTTATATTAGTAAGATCAGGCTTTCTTTTTTATAACTTATAGACGTACAATTACAGAACTAATGACAAAAGCATAAAAATTAAAAAAAAACTAATTTTTCCTTTTATTTTTTTCAGTAGAAAAACATATTTTCCAAAATTTTTTTGTACCACTGTACACTGTTAAGTATTTAGGTACTTTCTATAATGGGTCTTTAATTAATAATTTAAATTTACTTCAAATCTGTAAAACAATGGAGCCCCCGATTGAAATTCCCAGGGACTTAATAAAAGCGTTATATTCACTAATATTTGAAATAGTAAAAAAAAACAGAAACAAAAACAAAATTAATAACAACACTCTAATAATTTGATTAAATTTTTTTGGGCTTTAGATTTCTCCTTATAAGCTGCATCGGTTACTTGGGTATAGAAATAAAATAGAAGCTTGAAATTCGCTAAGTTTGAAGAAAAAATTCAGGAATCGCTGGCAACTTAATTGCTAAGGTAACACCTTCCAACCAAACCCTTAAATTTTTATAATTTAAAGACAAAATTGGTTCTTTTTTTTTCGTCAGCAAGTTCCCATACATTTCAGCCTTTATAAATATGTATTCCTTCCAAAATAAACAAAAACAACCTTTTTATATTCACCAGAATTTAGTTCAGTTACCCTGGGAATAACCACATTTATTTTAATCTTGAATTATATTTGCCTGTAAAGATTATTTTTAAAATATGATTTCTGTGATCATTTTTTGTATTATAGATATCTCCTTTATTGTACACTAATTTTGTTAACTTTTACTTTATTGGGAATACATCGCATTGGCAATTTTTAATTTTTTTATTTTATTTTCTTAAAATGTTTTTCAATATTATTTTCTTTGGCATCTAGTTGAGCTACAATCGTACTAGAGTATGTGAAAAAAATGTATGATTTTCTTTATATAGTTAGTAGTTAGTAACTTACGTGACAAGGAAATCAAAACAAAATTTACTTTTTAAATAATCAGAGTGGCACACAGAAAAATATTTTCTTTAAAATAAATCGCATATGTTGGCTGTTGAGATAAAAAGTTGTTGAAATTGTAGTTTTCAATAGAAGTCTAAGATAATATTTTTTATTGGAGTTTACAGTAGGGTGAAAAATGTGATGCTTCTCATACAAAATTTTATTTAATTTTTATTCAGGTATTTGGACACTTAATAATTTTTATACAGAAAAAGAGTATCTCCTTCTTTTATTTATACAGAGTTTTGAAAAATGCGTATACTGTGCTGCAATTATACTATAAAATGTTTGAGTATAAATTTAATATTAAACAATATCATAATATAAAAAAAGCAGAGAATTTTCATACTTTTTTATAAGAATAATTGAAAAAAATTCATAACATTTTAAAACAATCAAGCAATGAAGCAGTACTTAAGTATAACAGTTAAGTATAACAGTTAAAATGTTTTTATATTAACTAGCTTGAAATTAAATAAATTTTTAAACTAAATTTTAAAGTATAAATTAAAATGTTTAACACATTTGAAACAACAATATATGTATCGAATGCAAGAAACGAAAAAGAAATGGCAGATTCTTTATTTTAAGATCCTCGTTAAACCAAATTTTACAAACTTGAAAAAAAGACTTAGGTCAAATAAACAGATCATCACTGAATCAGGCGCGTATTCCCTATTGATTAAAAGAAAAAATAAGATACAATAAAATATCGAGCCAAAATATTTTGCGGCCTTATGTTCCTTGCGGAAATAAGAGTGTTAATACTTCCTTCAAATAAAAGAATATTTTAATCACAAGTACTTTAGAAAACAAACACAAACAAAAATAAATAAATAAATAAAAAAAGGATGAATGCAAGAGCATAACAGTTTTACAATTTTAACTGTATTAAAACTATAGTTTCACTACTTTTTTAAAAGAATTAGTGTTACGATTATTTAACAGATATGAAGCTGTTGAACCAACAAAAATAAGGCAATAAGAATATTTACTAAATATAAAAATTTTAACAATTGAAAATTAATATTAAAAATTTTTATAACGTTTTATAAATGCATGAGCATCGCTAATAAAAAATCACAACAAATGTGTTTAAGTGGTTAAAGTTGTATTTAGAAAAGTATCAAACTGTTATAAAATCAGAAAATTTCTGTGATATTTCGTATAAAGACAAAACGGCTTTACGACATATGTATAACATTAAAGCTGCTGTAAATATTATGCCCACAAAACTATTTTTATTTTTGTATAATAGTTATAAATGTTGTAGTATATTTTAATAGGTTTTTATATTTATTGCTACAATCCTTATTATATTTTAAATATTAAAATTGCCTAAAAAGCAAACAGTAAGTTTTATAACAGTTTTTTTTTTTTTTTTAATTATAACGATTTTAAAACTAAATTCAGTTTTTATACTTTTTACTTCTAGGCTTTTTAAAAACAAAATTTAAAATTTCAGAACGTATAACAGTTTAGAAATAAGACAGTTTAAAAGATATGACAGTTTATTTTGATTTTTAAGATAGCAAAATTAGTTTTTACACTATAAGAAAATCTTATAGAAGAATAATTTTTAGTTCCTACAAAATTTTTGAAAATTGAATAACAGTTGTAAATTATTACTATTAGGCACAATTTTTTTTATTTGGTGTCTGATTTATTTCCGTTATACGCTCCCTTTTATTAGCAAATCAATTTTAAGCTATTAATTATAAAAATTTTTTTGCAATCAGTTTATATTCGTTTGGCAACGTTTAAGAATATAAATATCTTTTAAATTTCCTAATATTAAAATTTTTTCTGTTAATTTCATAATATATTTAGACAGTCTTGCATACGAAATCAGCTTGAGATTTACCTAAAGCAGAAGTTAATACTAATAAAAAAAGACTTCCTGCAAAGAATCCATCAACTGTCAACGTACCATTACAAGTCAGTCGTTTTCACATATTTTTCTTTTTATAATCTAACAACTTGAATATAAAGCGCACTAAGTGTGTGACTGACTGTCTTAATACCGATTACATTGTAATAAAAAATATAATATTTTTTGATTTTTCTTTTAATTTACATCTATAGAAAATAGACTGACTGGCTCAGCACTTAATGTAGACTAGAAGAAAATTTTACAAACGCCAACTAACAATATGCTTCTTAAGTTAGAAAAAATTTATGAATCAAGGCAAGCAGGCAGGCAGACAGTAAGAAAGATGGATAGAGGCACAGTGCTTTATTTAGAAAGACATGTTTGTACTTTTAAAGTTAACAAAAGAGAATGAAATATATTTAAATAATGATGATTATTCACATAAAGATAAACAGTAAACTCTAGATAAACACAATTCAAATAATAAGAATCTTAGATAATTTATGGCTCTTTGGATACTTGACAATGAAATTAAATTTATTCTCTATCTTTAAAAATAATAGAAAGTTAAAAATAGCTTTCAAAGTTTAAGCTCTAAAGACAGTAAAGCTTGGTATTAAAGTTTGTATTTCTATCTAATAAAAAGCTTTCTCAAGGCCCCCAATTTAAGTTTGGACATTACCATTACCATCGAGATAATATTGAAAAAAAAAACCTTTTAAATTTTAATGAATTTCGTTAATTTTTTTACAGCTTGCGAACCGGCAATTGCCCCTGTCATTATTTTTAGATCCTAAGCACATTTGATATTAAAGTTGTTCAAGTTCCACTCAAGTAACGCAAAAACAAATACAGATTAAACGTGTTTTCCGACAGCTACCTGTTAATAGTGTTTAAACTCTTGTTAACTTGTTTACTTATGTTTTGTAAGTCCCATCAACTTCTTTACTGACAGAGAGAAAAAACTCTCCCATTCATATGAAATGCACTTGGATTTTTTTTTATATTAATAAAAAAAAATTTAATTATCAGCAGAAAGTAATAATCAGAAGTATTATTTTCTTTATAATAAATGCTGAGAGTTGTTTTTTAATTCCCAAAAAAAAAATAGATAAAAATCAAACTGACTCCTGCTAGTTTTTATCTTTTTGCTGATTGCTTTTTGTAATTATAACAAGTCATTATATTTAAATACGTAAGTTTTCTCACTGGAGTGTTAGAAATATAATGAGCATTAAGTTTCAATTTCCGAAGAAGGTTTTTTTCCCAAATTAATATATAAAAAAAATTAATGAGTACCACTTTGCCATCTATTGCTAGTGGTTTAAGTGTAAATGTATAAAAGATTTTTTACTTCTTCCACTCGCTCTTTGTCCTAACTAAAACATTTTGAGTGAAATAAATTTAAAAATTTATTTTTTAGATATTAGGCCCATGAACTTATAAAATATTGTTACGAAAATAAGTGCTTTAAGCACTTTAAAAATACGTACTTTAGCTTTAATAACTTTGCAAAAAACGTTTTTAAATATATGAAGTGAAAGAAAAATGGCTACCAAGTTCTGAGAGAAAGAAAGAAGAAGCTGATCATGAATTCATGATCATGTGTTCTATTTTAGGAACAGTCCCGTTAAGCGGGTAATAGACAGTAAAATGCTACACTAAATGCTGTGAGTATCTGCATTTTTTCAGGGAAACTTTAATTTTTTACAAGCACGTGCCACCCGCTTAATCCTTTTTTTTAGAGGGGGTCAGATTTAAATTTCTTGGGTGATTTTCGTTGGTTATGTTTTAAGCAACTAAATCTATACTGCGAAAGTGTAACCACACCATAGCCGAACTCGTATTAAAATGTGTTTTTCTGCTGTCGTTAATTAATAGAGAGAATGCAATTTTAATTAGTTTCTCTTATACAATACTTGAGTTGAATTGAATTGAAACTGTTATAAAGGTTAAACGAATTGTTATAAATTTTTAATCTTTTTATCTTAAGCTTTTATATTTTTAAACTTGATATAGATCAAATATTATTTTTTAGAGTTGCTTAAGTTTTTTTGTTATGGTATAAATTAAAAAAAAACTGTTGTACGGTTATAGAAGCTGTTTTAACTCCTTTAACCAACACATGACACTTTTTTATTTATTCAAAACAATTAAAATTAGTTCTATGTTACAAAGTTTGATTAAAAATACACTTCTCGAACTGTTATACAAAAGTAATATTAAAAAATTATTTATTTACTACTGTTTAAACATTCAGTGTTAAAAGCTTAAATTATAACAAGTTAAACTGTTATGAAATTTATAAAACTTGCACATTTATATAATATTCTTAAATTTATACTGTTATAAACATAAATTATCATTAGTTAAACTGTTATAAACATTTAAATAACTGTTATAAATCGTTAACTTTTTTAATATTTCACTTAGTTTTATATTGCTATAGGATTGTATAGTAATAATAAATAATAAAAGGTGTTATGAAGTAATTTATAATTATAATGTTGCCTTAATTATGGTTCTTTAGCTTTCAAATACTAAAAATATTATATTTCTTAAATCAATAAAGCATAACATTTATAATTTTTAAATTTAAAAAAAATTGGAAATATTTGTGTTAAAAAAAAACAAATTTATTATTTATATTATAATGACAAATGTAACAAACTTGCGTATTTAAACACAACTGTTATACGATTTGAGCTATTATATTTTAGTAACTAATATAATGGTTAAAATTTATAGTCTGTAAATTTAATAATCTTGCAAAAATATTAGTAATTTTTTCATTAACTAAGTTTAACAATTTTTTAAATGAAACGAAACTAAATTTAATCATTTTATGATTGTTTCAAATTGATAAAATATATAAAATAAAAGTATAAACAAATCATAACAATTATTAAATAAAAAACTTTTAAAATGATTTTTTAGTCTTTTTAAATCGACAACACAAACTTATTTATTGCACCTGCTGATTGAAGTTGATTAATTTAGTTTAGCTGTTCTATAATCTTATCTCTTTTTTGATTACGAGTTGGAAAATACCGTTTGTATTTTTCGGAAAAGTATACGTTTTCATAGTTTGAATTTCACATTTTTGCTTATTTCATTAAAGTTAAATTTTCCTTTAGAAAAAGTCTCAAAAACAAGAAAAAAATAGAAAAATTTTAAAGAGCATACAATTTAAACAACAACAACAAACAAACTCAATAATCATTTTTGTGATATTTATTGGTCAGTCAGTCAGTTAAACAATTAAAAGAAAACTTACCTTTTTTGGCTTTTATGAAAAAGACATCATGCCGAGGTGGTTGCAAAACAGATACGAGAAATAAGCTGAAAAAAGAAATAAACATAAAAAAATATAGTTTTAACAAAATCAAAAAATGTGTATATTAAAATTTTTGACTGCTTTTCAAGCTTAAAAAATAAAGATTTAGGTATTTTAAAACCTGACCTTGACATAAACCTCAGTTTTACTTTGAGTTTTTGCCAAAAAAAAATAAAATCTCTTTTACTTAAGAATCTGAAATCTTAATATTTCCGTTGTTTAATTTTACCATTCGTCACGCGTTTAAACATCCAACGTCATTGATTTTATTTTGAAGTTCATTTGCATTGCAACAAGTTGTTTGACTTTAATACTCAATGATTAAATGAATTATTATTTTCTCTTGTTGTTGTTTACTTAATAAAGTTCGAAGACGATTATATGAAAGTTTAAATCAAGTTGTAGTGAACAGTAATTTTTATCTCCAAATTTTAGCTTTCGAAGTTAGCAATAATTGAATTAATTTCTTGAGCCAATAACCAGTTTCTTAAATATTTATGGATTTTTTAATTAAAAAAAAAAATTTTTTAATTTTAATGACAATCGCATGTATAATTTGTTAAGAGGAAAAGTAATAAAAATTTAAAAATTCAAATGTATTAAACAAGAAATATTGCGGAAATCAATAACAGGATTAATTTTAATTATCCATTTTCCAAGTTTTCAGGTTTATATGATTACAGTGTTGCAAACCAATTATGGATTGCACACAGAATAATTAAAGCAGGCACTTATATGCAAGATTGTGATTGAATTATTAATTTACTTTGTAATCCATAGCGCCTATTGCAACACAAATGATATTGTGATATAAGGTGACTCCGTCTCACTCTCAGTTTAATTAACCGAATAAAAAAAATGATAAAGATCTATTCCTATAAAGAGCTACACTGGCTTGATAAGAAAGTTTATAGATGTAGAAAATATTTATAGAAAATAATCCTGCACTAGAATAAGTAGATAATGTATACAAATCTCTTCGGAGATCTAGTATAACAGTGCAACTTGTCTCTAGCTTGTATTTCGATTCTGATGAAAAATCATTTATTTTTGAATTTTTTAAATCTTGTTATACAAACATTTTCTTCATTCGAATCAAATAATTTAAGTCCCCGGTTTCTGTCATTAATTTTTTTGCCAAACCCAGCCTGAATGTCTGTAAGTTTCTGCGCACCCTTATTTAATTTCATTTTTTTACTTATCTTTCTAGTAGAAAAAGCTCTGTGTTAATTTCAAGCGTTTACCCATAACAGTTTAGTAAATAAGGCAATATTCGTCAAAATCATGGCACCCTTTAATTTTAGAAATTTTGTATTCTCCCTTATTTTAAAGCAGATATATTTTTATAAACTCTATATAAATTATAAATGTCTGCTTCCTACCATAAAAAATAAAGGCATATACATTAACATTACGTCACTATAGGAACACTCTTTTTATTTTAAGATTACTTTTTTAATTTTTTTTACTTGTTTTTATAGCGGTTATAAAAAAAATTTTAAGTCTGTCTAATACAGTTTAAAAATAAGGACATGTAAATTAAAATCACATTACTATTGGGATACCCTTTAAATAAATTTTTCCTTTTTTAAAATTGTTGTTATGGCGGATGCAATTTTTTTATTATTTTACAGTTCAAGCATAACAATATTTTTATCAATAGTATGTCACTTTCGAAACGCCATTTGATTTTTTTCGAATTTGTTTTTACAGCGGCTGTAAAAACACATTTTGAGAAAATTGTTACGAGTCAGCCTTTTACGTTTCCAGAAATAGCGATAAACGACAGGCGTACAGACAGACAGACAGGTAGCAAATATAATAGGCTTCCGTTTTTACTCTTTGGCTATGAAACTCTAAAAAGAACGAAATATGCTACAGATCGTGTATGAAATGTAGAAATAAAACTTTTCTATCGCATGCTATATTTTTTTTTAACAAAAATATTTCCGCATGCTATACATTGTTTTCCAAATATATATTTAACCCAAGATATTTAAAATAATTCACTTGAACTAGTAATTTGTGGCATTTTATAACTCACTTGCCTTTATTAGAAAAGCTTTTCACGAAAGGGTATCGCCCTGAAAAAAAGAACAAAATCTGCTAAAGATCGTGTATTAAATGTAGAAATAAAACTTTTCTTTCTTACAAAAATATTTTCGCATGCTATACATTGTTTCCCAAATATATATTTAACCCAAGATATTTAAAATAATTGACTTGAACTAGTAACTTGTGCCATTTTATAACTGACCTGCCTTTATTAGAAGAGCTTTTCACTAAAGGGTGTGTGCCTGAGTATCGAATGGTTGTTACAAATATTACAATATGTCATTCTTCTACATATTTAATTTAATTGAATCTCAAAATTGTTTAAAATCTAGCTTGATCGTACAAGTTTAAAATTATTGAAACTACTGTCATTTTATTTTTCTTAATCACCATTTGCTAAAGCTGTCGCGCTCTCTTTCCATCTCTCTTTTATATTTAAAAACTGTTTTAGTATTTGTTTATAATTTTTATTAAAATATATTAGAATTTCCTTTTAAACAAACTTAACTACTTTCAAAATACAAACACTAATTGCTAAATATATTTGGACTCTGTGTGCAAAACAAGTTTTTTTCACAGTACAAACTTTGAACATTGGGTTAATTGCATGGGTTTGAACTCATTGCATGCTGTTATTTAAGCAATAATAATTTAGTATTAATTAAAATCATTATGATACGATTCGTTTAAATGAATTTCCAAGATCAAACTACACGAAATTATTATGTGGGGTCATTAACATATGTTGCGTTTAAAGACGTTTTGAAAAGTTTTTAACGGTAAAAGGTTGCTTTTATATAACGTGGTATTTTGTAGAACTTTTTAAAGATGTTTTAGTGACTTAGAGAGAATTCATTTGCTGAGGTTAGCTAGTGCTTTGCTTCTTCTGAGGAGTCAGTTCAGTTAATTTCCAATCATATTGTCGACTCGCTGTAAATATTACTTACATCTCATAGCAATTCATTCACTTATACTTAAATTTAAGAAATTTTAATGACCACGAAATTAATAATATCATTTTAATTGAGACTTATAAATGGCTTGATATCAAACATTAAGCATGATGTACAAACACGTAATTTAATTTGTTTGCCTGTAAATGATAAAACTATCATAATGAGTTGAAATTTCGAAAATACATAATTAAAATGAATATTTGTGGAGAAATCTAAACGCCTCTTAATGCAAGTTGTAGTCAAATTAAGTCATATAATGCAACATAATCAAAGCAGGTAAAATGCTAAATTATTCGTACTGTTTGATAAACATAACAGCAGGGTAAAGACACATACATATAATTAGAATGTTGGAAAAATATTGAGTAATAAATTGTTGAACACTCAGACGAACTTTGAAATGTTTCATTCATATGAAATATGAACAGTACAACAGCAGTTTTTAAAATATATTTTTTTAATAGTCAAACAAATATAGGTAAATTTGTTACAGATTTATAAATAAATAAATATATATATATATATATATATATATATATATATATACGAGGATATATAAAATAACGTTTAAAAAAATTATTGCACAATATTTTTTTATTAAAATTTGCAAGATAAAGTAAAAAAAAACAAAGTAAGAGTCACAGTAATAATATATAAAGCTAACTAATATTTATTTAACATTTTGTTATAAATTATTTAATTAATGAAACAATTTTATTGCAGAAATATTGCACAATATCTCATTAAAATTAAAAGAATAACAACAAAAAAAGCATTGAAAGTATTGTCTTTTTTCACCACTAAAAGTAGAATTGCAATAAAAAATGGATATGCAGATAAGAAATATTTTATTGCAATAATATTGCACAATATAATAAAGAAATTGCAAAGATTTAATCATAAAAGAAGCTTAACCGTCATTTTTTCGCAAATAATAGGTACAGCAATGGTAGAATACTACTGGCAAAAGCGAAAGGTTTAGTTAGGCCTTAAACTAGACATAGGACAAGAGGAAAAAAATATTGCACAATAAAATTGTGAATTTTTTTTCTTTGATTTTTATGCAAAATTTTCGGTATTGATATTTTATATGGGCAACATGCCAGTTGTAAAATACACTAAGATCAACACATAACCAGGAGAGAGATTTCAATTTGGAGTTGATGACAAGAACATAAAAAATTTAACTCAAATATTGTGCAGTAAATTAATTTATTGAAATAATATTGGTTATTTTTATAATTCCTCTGCACATTTAGGAGCCAAGAATATTAACAATAGGTACAACAAGGGTAGAATAATTTTAGCAAAAGCGAAAAGTTTGTTTAAGCTTATAACTAGACATGTGACAAGGGAAAAAAATATTGCACAATAAATTTTTTTTGGGGATTTTTATGCAAAATTTTTGGAATTTATTATATAAAAAAAATATTATAAATTAAAAACCAAAATAATTTGCAATATTTTAGATGGGCAATAAAAAAGCATTGAAAGTATTGACTCTTTTCACCATTTAAAGAATATTATACTTTACTAGTAATCAAATAGATATCAAAATTATGTTTTTTGTTTTTTTTATTTAATATGATTTTGTTATATTAATTAATTAAAACACATAACTTCTTTTTAAGGTAAAAACTGGTATTTATTAGCAATTTTAAATAGGTTTAATATAAATTTTTTCCACACACAACGCACGAACTTTCTTCCACAAATTTTAAGTCATAAACAAGCAAAATTTAATTTTTAGTAATATTTGAATTTTTTCATGTTTTAAAGCCTGCTGATTTAAAAATTAAAATTTGATCAATTCAATTTGTTTTCTATAGAGTTTTTTTTATTTCATGCATTTCATCGTCTTTTCATAATCTTATACATATTTTTTTCCTCTATTTTGTTTGATGACTAATAACAGTCACAAACAAGTTCAAGTTTATGTAAAATTCAGTGGTAAATTTAATTCTGCTCTTGCTATTGGCTATCGCTTAGCCAACTATTTTTTGCTATTAGAGGTGTAAAGTTTAGTGTTTTAAACAAACTTAAATGTAAAAAAAAGAAGAAAAATAAAATATAAAAAGAAATATTTGCAAGAGGGAATGTGTTTAAGTAATAAAAGAATTAAAGGGGAAAATAAAAGCTTTTGAAAAGAAATTAAAAAAAAAACACAATTACAATAAAACAGATTACGTTTTCCACAAAAAAGCTATTTAGCAAAAAGCCTTTGTTGAAGTTATTATTCTAAAGTTATTATGAAAAGCTTTAAGTTCAGAAGAACATTTTTCTATTTGCTACTTTTTCGGAGCAACTTTTTTTACTGCACTCATACCTTTTTACAACTCAACATGATTTTTAGATGCCATTTAAACACTTACGCGGAAGTTGTATACTACAAACGTTGTGAATATTTTTTAAATGGCAAGAGTTTACGTCTCATCACTGCCAACCTCTTACATTTAAAAAAATAGTTTGATGCTACTGAAAAATGCTTAAGAGAAGAAAAATATGCTCCAACTGTTCTTCAAACATTTAATAAGTGGAATGCACCTTGTCTTGGCTTAAGTGTTGATTAGTTAAGTATGAGTGTGTGTGTTTATGAGTAACTCTTTATTTGGTTAACTGTTTTTTACTCTTGTTTGATATTATTTGTCTTTTTGTTTTTGTTTGCAATCCAATTGCGCAATTTGCGCAGCTCGTTGTTTTTCCTATTTCTAGTTTAAAGTGTTTCTTTTGTATCTTTGAAATTGCTTGATTGCAGTTTAGAAAACACGTCTAGCCGGTTTTTTTCTTACTCTCTGGCTGCTGCTACTCCTGCAACTTATAACAGGTTGAGAAATGAATAGTTACAATGTTTTAGGGACAGAAGAGAAAACGTATGATTACATTTGCCTACATGTGTAACATGAGTTTATGGTCAAACAGTTGATGGCCAAGTCTCAACAAGACATTTGAAGAAAATTAGTCAGTTGGAGTCCCTCAACCTCCGTTTAGTACCTATCATGGCCCATCGTCTAAAAAAATAAATTAAAATCTTAAACAAACTAGTATAATGACTTTTAAAAATGTATTTTAAATCTTCCTGGGTTTTAAAATAATCTTTCTTAAATTGTTTTTACTTTGAAAAAATTTCTTTAATTACTTGGTCTATGTAAATTTAATACCGTTGTGTATGTTGGCCATCTATACCTTGAATGAATATTTTTTTTTTTTTAATTTTACTCCTGGATGTGTTTTTAATGTTGTTATTAATTTTCTTGAAAACTGCTTTTAATAGCAAAAAATCCGTAAGAAAATTATTGCTGGTCATTTTTTGAGAAAAATTTAGAAAATTAAAGAAATCTATGGTCCTTCACACAAAGAACAATTTTTTAAGATTATAATATAAATACTTTTACAAAGTTATCCCAACTGGAATCTTCTAAAGACTTATTTTTCTCTATTATTTCAAGTTCAACAGAGTTGTTTCGTTAACATAAAAACAAATTCAAGAAACATATGGTCCTTCGATTAAAATAATAATTATGATTTTTATAAAACAAAAAAGCTTAAGCTGCGATATATGCAAAACCATATCAACTGTAGTCCTGAAGGGTTCCTGTTTGATAGTTATAGAAAAATATTCAGTCATTCCTATTATTACCTTCAACTTCAATAGAGTTGTTGCATTAATACAGACATCTATAGCAAGATGTGCCCAGAAGTAATTCAAAATAGTACAAGAATCATCTTTGTTTCACGGGTTATTTAGTATAATTTGCAGATAAAAAAAAAATTAAAGTATTAAAACTTACCGTAATGGTCCTTCGAACCCAAAAGCTTTTGTTAAAAAAATTCTACGATGATTTTCACTTGCTGCTGGGTAACATATTATTCAATTCACTACGAAAATTTTCTTCTATAATCGCACTATCTCTTTTTACATTTTTAGTTGTATCCGCTTTTGCTACTGGTTTAAACAGCTGGAGTTTTTCTTTTCTTTTACTTTTCCTTCGACACGTATGTTATTTGTCAAAAAAATTCTTTTGTCCATCTGACCATAAATTTTCTATCTCTACTTTTTTTTTTTTGCTAATTTTTTATCTTAAATAAAAAGGTAAAATCGTGTTGAAAGACAGAAAAGAATGTGTGATAAATGTAAAGTTTAAACCTTCAAAATCAGGTTGTAGTTAAGTGCAAAAAATATTGCTTTTGTTATTTTTTCTTATTCACTCTGAGATTGTAAAGAGAAACGCTCACAGATTCTTTCAAAAAAACAAAAACGAAAATTTGTAAAGACTAAGGTTAAAAAACAGCTTAAAGCAAAAATTTTTAACATTTCAAAGGTGACCAGTAGTGTGGACAGTGAAGATATAATTTAGTTTGTGTGTCGACTTCGTCTGACCAAATTAATATTGATATGAATATTCCTCGTATTCTTTTTTACATAATTAGTTGGCTAAATGGATGATGTTTACAATGTAAATAGATACGTAGATAGAAAATGCTTCATTTCACTCTGCTAGCGACTAATTTTTCTTGTTTTCTTTGAAACAAGTCCGCACACATTTGTAAATAATTTTTCTTTCTAAAGATTTTTAGAAATTTAACCCATAAATGAACCTAAGCCAAAAAAGTAAATTTATTTAAATTATTCGAATATTTAATTTTGATAAAATCCTATAAATTTTGTATGCAACTGCGCATAAAATATAATTAAACTATAAGAAAATGTTTAAGAGGTTTTATAGTTGCAACAAACTGTTCAAACAAAATTTGGCTTGAAACCAGTGATAAAAATTATTGTGAACAAATGAATAAAAATATTCAAATATTTAAATTTGATAAAAACCCATAAATTTTGGATGCAACTGGAGGACTTTTAAAAGGAGAAACCCGAATGAAATTATTCTACATCTTTTTTTTAATGTATTGAGTAAGTCAACTAAATAATACAAAGCATATAAATAAAAAGAATTATTCTGATAACCACATAAGTCTTTTTGAATAATCAATTCTTTTTTTTATTTACTTCATACTATGATTTGAAAAAATTTTTTTCCATTTTTTTTATTAAAAAATTTTATCAACCGAATAAAGCTATCCGATTACTTGATAAGATCTTTTAATTATTTAGTTGAATTATATACAAAAAAGTAAATAGTTTCTTTCAAAATTAAAGATTGGTTGTTTTTAATCCAAAAATTTATATAGATAACCGAGTTATTATTTTTTGAAAAAGTTTTTTTAAATCCGAATATTTTTGTAAGCCCACCTACTTTGTGTTTAAGTAAAGGCTTTTTATTCTTTGTAAATCTGAAATAGAAAAATTACGCTTGTTACCAATTCGTCTAATGCCTGCATCAATTTTTCTTTTATGTGTTTGTGAGTGGAATAAACTTAGGCTTACGTGATTTTTATTAACTTATTTAAACTAACAATTATAATTATTACTGCATAATTTAAATTTAGTTTATGATTCTACATTTATTATATCAGTCCTTTTATGCCGCACAAACACGAAAAAGGTATGGGGTGTGCCAACGAAATTCTATTCATAAAATTTTTTCGACACCACATTAAATAATGTCACACAAAAAAAAAAATGTAAAGAAAAAATAAAAAAATTGTTTGGCTGTCATGTGTAAAATACCATAAAATCATAAACAATTATTTAATAGCCCCAAAAGTTACAAAAATAAGACTCCAAAAACATAATAAAACATTTAAATAAAAAATTTAGTAAAAAAACAAATAAAAATACACATTCTTCTATTTTGTAAAGATTCAATGCTTTTTAATAAAAGGGTGCCCCATTCAACACTCATGATTCCTTTGAACGTCAACGGATATTCATATAAAATTTATCAGTTGGAATCATTTTTAGCTCACAATAGGGGAAAGTAAAAAAAAGAAGTATAACATAAAAGAGTGGGCCTCGTTATTTAATTAATTTTACTTAAAAGGAGTTGTCTCTTCAACTAGCGGACATAGAAAAATATTTTCGGTGTAACAACAGATTTAAATACTTTAAATTAAAAAGCAAAGGGTATGCCCTTAGTCAGTGAAATTTAATGTATTTTTGAACCTTTACAGGCAAATATTGGAAATATGCACAGAACATGT
The DNA here is from genome assembly GCA_937654795.1 of Cistogaster globosa. Taxonomy (NCBI): domain Eukaryota; kingdom Metazoa; phylum Arthropoda; class Insecta; order Diptera; family Tachinidae; genus Cistogaster; species Cistogaster globosa. The sequence goes on from OW569406.1 coordinate 3,366,149, forward strand.
ATTGTTAATTTCTTTATATATAAAATTAAATATTACAGAGCGTCCCTATGGCTGATGTTTTTGTTATATATGGCTTTATCTTTTAAACCATTATGGGCAGATTTTTTAAACTTAAATAAAGTAAGTAATACGAGTGCTATGTCTAAAATAAGAAGTATAAAAGTATTAAAGGGTGGCCTAATAGCTGATATAATTTGACCTGTATTGCATTTATCTTTTGAATCATTATAAAGAATTAGTTAAAATCTATACAGAACATATAATGTCCGCTATAAGAAAGTACAAAATTTAAAATTGTTAATTAAAAGGTGACTCCACAGTTGATGTTATTTTTAGTATATGGCCTCTTCTTTCAAACGATAACAGGCAGGCGCTACACACTACGTTGTCGTGCTTTATGTGATACAAAGCAACAAGCAATAATAATTAATGGGTTCGACTATGTATTCCAACTTATCCTTTGAACCGTTATAGACAGACTCTTGAAGTTTAAGCAAATATATTTTCTAAGATTTTCACATTGTAAACAAATTTATTTGCTGGTAAAAGTTTTTGTCGTTTATAAAGCTTTTAAAATTATTTGTACCTTTCAGAATTCTATTTTCTTTTTGTATTTGAATATCTAAAATTAAGTGTTTTAGAATTAAAAAAACTGGTGATCGAAACTTGTTGTCAAAACTTGATAAACCATTTAATTTTGTTCCCATGCCCTGTTCTTGAAAACAATTAAACTCTAAAACAAAAATCACAAAGATCACGTTTGTGTAGATAAGAATTTATTTTTTTGCAACATCGTTATTAAATTGTTATTATGTATGAATAATTGCTTAAAAATTTTAAATAAAATTCGCATTAAGTTTGACCTAAATGTGAATATGCATTTATAAAGTTTTTTTCTTTTTTTTATGAAACTAATAAATATTTTATGACAATTGCAATTTATTCAAAAAAAGTGTATTTTATTTTTTTTTTTTAACTTTTTTCTTACAAAATTGTTAACATAGTGTTGTCACGCTATTAAGCTAATAATAAAAAGAAAATACAGACAGTGGGCTGATCTGAATAAAAATTGGAAAATGTTTGGATACAAATTTTTTTTTCTAGACCGGAAATATTGGTACACACACTATATTAATTCTAAATTACTGCCTACTGCGATTGAAAAACTAAAACCACTTCAATATAGGGACACGTTTTATATTTAAGTCTTGTTTTTAATTTCAAACTGTCTGTCTATTGAGGTTCATAAACTAATCCATATGCATGAAAATCACTTCACTATGGGGTGACCCTTTAATTTAAAATTATATTTTTCTACTTGTGGCAATAAGGCACATAATTTTACTAAACTGTCAAGTTTCTGCCTATTACAGTTCAAATTTAACAACGTTATTATGATTATCACGTCTTTTTCGAAGCACCCTTTAATTTTAAGTTTTTATTTTTTTTAGCGCCTTTACTAGTGACTCATCTGTAAAAAGAGTCTAACTATTATGGTTTAAAATCCCAACGATTAAAATTGTTCAACTATTTTTGTTAAATACTAAATTAATTTATTTTTAATTTATTTAACCAGTTGCACAGTGGGTCACTTATACCATTTTAATTTTTTTTTAATTTGTTTTAACCAACTTTTCAAATATAAAATACATTAACAAAATTTAAGTTAAAGGAAAATATTTTAATTTAATTTTGCACAGTGGTGCAAGTGGTGAAATTTATAAATTGCAAGAAAAATTCTGAAAATAAATATAATTTTATTTGGCATAAAAATTATATATTGAAAAACAAAATTGATTTTGTATTGCACACTGGCTTGCTTGCGTATACAGTGGTGCAAATGCCACAATTAATTAATTGGAATTTGTTTTTTAAATAAATATATGAAAAACAGTACATGTTTAGTTGTGATATAACAATTTTATATTGGAAAAAAAAATATTTTTAATTTGCACAGTGGGTTGAGTATGTAAAATATATAAAAAATTTAAACTGAAAAGACAACTAAATTAAGTAAAAATATACCACAATACATTAAAACATATTAAAGGAAAATAAAGAAAGTAAAACAGTTCACAATGGGCTATAAACACAAATATATTTAAGTAAAAATCTCACTCAGAGATATTTTCGCTTGTAATTTTATTTATTTTTTTTTTTATTTCAGCCTTAAAAGTATTTCACACCACTTTATTCTACCTTTAGCTGCACTGTTTTAAAATACTCTCACTACTTGAACATGCAAACCAAAAAAAAAAAAAAAAAAAAATACAAATAAATTTTGTTTTATTTTTGCAATTCAGCGAAAATACGGGTTTCATTTGACTTCAAAAATATTTCAATGATATTTTTGTATTGTTTTTATGAAAATTATACTACAACTCCAATAACTTTTTGTTTGCTAACACAATAATGAACGAAACTTTCATTGCATGTTTTAACATCAACATCAAAATCATCAGCAGTATCTTTCATAAGGCGTAACATTGTCATCATTATTCTCGTTAGCATTCAATACAATTCATTCGATTTATCCACTAAGGTATTGTATTTTATTTATACCTTTTTTGTTGTTGTTGTTGTTGTTTTTTTTTTCTGACTTATTTGTTTATACAACTCGTGGTTTATTTTGAGCTTGTTGATTATGTGAATTACTATGATGCTTAGATTCAGTCAATTGTTTGCTAACATCCGTTTTGATGTATTATTAGCTAGAAGGTACTAATCATAGTTTTACATAGAGTCTATTATTTAAAATAATATTAATTTTGAAATAAATAAATTCAAAAGCTTGGGATAATATGACAATTGCCACCAATGGCCGTTCTAAAGAGTTCGAGGTCATATTTAATTTTTATTATTTATCTATTATTTGTACTGTACAAAAATCTTTGAAAATATATAAAATATTCTCAAATAGGATCAATAATTTATTTATTATAAAATGGATTCTCCTGGCCATTTAAGTCAAATCGGCAAGCAGGTCTTTGTTTCTAAATGAGGCATATATCTTTATAGTCTGAGCCTAACGAAACTATCATTAAAATGCTTAAATTTTCCTTAAGATTAGAACAAATGAGAAAGAACATTTTGAGCAAAGTAGTTGTCCAGATAGGTGTAACATTATTTTTACACTGAACTTTCCTGGGTGTAAAACGACAACTCACTTTACCTGAACACTATATAGTTTTTCCTTTCATCTAATGCTGCATACACACAAGGCAACATCAAATGTAACAGGGCTTAGAAAGTAAATTTCCTTTTTTTGGTACAGACTAGGCAACCAGGCAGGAGCCATTTATAGAAACATTAGTTCTGTGTGCAGAATTACATCTGCAATTATTGTATGTAAAAGATCAAGAGAAGAAACTTAAAAAGAAATTAATAAAAATAAGAAGTAGAAAAAGAATACAACAAGGAAAACTGTTAATCTCTGTAAACATCGATACAAAAGAGGGAACATAGTGTTAAAAAGTAGGCAATACCAATAATTATAATATTTCAGGCAATATAATTAAAACATAAAAGGAAACATTAATTTATATAAGAAACATATATACACACGAGGGAACATTAATGGAAACATGCTGATATCTCCTACAATATTTGTAGCTAGCATTAAGACGAATTCAACCTTAAGTAGAGATATTTATAGAAAAAAAGACAAGTCACTAAAGCAAAAACTTCTCGTCTCAGACAACCGTTACGCTAATTTTCTTTTTAAGGCAAGGGAGGATTATTTATTATGCCGACTCCATAAAGAATATATTTTGAATTCTTATGCAAAGCAAAGTCGGTTGAGCGATCTCCGTCTGTCAGCTTGTGTTCGTGTTGAAGTCAACTTTACCAAGGCTCTTGATCAGCTAGAAAAAATTCAAATGGGCCAACCGGTCAGATATAATTTCAAAAATGTTGGTATTGAAAATCAGCAAGATCTGTTTATGTTCTTTGAGGCAGCGGGCTAAATTTCTCTATATATTTTTGGAACTCTATTTGATATTCCTGCAGGTTGTTGTGGTAATGACAAAAAATTTAATAAAAAAGGTAAGAAAAATTACTGCATTATATGAGGCGCTGATACGGTAACCTTTTCATTTATTACAATTTTCGATAAAGCTTTTTTTAAAGTAAGAATTTATAATAGAAAAGATTTTCTTATGCCGATTTATGGAGAAGGGTGTATAAGATTCGGCAGAGCTGAATATTGCTCTCTTACTTGCTTATTTTAGTTTTAATTTATTTAAATAAAATTATTTAAACAATTTTACAACCATTTAACTAAAGACTTACTCAGTCCAAATAAGGAAGTTAATAACCTTTTATCAATCCGGGGCTAAAGGTATCCCCTATACAATACAAGGTAAATAATTATTTTCGGTAAACCCTACAAATAACATATTGATACGCTAAAGACTTGATGTGGCTTATATTATAAGTAAGGTGCAGTTTAGAAAATAAGCCTCATAGTGTATTAGGAGATCGGTAGGACGACACTACCCATAAAAATAAATTGTTACTTCATTAAACCTATTTTGGATTATTTTCAGTAATAAAAAAATATTCTGACTAAATATTACTTGCAATTAATATTTAATTGCTCTATATCTGGTGAACTACAACAGAGATTCTCTAAATTTTATGTAGTTTATTGTGTCAGAATACCCCATCATACAAAGTGAGTATAAATTATTTTATAGCTGGAGAATGCCAGAAGTGAAACTATTAAAATTAATTTAAAGTTGCTTTGATAACAAAGCGCGTCTTGAGACAAATGAAAAGAGCTGCCTCCATAAAAAATATATAAATTGTTTCTTTAAATTTAATTTCGGTAACTTTGATTATAGACTACGTTTTTAGGAAGAGCTTCAAGGTCTCATATCATTACATGATTGATTTAAAACAATATCTGTTACAGCGTGTCATAATCTTAAATATTAATTTATGTACGGCTGGGGGACAGGATGATATTTGGTGAAACAGGATTGAAGATAAAAGTAGTCCCTTGCAAAACAAATATATTAACAATCAAATTTGGCATTATTTTACTTTTACATATTGATTTTTATTTAACCGTGATGAGGGTAGCATGTCATTTGTGGCTACACTAAAGCCAAATCTGAGAGCGTAGGTGTTCTGCTCAACATTTGGGGTTACAGAGTACTCAAATTACAATGATTAAAATTTTTCTCCCCAAATGATTTTAATTAACAAATTATTTATTTTTACCGTTATGATAACAAATATTCACATACACATACATAAATTTATTTATGGAAACCATAAAGAAAATTATGAAACAAAAAAATAACACAGACCGAAAAACCTGCAACAAAAACGACATAACAATTTAAGCGACAAGAAAAAAAATGAAAAATTAAACTACAAAATAAGAAAAAGTGTAAAACAAATTTAATTTAAACAAGTGAACAAATGAGTTATAACTGGTGGCTCACGATTTAATGAAAACTGGCTGAATGGAACAGAGCAGCTTTTGTTGTCGTTGTTGAAATTTTACCGTTATTGAAACACTGGCCATGTTATAAAATATTTAATTTCATGGGAGAAATTAATAAATAATCATGAGATTAATATGAATACACAACTGAATGTATAAATTTCATTTTTATTAATTTTAACCCAGGTACTTGTTGTTGGACGAACAAGAACACATCAAGAAACAAATTATAATAAAAAAATAGTTATCATATTTGCTGAAAAGATTTTTAAACAAATGAATTCTTCTAATAAGAAAAACTACCTGAAAAAAAAAATTTTAAATGTTTATTTTTTATTTTCGTTTTAATAACAAAAATTATCAAAGTTTGACAGAAAATATTATAAATTTGTTGTATATAAAAATAAAGAGTTAGGGATAGGAAAACTCGAGCAAGTTAAGCCTTAAATTTTCAAAAAATAAAAACTTTGTATAATTTAACTTTTTGACGAGAGCAAAATATGGACTGAAAGAAACTTTCATAACCACTATAATTAAAAAACATCTATAATTAACACTTCTAAATGTTCAGGAAACATACGAATAAATCTTCATGTGCGAGTTGGACTCACCATGACGGGTTCAATATCATGTCTGGGCTACCTTTTAATTATGCTTTTAACTTTTTACTTTTTGTATTTTTATTACTCTTTAAGCTATAGCACCATTAACGTGAATATACTGTCACAATGGGCACACAATAAAACTTGTTTGTTTGTGTTTATCCTTATAGCAGACATAGCAATGCATACTTTGCTCTTATCGCAACAAATTAAATTATTACCCCAATAAGTTGTGACGTAATATTCGGAAGCAATGTTATATTTATTTAACTTTTATAAAAATTAATGCTTAAGTGTGGATCTAATATGTGTAATATTCATTAATTCATTTTTATTTTTTATCTGTTCTTAGTCGCAATCCCTTAAGATTTTTTATCTTATTCTTTTGTGTAACTTTTTAAATTATTTTATTTCTTATAATTTATAGCCATGACGTAAAAACATTGTTTATTTTACTTAGCTTATTTTTATTCAATCAAACCTTAGTTGAGTATTGCATTTAGGTAAACGTTAACCTCTAAATTTTAACGTAACGTTTTCAAGTAAAATTAAATAAATTTGTATTTTATTTTTATAAAAGTTCTTGCTGAAGTATGTTGATAATGTTTTTATATTTATCATTTTGTTTTGAAATTTTTTTGCAGCGTTGCAAAATGCTTTTTAAGATAATAATTAATTAATATTAACAAACAGACAATAATAGACAATTGCTTTCCTAACCTATTGCGTCTTGACGTAGTCTTAATGCAATTATTTTCAAAATTTTTCTTTAAATTTTTTCTTTGTGTATTCTAATTTTATCACACATGAATCAGGTCTGTTATCAAAAACAGATATTGTTAATCTAAAAGTGTCGCAGTGTCGCAAGAATCTTTTTTATCTTATCTTTTCTAGGCCGCTTTTTTCCTTTTTTTAATTTAGTCTGTGATAAATTAACTACTTTAAACTTATTATTTTTGAATTATCTGCAAAAGTGTGTCAATATTTTTGTTTATATTTTTTTTACTAAATTAAATGAATGCAAAAACTATGACTGAGTTCAAAGTACTAAACTTTAACAAAATAAAAATATTATTTACGAGGATGAACACAAAAACAAAAATTATTCATATAATATGAGTTCATCTCGGCACAGCTTATAAGCGAAAATAGGATCAAACGAGGAATTGGAAGGAAAGGAGTCATCATGGCGTTAGTAATTACTAGAAGAAGAAAAACTAAAGAAAAATATTAAAATAAAATTGATCTGCAAAATTCTTTAAAAAGAAATAAATCTTTAATCTAATTTTGATTTAACATATTGCTGAACAGGGGCTTCTACTATAAAGAAAAAAAAATTCCTCGGGAATGTGTTAAAGAGCAAAAAATTTTAAACAATTTTTTTTAAGAAAGCGTGATCTCCAGCCAACTGTTTCAACCAGAAATAAATAACCAGAAATAACTTAAGCTTTACCCAAACGTACGAAATTTTGCAAAGGCCAAGTATTGGCTGAAAATTGTAAATAAAACGGACAGGGAACCTGCACAAAAGCCTGTAACAGATTTTTTTTTTAATGTACAGTGAATTTATTACAGCCCTCGTATATTTTAAAACCTATTTCTTTAAGTACTTAGTTTTAACAAATAGCATAAGTAACATATTCTTTAATTAATTATTAAAGTAAAAAAGATTTATTTTGTTAAATTTTAAAATTTAATTGACAGCACACAAGTCAAGAGCCAAGTCCAAAGTCATGTCAAAGCCACAATCATCATCATAATAGTCATAATATATTTTTAAATAACATTCATGGTCAAACTTTAATTGATTTAAAAAAATAAAACTTCTAAAAAGTATTTTTTTTTAAATATATAAAAAAATTGTAATTAAAAAACCAGCAGAGAAAAGAAATAATTTATAAATAATTTATATTTTTAAAAATTGTTTTTTTCTTGTTCATATAAAATTTCTTCGGTTAAGCACATGAATTGTAAAATAATTATTTTCAAAGACAGACGTTTATTATCTAGTCATTTGCCAACATTTTTTTAATGATTTAGCAAACATTTACCAAACCTTAGTTGTATGATAAAAATAACATAAATTTATATGACTTGAGTCAACAACAATTTAAGATGATGATTTACGTTATAAATTTTTGTTTTATTTAAATCAACAATAAAATCCTAAAACTTTTTTTAAGCTATAAAATAAAATAATTATTTATTTTTTGTTTCTAGTTGAGTTGTGTTAAAGATTTTTAGCTTAAACAGCAATAAAGGGAAGAATACAACTTGAAAGATTTTGAAAAACATTTTTTCTGAAAGTTATCCGACCGATGTAAGATTTCCAAGCTTTGAAGGAAAAAGAATAAAAATCTACGATTACTGTTTAATAAATATAAAGCGGGCGAGTATATTTCTTTCTTATTTCTACTGCAAAGTTTTTAGTTAGGCTTGGGTTTGTAAATTCATTGCAATCTGTTCAATTTAATTTTTTTCTCTTCTCTTCAAAAATTTGCATTTTTTTTTAAGTTTTAGCTAAAAAATATAAACTTCAGCCTGAACAAAATTTAAACAATAAACTATTTAACTTTAATATATGTTATAAAAATGTATTAGCTTGTATCAAGGTACATTTATTTTACTGGAAAAAAGCGGCTCTACAACAAATACAATATTTGTTAAGACAACATTGCATTTTATTGTTGCTTTGTGAGTGAAAATGTAAAAAATAGAAAGACAAAATAAAAGATAATTGCTCTAAAAACAAACGCTCTCTTAGTTCTGCATATGCTTGTTGTTAGTGTTTTTTTGGAATTCGTAAACAAAAAATTTAAAATATAAACCACTTTTGACATGTCCAACTACAAGCCAGCTGGGCAGACGACATTACCTAGTAAACTAATGTACCTTGGCTTGTATTTTTATTAATTTAAATAAATTTTATCTATATTTTGTAGCATCGCAAAGGGTTTTAGCTAAATAATTTTCAACTCTTAACTCTTATTGAAAATAGAATTATATGAAACAACTTTCAGCGGAAATAATTTTATTGCAATTATTGGTAACTAAGAAAAAATTTTCTTAATCATAAGAATTCTTACAACAAAAAGGATTAATAATTTTTCTATAAAAATTTTTTGGTGCCTACAAAATTTTGCGAGAAGAAAATATTTCTTGCTTACGAAAATCAAGACACAAAAATTTGTGAGGATTCGAAAAATTTTGCTGCAAACTATTTTGAAATTATATTGAAAATCTTATGTTTTTTACTCATAAAGTAGGAGTAAACGATAAATTTAAAACAACAAAAATTTTCCAATAAATAGAATTTACAAATAAACGATTTTTGGCCAAAAAGACGATTTTTATGCATAAAAGTAAAAAACGCATTATTTGAAAAAATTAAAAATACTTTATATTTTGGTCAAAATAAGCGCCTTTACTAATAAGCGATTTTTTAAAGAGGAAACGATTTTTTGCATTAAAATAAGAAAATGCGTTTTTTGCAATATTTCAACTTTTTTGCGACATTTTTTTCTAACCTTTTTTTGAAGCGGACGAGAAGTTTAATTCCATTTTTACACTAAACTGACAATTTTTTTGTTTGGTCTAAAAACGAATTTTTCAAAAATTTCAAGTATTATTTAATTGACTCTGATAGAATCTAGTGAAAAAGTCTACGTCCACAACGCAAGGTTGTCTGGTACTTAAAGTTACAATAAAAAGATTTATAAAAAAATATCACTTACTTTAGCCTAAATTACTCTTTTTATTAAAGAACAATATAAGAAAAATGATAATTAAAAGAAAATCTTACCTTAATTGTTTTACACAGTTTCAAATTATATTTAACGATAAGAAATGATCAACAGCTAAAATTAAACAAATAATAAAAAACAATTAGTTTAAAGCCAAAAATTAATAAAGAAAGGGCGCTTAAAGAGATGAATTTCTTGTATAAAAAAAAATCTTGCACTTTTAACAACATAATTTATATATAATTTTTTTAAGTACAAGATTCTCATTTTTTAATCTTTATATAATTTTATTTAAAGAAATTTTTTGCTTAAAAATATTTTTTTTTTAATTTTTTCTCGTTAATTTACATTCTTCAGTGTTTGTAAAAAAAACCAACAGAAAAGAAAAAACTTTAACTTTTGCCATAAGTTTAAAATAGTGACTCATTTAAGTGTATGAGTACAATAAGTGCAAAATGTGTGGGTTGTGTTATATTTTTCTTTTAAATTTTAGCGAAAGATTAAAGCTGCCAAAAATTTAAATTTCAAAGACAACAACAATATTTCAAAAACAAAATCTTTAAAATACACAATTTCATTAATATGAACCAATTTTAACATTTACGAAACTAACTCCAATTATGCCAGAGAAGGGAAACTGATGTATAATTAAGAGCCACTTATACTGTGCTAGCAACACCTTCCAATTCCTCTTCATGTCTTATCAATTGCTGTCAGAAGAAGCAACAAGCCTTTTGTTTAGATTTTGTTTTTTCTTCTTTTTATTAAATATTTTTTAAGTATTATTATTATTTTTTTTTTATTTTTCATATGGAACATTTTGAGGAAAAATGTCATAACTCAGAAAAAAGCAATATTTATTAATAAAATAAGTTGTTTTAAAGGAATATATCTATGTTAATCAAAAAAACTTTGAATATTTTTCTAAGAAAAAAACAAAAAAAAAAAAACCTTTTCTAGAGTTATTACGCTTTTCCTGCAAACGGGCAAAATATTTTTTAATGAAAATTTTTTTTCAAAAAGGTGTTTGTTTAATTACATATGTTAGCATATGTTTCTAAATTGTTGCTCATTAAAGTTAGTTTCTACACTCTTAAACATTTAAACATGAATTAGGAAGGAAAACACAAGAAAAATTCGTTAAAAACATACACTACAAATGAAATGTGTAAATAATTAGAAAGTAAATTTATAATCATAATAAAATGATTTGGTTCAAATGACAAAACGCCCACACATCAACTAAATCTCAAAATACTTGGAATGACAAACAGACGTTTTTATATTTCATTTCTTATTCGTTTTAAATCATTTTACACCTACAATTTCCCCAAAACAAACATTTTGTGCTAAACGGTGGCTTTAAATTAAAAAGATTTATGTGTTCGTTTTGGGTCTTGTCTTTTGATATTTATTTATTTAAATTTTAAGTCTTTTTTAGGAAAAGAAAAACTTTGGGAATAAAAAGTGGAAAATAATTTTTTTTATAGAAAAAGTTTAAGTTTTCTTGGAAAATTAACAATATATTTTTGTTGTTTTAATATGATAATAGTTAACTAATTATTATTTTATTATGTTTGGTTGAAGAATTATATTGAAGGAAGACTATCAATAAAATATATATTTTAGTGTTTTTTTGTCAGCGTCATTTTCGATAAAAAACTCTATTTAATTTTTTTTAATTTTTGTTTTTATATTAAAAAAAAAAGTGCACAAATAAATTTTAAATTACTTAAGAAATTAAATCTGGTGGTGCACCATTCGGCCTGGATTATGACACTGATATTTCCAGTGTGAATTTGGGTACAAATTGCTGCGTTTTGTCTTTTTCAAATATTAAAGGATACTTTTGATTGCAAATATAAGCACAAGAATTTTTCTGTTATTCTTGCGTAGATCATTAATTAATCTTCAATTTTCTATTCTCGACACTCGAAATACTTCATGTCTATGTAAGCAAACAACATTCTTGGGTTGAGGCTTCGTCAGACTCGAATTTGCCATCTTCTGTTTTACCATCTTATGCCTTTCTCAACCACCTTACTTACGACTGCTCTATACTGCTATTATACAGTTTACTGTTCATTCTTCACACTAACAGAAGCGCCTTTTTTGTTTAATTAAACATGCGACTTAACCTTTCCTTCTACAGCGCCTACGTAAAAATCGTCTCAATTTTTCCAATTTAGATACTAAAAAAAATTTGAACTTTTGTTTTTGCTATTTTTTCACCTTTAAACAACTTATTGCTTTGCAACAAATTAAAAACAATTTTGATTGCTTTATATTTCTGCCACCGATGGGAGTTGAACTCATGACCCAAATCTTAGTTTCGTTACAATATTATAACAGTTTTGAACTTTAATAATGTAAGTTTTATCGAAATAATAAAACTTTCAGGAAATGTTGCAAAAAGTTTAGAACTGGAGACAAACAAGACAATTTGCTTACATGGTCTATAGAAACAGAAGTCTACTCCATTAACCCCCCTGCAATATTAAATTTTAATTTTTTATTGCATCCATTTTTTCGCTATTTTTTGTTGATACTTTTTCCTTTGAAATGTTTTAATTAAGTGACCTGATTTTTACATTTTTTTTAATTTAGCTTAATTTTATCTCATATAGAAAACCTCTTACGTACGAATTGCAAAAAAACTTCCTTTTTTAAAAATTAAACTGAAAAATGTATTTATTATATTAATTTTTTTTAAGTTTTATTTTTAAAAAGCTATTGAACAGACGTTACAGATTTTTTTTATATGTGTCATACATACATACATACGAATTTATGTATTTAATATTTTGTGTTTGATTTTCCATCATACATATTCAATTTATTTTATGCTAAATACTTTTTTGTTAAGGCTGCTACTCCAGTGCTGTTTGTTTTATAATTTTTCAATGCATAAAGCAAAAATTTTCACATTGATATTCTTTTGACACATGTTTTGAAAACAAAAATACTCGTAAGATAAAAAAATTGATGACGTTTGCAACATTAACTCAAAATAAAATTGGCGTAAAAAGTCTTTTGAAAAACACACTAAAAGGTTTTACGGATTGAATGTAAACAAAACAAACGGAAATTAACGTAAAAACAAATACTTTAAGTGTTTTGCAGAGATCGAAAGTTTAGTACTATTGTAAATTATTCACAAAAAATACCATAAATAAAAACGAAAATCCTTTTTAACAAAAATTGAATAAAAAATGTTATTGCTTACCGCCAGACTAATTTTCGTTATTATATGTAAGTAATAGTAATCAATAAATTTTAAGATCCTGATATGTTGTAATAAATTTTTTAAATCGCTAGGTCCCTCTTTAATGCGGCCTGTGTTAACATTTCTCTTTATATTTATTTAAAAAACAGTAATTTCTTAACAAAGTCATGTTTACTTCTTCAATGAAAATAATATATTATTTGGAATTAAAAATTCAATGGCAATTTCATGTGAATTAACCCTGATCCTCTTATAACTTTTTTTAAAGCTCTAGTAAATAATTTAATATAAGACAAGAGACAAAAGGTTTTTCTGAAAAATAAAAATCATTTTTCCAGACGAAGCCCATTTTTGCTTGACATGCGAAATGTCTTCATTTGGGTTCCTCAAAATCCAAGACCGATTATTAAGAGGTCTTTGATTGCCCAACGAGTCACTGTCTGAAGGCATGATTAGGCTTTTTTTTGAAGTTGTCAAAAAGTGATTAAAAACTGTGATAATAGAATCGACATCTAACAGCGTGATCGTGGTGGACATTTGCCAGACATCATTACGTATTTATTCATATTCATTCTTCTTTTCATAATACAATAAAAATTTAAATCTTCTTCATCTGAGTTTTTTTTAGAAAACAAAGTTCTTGTTGAAAATCCCATTATTTATTTTTTTAATTAATTTACGTATTAGCCATTACTAACAATCAGCTTTAGAATCTTATATTTAATAATTACAATTTTTAAGAACCAACCAAGGTTAGAAATATGTTTTTATTTGCTGCTATCATTTGGAACTGGTCTCCTTAACATTCTACTAAAAAAGGACATGCCTCCTTCCAAGTCGAACATAGCCATAGATGTTCTTAAGCTGCTGTATACGAAGCACTTAAAACTTAAAGACAAAAACTCTTTGAAGCAAACTTACTTAATAGACGATCTGTCTGAGCTACCAGGAGCAGCCAAGGAACTTCGGTAGAAAGTTTATTGCCACAGCTTAGGACTAAGTATACTCACATAGGTCTAATTTTTGAGTTGATAGTATCATCTTTATGAGTGGAGTTGTGTTCTCAATTGAAAAATGATTTAGTTTCTTGGATCAATGTCATCTAACTTTTAAAGGAAAAAAACGAAAATCAGTGATCATGCTGCTGTAAAGAAATACGATCCAATCCAACCATCAGCATGTAAAACACACCAAACAGTCTGAAAGTTATGAAGAAGGATCTGTTGTTGGTAAGTCTTTCTCCAAATGTGACATTAGTTTATTAATGAACCCATTAAGCCAAACAAAATTAGCTCTACCACCGAGCACAAGATTTCGTTTAAAAGTCAGAACAGTTGATGATTGATGTTCAAAGTAAATCCAGAGGAGTTAGTAGTAATTTTTCAACTTTCAACTGATTCATGATGATTTGCTAGAGTATACTGATCATTAATGTCGAAGAGTAAGTTCACTATGACAGTTCGTTTACCTTTCGTAAGTTTTATCGCGATTCAAAAAATACCAATTTTAATTATATCGAGACAAATTAAAAAAAATGTAATAATTTTCAGCTTGGACACAATGTTGGCATAAGCCCCAGGTTCTCCTCTAATGATCTTTATAATAACTCACTTTTAAAAGTTTATAAAAATTTCCCCAAGGAACTTGATTATCGCACAGTTAATTTTTTTAAAGAGATATTTTATCGTGTGATAATTTTTTTATTATGTTTATCTACCGTACAGCAAAAAAGCGCTTAAGTCTTATTAGTAATTTTATCTAATTTTTCTGAATTTTGCTTTTAGTATTTAAGTTTCATCTATTACTTTAGACATACTATTTTATTTTCCAAATTTCTCTTTTTTCTTCACACTAATAACAGAAGCTATCATTTAAAAAATTAAATTTTCCACGCCTGTGTGTGTTTAAATGACCTGACCTCCTGGTATCTCCCTCTATTAGTTTTTTTTGTTTTGTTTTTTATAGTATTTGCACTATGTTTGTGTGGAGGTGCTTATATTATACACGTTTGTGTGACTGTGTGCGTAGTATATATTCACACCCTTCGTTTATCTGTAATTGACACACAATTCCTCACACAAGGATAAATTTCATGTATTCATATTGTCAACAGAAATTGACATGATTTTTGCCTTTACATTTTAAAGAATAATAGGATTTATTTCAAGGCAATTCTGATTTATTAAAAAGGATATTATTCTAATATTTTAATATTATGATTGAGACAAAAGTTGAGGTTAGATCACGTATCACAAGTTGTTATCAATTATGTGGGTGTGTTTATCCCTGATACTAGTACTAGTCACAGGCACGTGCTTTTGACTCGTTACTAGTTTGTCTTAATGTTACAATAGAAATAGTTACTCTAGCCTCGAATTATCAGGTAGCGAGAGAGAATGAAAGGGAGGAAGAGAGAGAATGAGACTTACAACTGAAAAATTATTATTTTTTCATTTTCATTACGATGCAGTGCCATGTTGCTGTTGCTACTGAAGAAGCCCTGTTTATTTACTATTTTATTTCAATATACAGGGGCGAAAGGGCCTGCATATAGAGCGAGAAACCAGCTAAACATCGAACTTCTTTTTTGAGAATATTTTTTACAGGAAACATTTTAACAATTAAAAGACTATTGGAACAAAAATCATGTTAAAAATAATTCTATTTGCGAAAAAAATTTAAAGGGTGTTTTTTCAAGACGTATACAATTTTTTAAACAAACTAAAATAAAGATAAATTTTTAAAATAAATCTACTTTATTTCAGGGAGAAACATAGGTTATAATTCATATATTGATTTTTGGCATATGACCGACACGGCTGGTTCGAACATATTCTAATCTGTTGACCGGATTTTCGATGAATTTTTACATTTGTGGTCGTTATCGCCAACAACACGGCAAATGTTACGCTTGAAGTAAGTAATCGTTTCATACTTATTAGTGTAGACTAGCGACTTTACACTTCTCCACAGAATTAGTCTACAGGCGTTAAATTGCAAGGTCAATTTACGGATCCAAAATGTGAAACAAAAGTTTCAATTATGGCACGAACAAAGTAATATGTTGTTCTTGCTTATCAAGGCTTTACAATTGATGAACCAAAAAGTCAGAAATCATGGCGGTCACTATTGACCTTCCGTGCGATAAGCTTTACGAAAGCAATAAATTCTATTGCACAACTGTACGACGCCTCTGTGGATGCGTATTGTCATTATGGCACGTGCTGTCTGATATGTTGTCCACAGCTCTTGCACATCATGGCTGTTCAATTGATAAATGAAAAAGTAGAAAATCATGGCTCCTTAGCGGTCACCATTTACGTCCTCTATGCTACACTCGACAGCAGCAATGACTCCTTCTGCAAGCATTGTATGATGTTTCTATGGATGTTTATTATCATTAAGACGAAACATGGTACAAAAATGTTCGATATTTAATCAAATTAATTCCTCTACTGGGATTTTTATGTTGACCGTAGAAAGAACGCAATGCGTTTCCCACTGTGCGCTAAACACTCACGTGATGTTTTCTTCTTTGTTAATTTTACTGTTTCGTAGTAAGACCTACTAATAAGGGCTTCTGTTATTGTTTATTTTTCTGACAATGAAATAAAATTGGTTAAACTCCTTGCGGTCACATATGTTTCCTGCATTAATTTATTGTCACTCCAATGACGCTTTTCTTGTCATTTCTATATTTTAAATAAATTAGTTTTATAAAATTCCTAAATTGATTTGAAACTTAAATTTCTTGTAATTAATTAAACATTAAGAAAGCATGATGGTGCATGTCTTTGTATGATGCTGTAATAGCAAGCTGAAATATTTAACATTAAAAACCTCACAGAATAAAAACATAATTTCTGCTATGTAATCTAATGGAAGGCATTCAATTAATTACAAGAGTAAAAGACAAACAACAGAACATTTTAGCCGCAGTAGCAGCCGCCGCATCATTAGTAATTTGAGACGTTCGCTTTTCAAACGCAAGTAATGGTAAATTGCTTTAGGAGAAATTCATTGTTAGCCGCAACTAACACAAACTAATGAAACTACTACTTATGTAACTACTAATAACAGTTATACTATTTGCATTATGAAAATATTATTTTATAATTATAATCCTCACACATGAAATGGAACCAAGAAGAACGGAATGCCAGAAGGAAAGTATTTATAACTTTTACTCGCATTTTAATACATAAAGGGACAAAAACTGAGACGATATATGAAAAACGAGAACTTTAATAATATTAATAATTTCATCTTCATATAAAATTTAGAAATACACACATGTTTCTTTTGATTTTAGTAAAAGCCAGGTATTGTCCTTATGACAGCATGATATACTTTTGTTAAAAAAAAAATTCATTAAAACACATGCTGCGTGTCTGCAACATTTTAATCATTTTGATATCAAGTTTTAACCAGTGTTTGGGTTTAAGAGTGGTTTTTTTTTAACATAAAACAAAAGAATACTTGCACAAGGCCGGTCTCAAAGAGGATGTTTGACAAACAGGACGAAAGAAATATAAAACATATATTTTTTTTATGTAGCAGTAACATTCAAAGGAGGGTTAGGAATTTTAAAAAGGAAAAAGTGAAAAATTTTAACCAGAGTTAGTTCATGTCGTGTATAACAAAGGAATATTGTGACGTGGATTAATGTTATGAAACACTTTTAAGTGATTATTAAATGGAAATATTGAGAAAATATAAGGAATGAATTAAGATAAACCAATAAAAATTTTATCCCCAATAATAAAAGAAAATAGTACTTAGTGAAAATTGCTAAAAATACTACATTTTCATGCAGTATTAAATAAGAAAACAAAAAAAAAACAAAATAAAACCAAATAGATCTATAGACTACCACAATAAATTTAATAAATAAAATACCAATATTTTATACTTAAATTTTAAAAGAAGTAAAAATACTACTTTTCTTAGTTGAAAAAAAAACTGTCCATATTTTAAAAAAAAAGACACAATTAACCAACGGATCATAAATAATTAAATTTTTTTTCATCTTTTTTAAAAAGTATGAATTTACTACATTTTCTTAAACAATATATAATCAAACAAATTTACTTTATAGTTAAGAAAATTGTTAGGTCTGCTAAAAAATAAAATAAATACTTTAGTAAAAAAATTATTAAATGTACTTTTAAAAAGGTATCAAATATACTACTTTTTTGACAAAAGTTCCCTAAATTTGTTTATAAATGACAATATCTTATTTTGATATGTAAAAATATCTTGAAAGTGGACTTCTTTTTGCTAAAAATGAATTCTTAAGGAATAAATCTACTACTTTTTACAAAGTCAATTAATATTGCATTTTAAATTAAAAACGTCTTCAAATAAAGGCACAACAAGCGAATGTTTGTAAAAGCACTAAATCTGATACGTTTTTTAATGTGTATTAAATGAAAAAAAAAAAAAATATTAAAAAACAAAAACGCATAAGGATACATAAAAGTTTTAAGTAATTGACTGAAAGTTTTTTAATGCCTAAGAAGTAAAACTTACGAATAGTACGAAATCTACTACCTTTTTAAAAACGGTGCTTAAGTTTAATAATTACTTTAAATTAAAACGTTTTTAATTCGATATCTTAACAATACTCTTTGTGTAAAAGGCAATGTTTAAATTTAATTTCTACTTCTATTTCTAGTACTAATTTTTTAAAATTTCTAAACAAGCAAAAGTTGATTTTTTTTAAATGAAATCTTAAGAATTCAAGTTATCAATATTTTTTGTTCAAATGTGAATAGATCGTATCCTAATACCTTTTTAAAATGGCCCAAAAAGTGAAATATTATTTCAAACTAAAAGCTTTTTCTGCGTTTCTATACCTCAATAGCACATAAAACCCAGTGATTCAACAGCACTTCTGAAATAATACAAAACAGTAGCAGCATGTCGTCTAAGCTATTTATTCAATATTTATTTCAAACCCAAACGTGTTATTTTTGATAAAACATTGTTTGTGTTTTGTCCTTTAAGAGGGTGAAAATTATTGTTATTGTCGTTTGTCATTTGTCTAAAGATAATGATGACAATAACAATGATACAATGTTGATTACAAATACTTGTAATTTATTCGTATTTTATTTTTAAAACATTTACAACGATGCATGTTCATTGTTTTTATTGTGTAAAAAAGTACTCTCGTACACTTGGCACCAGGCAAGTTATAACAAAAAAATTACACAAATTGAAATCAAACTGGGGTTGTTTTTTATTTGCAAAAATTTCACAGACTCAATTGTTTTATTTTTATGGGATTTCATTATATTTTTAATCATCATTATCAAGAGTGTCTTTTTTGCCTGTATCTGCAATAAAAGTTAAGCGACCTGGCATCCAGCAGTAGCATAAGCTGAAGAAGGATGATTAAGGACGACAGGAAATTGTTGCAATTTAATGTCTGTTGCCCTTTCTCCGTTTCATTTGAAGACTGAAATGCTTAACAATTTGTTTGAATAAATTTATACATTTTTCGTTTTTGTTTAAAGAAACCCTTATTTTTAGACAATAATTGGTCGTCATAAAATTTGTTTGCTATTTTTGCACGTTTTACTTTTTCGTCTTATTTTGCAGTATTTTTAAAATAAACGAATTTTTGCATTATTATTTCTGACTCTAAAGCATAAAGTTGACATTTGTCCTCCCTAACTATACATTATTTATATTTTTTTCTTTGACTTAATTATCATAAAACTTTTGCATACATTATGCAAATTAATTTTTTGTTAAAGGGGTTGTTTAAAATTTTCGAAAAATTATAATTTTTGCCATTAAATTGGAAAAAGAAAAAAATTTAGTTTTTTTTAGAAAATATGACGTAACTATCATATGTTTTTTAGGTACCTTTATGTCTTGAAGCTAGTTGAAGCGGTTTAGAAAATTGTCTTTTATTTGTCTACATGGAAATATCCTTTTAAGGATAATTGACAGAAAGTAGATATGTACAGT
This sequence comes from Cistogaster globosa, assembly GCA_937654795.1. Lineage (NCBI taxonomy): Eukaryota > Metazoa > Arthropoda > Insecta > Diptera > Tachinidae > Cistogaster > Cistogaster globosa. Next base: position 3,386,156 of record OW569406.1, read on the forward strand.
TTATAAAATTTAAAAAAATTGCATTTCAAAATAATAGTGTTAAAAAAATATATAAGCGAAACAGGGCTACAGTAAACCTAAAAACGGAGACGCTATAAAGTCAGTACCTTTTTAATTTAGTACTTTTTCAAAATTTTGTAAAGTTAAAAAAAAATAAAAAGTTCCTAAAAATTACTATTTATGTATAATACCTTCAAAATAGTTCTATTTTGGAAAAGTACTTTTTTCGGGAGAGGGGTTACTTTAATTGACGAATGTATTAAAATGATCAAAACGAAAATTAAAAGACGTAAAAATTAATCGAAGATAGTTTTCCTTTAGCAGTGACACAAATCACTTCGTTTTACAAGAGCAAAAAATTTAGTACTTTTTAGGGTAATAACTATGTTTGTTTTTTTTTAACAATTATTTGCAAAAAAATATATCAGTTATTTTTAATAAATAATGATGTTTTCCGTTGAAGTTTTTAAGCACAATTTTTCAGTACTAATTTTTAAAAAAGTAGTAGATTTCTTAAATAGTACTTTCTTAAATAATTTTTTGATTTTATATAGCCATTAAACTAAGTAACGGTTCAAAAACTAGTTAACATTAAAAACCTTAAAACACAATTTGTTAACTAAATACATTTTTAAACGAGAAGTAGTAAATGAAGTATTAAATTAAATAAACTTTAAGAAGAAATTTAAAAACTTAAACTTAAATAAACAGTCCTTAAATATGTGGCCGGCTTTTAGCGAGTTTTTTTTAGTACTTTTTGTTAATATAAGAGATTTTTCCTAATACTATTTAATAACTCTATTTAAATTATAAAAAAAGATCCTGCCTGTTAAGCTTCTTGAAAGATTAATGAACTCAAAACTTTTTTTTAAAGCTTTCACTACTGCTAAGAGGTAGAAGAAGAAGAACGAATGAAGCAAGCTCAATTTATAGATGCTGGGAATTGGATGAAAATAAAAAAGTAGATTTCACAAAATTTAAAATTTTTTCTTTAAAAGTGTAGTGAATTTAATACTATTTTCTAGAAACAAAAAAAATATTTTTTATTTGTTTTATTACAAAAGTTTAACATTTAAAAAAAGATAGTTAATTTATTAGTTTTCTAATGAGCAGTATGATTAGTACTTTTAGTAAAAATACTAAATCACCAATATTCTTAAGAAATATTTTTGCTTAATGTTATAAGATTGCTTTAATATTAAAAGATCTTGATATATACACTTTTTGCAAAAATAAAAAAAAAATGGTAGTATGTAGTACATATAGTAGTAGATTTATAACTTTTTTTAAGTACATGTAAATACTGTATAAATGAATTTAGGGCAATATTATCGCTCTAGACATTCATATTTAAAGGTACACACAGATAGTAGTTTTTCTACTTTGTACAAAAATCGTAAAATTCGATTTTTTTAAGCACTTAAATTTGTAATTTTTACAAAATATTAAGGTAGAAAATGTTGGTACTTTTTTGTTTTTATTATTGATATTTTTTTTACTATAATTTGCAAAGCCACTTTCAGAGTTACTGAAAAAAGGAGTAAATTAAATACCTTTGGAAAACTTTTTTTCACACATTTCACACATGCCTAAAGGATTAGGTACAATTATATTAAACAAAATTAAATTGTATCATTTATTAACTACTTAAGAAAGTAAATGAAAAATAATGATGATCAATTTTGTTTTTATCTGGACACAATACAATTTTTATTTATCGTTTACTACTTTTTTAATTTGCTGTTACGGCGGATTTTCTGCTAAAAGATAATTTTATTAAATTTAATTACAATTAATTTCCTTAATACTCTTTCAATAAAGTAATCTTTCTTTCACCTTTAAAAATATCACCGGATTATAACAATGTTAACAATTACTTTTATTTGTGTAAAAAGATTAACGCCTTCACACCCTGGCTCAAGATGTCATTGCGAAACATGTCTACTTTTTAAAATTCATTTTGCATATTTTTTTTCTGGTAAATATTCTATCATTTGCTTTTTCTGTCACATCGATAATCATATTTCAGTGACTATTGAACCAGGAAGCATTAGAAAGAACATGTTAAGCCAAACCGTTTATAGAAATGTACAGAAATCACAAACAGAGAAAAGAAAAGTATAAAAATCAGCAAAAAATTGTCTTAAAAATAAAATAGTTGTTTTGATTTTAAAATGAATCTCACGTTCTAACTGCTGCTACTCATTCTATTTGAATTGGAATTGGCTTTATGCCTTTGGTGCTTAAAAGAATATGTGAATAATGTCATTCAATACTTCACAAAAGACTCGTTAACAAGAATTTTGTCTGCTGTTTTAGATCGTAAAGCTAATTCGATATTTAAAATAAGGCGGTTCACTTTCAGTGGATTTTTTATAATTTTAGTTTTTAGTTTGGAATTTATGCTTAAACTGCTGTAGAGAAAAAAATTTTTTTTAACTTCTTCAAAAAGTAGTAATTTTACTACTCTTTTAAAAAAGGTATATTTTGAAAACTTTAATTATTACTACGTCTGGAATTTCTGGTTTTTATTGAAATTATTTTGTTTACTGCGTTTTACAAATATCAGTATTTTAACTACTTTTTATAAAAAGTAGTGTTATATATTCGCTGTTATAAAAGTTTTGCTACTTTCAACTAAGTTATGTTATGTTACTTATATTTTGAGAAAAGCTGCAGTTTTATTTTTTCCAATTTTTATCGAACAATTTTGCTTTTAAAATAGTTAATTAAATGTTGCCATATTTTTTACTATAAAATAAAAAATATTTTTATTTTTATTATATCACTTTATTTATTAGTGTGCCTGTGATACTAGATTTTTAACTTTGGTATTATATCTTTTCAAAAAGGTAGTATTTTTGATCCTTTTTGCGAGGTTTTATTTTGTATGTAAGATTTTTATTTATAAATTTTCAAAAAAAATTAGTAATATGTTTGTCATCTTTAATTGAAATTTTTTACATTTGCTGTCTTTAATAAAGGTACTATTTTTACTACTTTTTCTATTTTAAAATTTTTTTCAACTTTTTGTTAAAACATATGGCTTTTAAGAATACTATGATGCTTATTTTATTAATTTTAAATATTTGAAAAATAATTTAATGTAATTTTTTTTTACTACTTTTTTAAAAGTTGGATTTTTTAATTTCATACTTTTCTCTATGATTATTTTATATTTGTTATTTTTATATGTTTTAATTTCTAACACATTTTAAAGAAAACCAATTTTTATAAACTCACGTAAATTTTTGTTATTACTAAATTATTTTTAATGACTTTGGCAAACATATTTCAGTCAACCTTAAAATCTCAGTAGCCATGTCTCATACTTTATTATTTTTTATAATGAACTTTTATGTATTTTTAATGTATTTTATGTGCCTGATCACAATCTGTGTGTAGACAATTTCTGGGTTTTCATAAAATTTCAATGGATATTTTTTTAGAACAAAATGTGGGTCAAATCATCTATTCGTTTGAATGAGAGATTTTTCTTTTGTTTGACAATTGACCGCATATTTTTGGTTATAAAACTATATTCACTGTTGATACTTATTCATGATTGGAACAAAATTAAAAAAAAAAAAACAAAAAAAAAAAAAATACAAAAACTAAACGAATGATATACAGATTTAGTCTGGTTCTATTGTTTTTTTTTATTCTTAAATAATTTAGAAAGTTTAATAATTTATTTTCTATAAAGTGCTGGATTGGTTTATTTTATATTTTGCGCATTAATAACGAGCTTTGAATAACAATTGTAATTTTTTTTTTTTTTTAATTTTATTGTTTTTTCATATCTGGTAATAATGATTGGGCGGTTTGTCATTATTAGGAATGTATTTAAAGGTTAATAAACCTATTAAAAAGAAATTATAGATTTGCATTTTTATGCCAATAATATTCAATAGCATGAGTTAGTAATATTGTAGAATTATTGCTTAAGAATTTTTAATAACATAAAAATAGGGGTGAACAGCTTTTAACATTGCATTAAAAAGCAATATGCATTTAGAATAACACATAAGAAATATATTTGCAAAAAAATAAACAGTTTTAAATGGTAATAAAAAAATGCTATTTAAATTTAGAAAAATAGTAAAAATAAAATTTAAATTAATTTTTTTCGACAAGATTTAGTAAAGAAGTACAAAATCTACTACTTTTTTAAAGATAACCTCTTTTTGTGTAACTATTTCCCAGTACACTGATCGCAAATTATTACAATATAAAAAAAAAGATATTTGAATGCCATTGAATACTATAAATTACTGGCTTAACAATAAGTTACAATTTTACTCCTTTACGTTAAATGTTCGACTAGCAATCATTTAAAAACAAGTTCTTAATTTACTACTACTAAATTATCCAAAATTAATTTATTTTAGCTTCATATCTTGAAAACAGGCATAAAAGTAACTTTAAAGTAATTGTGAAAAAAGTACTAAATCTACTAATATTTTCATAAAGTTACAAATTAAAAAAAAAAAATTATGAAATATGTAAATATGTAAATAATAACTTGAAAATTAAGAATATGTCAAAGAGATAGGAACATTTACAAAAGGCATTAATATTTTTTTTATTTTCACTTAACTCCCTAAAATTACCATTAAAAATAGTATTGTTTTATTGAAAAAAAAACTACAAGACTTGTGATCAAAATGCAAAAAAAAAATTATTTGAAAAAAGCATTGATAAGTGAGTGAAACCAAATTAGTATTTGTTAACAGTTTTTTTTAATGTACTAAAATTTTAAAAAGTAGTAGATATACTACAATGTTTTTTTAACAGCAAACATTAAAAACATTGCGCAAATATTTAAAAATATTGCATAAAATTTAGGTTTGCTTCCAAAAAACATCAAAAATTACAAATATTTTGAAACAAGTAGTGGAAAAACTACCTTTTTGAAAACGGCGTTAAGCCAAAAAAAAAGAAGAATATTATATTGAAATGAGTTGTATAATTTTTTAATAAGAAAAGGATATAAGAACTAAAAACTGATTTTTATAAATAGTAGTAAAAGTACTACGTTTTGAAAAGTAAAATTAAGAGGAATGAATAGTTATAAAATATTTAAATGAGTTCTGTAGTTTCAGGAGCAAACAAGAACTAAAAATTGATTTTTTTTCAAGTAGTAGAAATACAATAAATAATATAAAAATTTAAAGAAAAATTAAAAAGTTGAATAGAAATTTTATTCGATCCTCGTTAAAGACAGAAAAACTTACCACAAAGACAACTCTGACAAAAGCACAAAGCAAACACAAACTAATTTTTATTTTGAAATAAGTAGAAAAAATATGGCTTATTGGCCTATAAAAAAATAATAGGTTTAAATATCAAGATGCTGTAAATAGTGTTTTTGGGCAAATATTGCAGAAGCTAAAGGCATAAAACGTAATTCCATCGACAATAATCTTCTGGTTTTTGCTTTAATCATTGTTATTTACAAATAATCTTTGTTTGTTTTATTCAAAAAGTTTGATTAACTCAGTCTTTAAATAATTCAAATTAAAAAAAAAAAAAATAACAAAAAGCCCCGAAATCATATTTTTTCTCATGAAACTCACTTCATTCAAAGCCAATAAATTTTTTAAAAATTAAGTTATCTTCTATGTGTTCGTTAAAGCTGTCTTTAGAAAGGTAAAATAGTTGTACGTGATTGCCTGACTACATATTTATATAAGCGTTTTATGTGCAGAGACTTCATTCAGTATTTTATTCATTGGGAAATTCTTGTTAAACAATTTCTTAAGCTTATCTTTATATAAATGTGTAAAGTGTACTTAGGGTTAGTTGAAAAAGGTATGAAGTAGATAAAGATTAAATTATTATATTTAAAATAACTACAAAAACCAATTATGGGAAAATGTAAATACTTTTTATTATAATAAAGTTAATAATTTTTAAAATTTATTAATTTTAGTAAGTAGCAATAGTAAATTTAATGCTAGAGAATTTTTCTGAAGTAGTTAAAATACTACTTTTTAAGTAGTAAAAATGATACCTTTCAGATAGTAAAAATGCTACTTTTGAGTAATAAAGAGGCAGTTGTTTAGACTAAATATTTAAGAATATATTTAAAGAATGACAAATGTTAAATTGCCTACTTCTAAAAAAATATTAAAAATACAATCATTTTACAACATTTTTAGATTTGTTAAAAAATAAGCAAAGTTTTAAAAGAAAAACCTTTAAATGGAAAATAAAATACAAGAAAATACAAAATAAGTATTTTACGAAACGATTCTATTTGTTGTTTGTTTTTACACGAAAAATTTGAAAATGATTTGTTTAAACTTTTTCTTATCTGTAAAATGTGTATCTAATGTGCTGTTTCTGTATTACAGGCGTTCAACTCGTCTGAAAAATTTGTATGAAAAGCACTCAGTTTTTTGAGTTATTTTCATACAAATTTTCTAGACGATTTTATGGCCTGTAATACAGAAACAGTACATTAGAATAAAATACAAAAGCCTTTTGTTAAAAGAAGTAAAAATACTACTTATAAAAAACGTAATAAACATATCAAATATTGCGCTTGTAGTTAAATCGGAAGCATAGGTTTACTCTAACAAAACAACCTAAAATATTTAATTTTCTTAAAAAGTAACCGAAAAATACTTTTTACTTACAGTTTCGTAGCAGCTGCAAATATGCATATACTACTGAATTAAACGTTACAACTTTTAGAAAAATTAATTTTTTTTACATGTTTCCTTAAAATTTTATAAATGTCTGGTTTGTATATATTTTCAAATATTAGTAAAAATATTACTTTTTTTTAATAGTAAAAATGCTGTATTTTAAAAAAAAAATATGAAAAAGAAAACTGCCACAATAGAATTTTTTTTAAATAGCAGTAAAAAAGTAAGTTTTAAAAAAAGGAGTAAAAGTTCAAAATTTTAATGAGTATTTTTCTGACCACCAAAATAAATAAATAAAAATAAGACATAAGGCAACCCACCAAAGTGCAGCAGATATAATACTTGCTTTAAAAAGTATTTAGTAGTATATTTTGATAGTTTTATCTTTAAAAATATTTTTTTTGACTCACCTTAAGACAAATTAATTGCTGTTTTCATTTCTGAAAGAAGAAAAAAATTTAATATTTATTTAGATTATTTATATAAAAATCATTACTATTTTTATGAATTATTAACAAATTTTATTTTAAAAAAATTCTACTTTGCTGAAACCATACTATTTTTAAAGGTAATTATCGTTACTATATTTAAGTTACATTCGTAAGGACTTTAGGAAAAGGTAGTATTTTTCTATTTTAGTGTATTATGACTTTTTAAGCTTTTTGATATTTGGTGTAGAAGCTAACTCTTACCAAGTATTTCTTTATTTCTAACAACAATTTTTCCTTTTTAAGGAGTAGTTAAATATTTTAAGAAAGTAGTTTTTTTTAATTTAAGAAAAGTTTTATCATTTCAGATTTTTTTTTAAATTTTATTTTTTTATTAAGAGATTTTATTTAGGAATGTTCAAAAATTTTATAGATGTATTTAAAACATAAAAAAAGTATTTTTTTTTTACTACTTTTTTAAGGCAATATTTCTTTTTTTTAACTTGTGCAAATCACATTCTTTTTTTGCATTTTTTAATATTGATGAAACTTAATTTTTTATAAATTCTTTGGTTTTGAAAAGGTAGTCAATTTACTCATTTGTTATAAGGTTACTATTTTGAAACTATATTTGTTTTACATTCAGGAACTCAGATTTGGTATTTACATTTTGCTGTTTTTTTTTGCAATATTAAGTTTTACTACATTTTTGAAATAATAAGAAAACTGTTTTTTATTCTATTAAAAATATTTAAGTAATAATTTTTAAAAATTAAATTTAGTTGCAAAATGCTGCCCACAAAAATAAGCTATCGCTAAGAAAATATAGCCTTTCATACGTTGGCTATAAAAGCACATAGAAAAATATAAGTTTTTTTAAAGCAAGTTCTACAGTTAAAATTAATTACCTACTAAATCAAGCTCATTAAAATTTCCAAAATATTTACCATTAAAAAATCCCATAAAAAGAGGTAGTAAATATTAATGGCCGTCCAATAAACTTAACTAAACTCTTATTGCTGTCGTATATTTCTAATCTTTATGCTATCAGAGTCAAAACAAAGAAACTATTATAATAATGATGCCATAATGTTGAGTTGTTTGTCTAACTAACTATAAGTAATTTTTATAACCATCATTATAATTTTTAACGCTGCGTTTTAACAGAAGCGGAAGTTAATCTCTGGTTAATTTTTTATTTTATAACTTTAACAAATTTAAATTTTGTATTTAGAACAAAGAACAAGATTTAGAATATTTTTGGTTGAGAAAAATAACTCAAGTATAAAAAAGTTTTTTCTTTTCTTTAGACAGCAAAAGAAAATAGATCACTAAACGTAAAAAACGTATTTTTCACATTAACTAATTGACTTGAAGTCAAAATTTTGTAGTTGATAAACTAAAGAATACCAAAGGTCAATGAAACGGGAAGAGTATATAGTTTAACTCGTTAAATATAGTTTAACAGTTAAATGTTTTAGAGTGTAAACTCAAAAAAACCACCATAACCAATATTATCTCTAAGTAGATACTTTTTTTATGAAAAACAAAAGATAATTTTTAATAATTTTCTTTTTTAAAAAGCAATTAAAAAATGAAAATTCTTAAAAAATAAATATTTTTTATATTTTACTCCAAAAGTACTTTTTTAAACAGAGACTTTACTTGCTACTACAACTACATGGCTCACATTTTATTCTCGTTTTTTGCGTTATTTACTCAGAACTTGTTTTGCTTTATAGAGTGACAAGGTAGGAAATAAATCTTTCTCTAAATTAATATTGTTTTTATTGCAATAGTACCAAAAAGTACTTTTGTTCAATTAATTATTTTTACTAAGTTTAGTTTTTCTATGAAATTTTTACACTCTATTACTAAATTTTAAACAAAATAATGTTAAGGTACTTTAAAAAAAGTACGTTTTGTTTTTAAAACTTTTTGGAAATTATTTTTTTCTTGAGAAATTGTAAATCTCTCTTAATTTATTTTACACACAAATATTATTATTTAAAGCACTTTTTTAAAAAGTAACTTTTTGTTTTAAATACTTTTTAGAACAAATGTTTCCTTTAAAAAATTGTTATACTCTCCTACACAGAAAGACAATACTTTAAAGTGCTTGTTTTGGAAGTACTTTTTAGCTTAAACTAATTTTTAGTAATAATGTTTGCCTTAAGAAAATTTATTTTCTCTTATTTAGTTTTACACACAAAAAATATTTTAAAAGAAATTTTTTTTATTATTTTTTAGGAAATAGTTAAAAAAATATTTAAAGGTATTTTTATAAAAAGTACTCTTGTTTAAAAAAAAGTATTTTTTGAAATTAATGTTTACACTTTGAAAAATATTTTTCTAAAATGTGCGATAAACCATTTTTTTGAAAGAATTTTTAACAAAACCATGAAGTCGAAAATTCGGTCTTTTTTTTTTGTTTTTGGTTGTTGCGGAACTCAATAAAGATTTATTTATATAAAAAGATGAATTATCTTATTTTTTTATTCATGACATGTAGTTTGGTTGCTTATTAATTTTATATTTTATTTTAACCTTCTTACGCTGTTGATATGATTTAAAAATATTTGTCGATGTACCGTAAAAGGTGCAAATGCTTCTATGTTTTCTTAAACGAAATTTTTTTTTCTTCCATATTAAAACTAAAAGCAATTAAAATTAACTTCTTGCATATTAATTTGTCTTTTTGCCTTTCAAGCATTATTTTTTGTCATGTCGTTGTTCTTGTTGTTGTTTTACAAAAACAGAAGCTAAAATTATTATCATTAACCTTGAATTATTATTAAAAATTACTTTAATGTCTTTTATATATAAAGAATTAATCAAGGTTAAAGTGTTGAGTTTTAATAAAATTTAATTAAAGAGGAATGATAAATTGATATTTTTTTTTTTTTGTTAATTTATTTAATTTTGTGTGGATTTCGATATTATTTATTTATTTTTAATTTTTTGTTTTTTTATTGTTATTCAAGCACGAGGGTGGTGCCAAAAACATAAAGCCTGCACATTGTCTTAAAGTAGGGTTTCTCAAATCTCTCGCTTAGAAAGTAAATTACAATTAGAAGAACAAATAAATAACCTAAAACACAGTGTTGATCAGCTTTTTTTTAAGTTTCTAAAATTTTCTAAAAATTTCGCTAAGAATTTTTAAGATTTTCTTTTGCGATAGCTTTGTCGCCAAATAAAATTTTTTGTTATTAATACAATAGTGTTGGTCAGTGATTTTTATCTCGTAATTAAATTTGTTTTTTTAATAATTATTTTCATACGAAGTATAATAGAAGACTGAATTTTTTTAAAGCCAGTGTTGGTCAGTTTATATAGTTTTGTTGTTGGATTTAGTAAGTTTATAAAGGCGTTATAAAATAATAATTGTCAAGTAAGTGTGTACATTTGATATAAGAAATATTTTACATTATTATAACATCAAAACCAGTTTTAAGCAATTTTTAATGGCTGTTAATACATAAAGTAAATACTCTAAGAAGTCTATAATAATACAAATATTTACCTAATATTTTATGTAGCAAAAGTAGAAAACTTATAAAACCAGTGTTGACAAGTGTGACTTTTTAGTCTTTTTTTTTTCAACATGATGTTAAGAAAATTTTTCTAAAAAGTTAAACCAAGGTTGTTAAGCAGTTTTTCTTCATGTTTGTTGTATGCAATATAAATTTTTGGCTTGCTTTATATAAACTTCTGTGATATTAAACAAGTTACAAAGCCAGTGTTGATCAGTAAATTTTAATTTTTATTATTAAAAATTTTTTTACATATTTTTTTTATTAATGAAAGGCATGGGTTGATTAAAGATTTTAAAATACTTTTAAAACGATTTTTTTTTAAACCAGTTTTGGATAACTTTAGCATTTTTAAGTATCAGGCAATTGTTTAATTACTTTTAAAGACTATTAAGTGAATAATACTACGAACTTTTTTCCAAGGTTTTAGTTAGCAAAACTAGAAAACTTGTAAAACCAGTGTTGGTAAGTAAAATATTTTATTTTTGTTGATTTTTATTAGAATGTTTAATGTAATTTAGAACTTTCAGCCTGTAAAATCTGTAAAAAGGTAAAATTAATTCTGTTTAGCAATTTTAACGAACCGCATGAAATTAAACAATTTCTTTCGAAAACTTACATGCTTTTACTTTTTTATATTTCATTTTGGGCTGCTAAATTTTTATCTTTTTTGGTTACAATTAAACGATAAAAAGTTTCCCAAAAACATATGTTCTCATTACCGTTATTTCTGACACCCAGAACTAGAATAAGACTCAAGGTTACATTTTTATGTAGGTATTTGATTTTAAAAAATTTTTATGTGATTTAATTTGATCCGTGAAATATTTTTTATTTGCGTTGCAATCCCTCATTGAATTTGTAATTTTATTGGCGCTTTTTTTAGATGCCAATAAAAATAAAAAATCTAGTTTTAAAAATATTAAACAATTAGTATTCTATACATTGTAAGTTTTTTGAAACAAAACATGAAAAACCCAGAAACGTAAAATAAAAATTGTTTTAAAACACGTTTCATGGCAGTCAACGTCATCATTTTTCATTAAAATGACAGTATGCTTAGCATGATAGTGGAAAAAATTGTGACACCTTTATGGAAAACTGTTCTGTCTGGTTAACCACCAGCCAAGCAATCACACAGCCTTCCCACTAACAACTGGCCGGTGTAGAAAGCAAACAAATCAATCTACCTTTTACATACTTGCACACACATCCGTATCTTGCCTATATATCTTTGCGGCACTCATCTTTGATTCACATTTTTTTCTTTTCGATTGCTAGATGCAGCTTCTGCTTTCCATTGTTAGATTATCTTCCATTTTTTCAAAAGGTGCAAAACTGTGATAAGAAACCTCTTGTACCATTTATATGACATAGCGGTCTTGAATACCGTTTTTGGTAAGGTATTTTTATTGAAAATGAACGGTAACATTGTTCATTACTGCCATGATATGCTGCATATTTTATAGTCAAGATTATAGTGAACATAATTGACATGAGTAGATGGCGTGGAAGTTAAAGTCATCACAAAAACCTAAATATTAAAAAACAAAGAGTTCATCCTAATAGATTTTCATCCTCTCTGAACCCCTCAGTACTTTAATAACAATAGCGAGCTTCACGCTTATTTAAAATTAAGTTTAAATAAATTTTTTTAATTAAAATTTAGTTTGTCATAAACATCAATACAACAGAAAAATAAAGTAATAAAAAAAAATTCTTTTTAATTAAATTTATACGTGAGATAAATTATTTATGATGGCACTTTGAAATTCAAAGTGTTGTACGTAATTGAAACCAGTTATTGATGTCACTTAATTAAAATAATAATCAATTTAACATGAGGATAAAATAAAAATAAAAATAATAATATTATTTCATATATCATTAGACGTTAACCAACACTACGACAGAAAAAACATTATTATTTACCAACCAACACTGGTATTCACAACTTAAATAATTCATCATTCTTTAATTCTTGCAAAAAAAAAACTTACTTTAAACAGATTATAGTTTGGGTTTATACAACAAATAATATCATTTATTGTCACACCCTTTAATTTCCAAATCCATTATTTTTACTTGCTTTTATAGCAGACTTAGCAATACATGTTCTTTGCGATTTTCAACCGTTTGTCTAAAAGTGTTCAACAGTTTGGTTAAATACATCAAATTACATCAACTAATGTTACACCCTTTAATGTACGGTTATGAACACTTACAGTTCTTAATATAACACAGAAAGCAAGGGACATTCTGTCTAATTTTCAAGTATTTGGGTAGAAAGGCTCAAAAGCTAGGACCATATCCTTCGAGGCAGCGGGCAAAAAACTACGCCAGCCTCTAATTTTTCCATAGCATTTGCAACAATGAAGTAACTCCAATCAGAAAACAAATACATGAGACGATAGAGAATTAAAAAATAAGAAAAAAACATCCTATGATAAAAGTGGCGCTCGCTCTTATTTACCGAGTTTGGGCCTTCGAAATTTTCATAAAAAAGTTTGATCGATAATATGGTCGATATGGATATCATTAAAAAGCTTTTGAATATATCTTTCAGAAAATATAAAATTTTTTTAAAGATGCCTAACCCATTAAAAGCCGTGAAATTTTTATGTAAAGTTGTATTAATTTTAATCATTTTTATTTATTTATTTTTTCTAATTTTTTAATTCTGTGTTGCCCCACTAAGCTAGAATTACATATATAATGAAGGGTGTATAAGATTCGGCATATATCCCTATTACTTATTTTGCACTGGATTCTGGCATTTAAGGAAAAAGCGACTTGGTGGGGAACTTATTTCGTCCTAAAAATTTTGTGAAAAAATGTCACCAAGAGCATCTCCTGATTGCTGAAACAGTTTGATCTTATTTAAATGCAGAGCAGAAGAACTGATTTTTCAATTTTGAAAACCAGAAGACACATTTTATTAAGCAAACGACCGTAGGGATCAAATTGGTGCTGAGAAAAGAAGGTCTGGAATGTGCTGCTTGTAATGGAACTCATCGTGATTCAGTTGATTATATAATTGCCCATCCTATTGCATAGATTTTTATGGTGTCATGATGGAATATAAGATTTGCGTGCCATTGCAGCAGCTTCATTCTCACCGTCAACAGGGCGTAGTGATTGAATTTAAGTACTAATTTTTATTGCAGTTTTTAACATATATATGTATGTGTTGCACATGTATTAGCAACTGCTTAAAAATAGAAAAATAAAAATATTGTTGATATCCCTAACACTCTTGCCTGCAGGCAACTAGACAAGAAAAATGATGTAACCATTTTTAAGGCGATAGTGTCGCCACAGCATTCAACAACAAAATGTTCATTGATTTTTTTAAACTAAAATCAAAAAGTAAAAAAATAAATAAAATGAAAACACTTTAAAATCATCAGCTTTGCAAATGACTAGACATGAAGTCAATAAAAGACATTTTCAATATTTTGACAAACTAAAAACACAAAGCATTTTAAAATATTATTTTTCATGTTGCACATAAAATTTTTGCTTAAAACTATTAATATTTTATTTTGTATATTTCTATGCAAATACCATGCAACACGTCATAAAATGCTAATGACAAACAAAAATTAACATATAAACCATGATGGTGGATTTAACTAAAAGTTTAAGTAGGTAATAAATTATACAATAGCTCTGTGTTAAACACTATAGAAGCAAAGTAACACTGACTCAATAAAATTCCCCTTATGTAAGTAAAATTGTTATGGTTCTTAAAAGAAATATTTTTTCTTCATCGCCCCCTGACTGCTTTAATGAAAATTAATTTGGTAAGAAACCTTAAAAGTGTTAATGAAAAAATTGTTACTTTCTTGTGTGATTAGAAGCCTTGATAGTGGTGCTGCAAATGTTCAAAATTTTATAATAAAAAGTTATACAATTAAATATTAAGAGATTTATACCCACATGATCCTTTAAAAGACTAAAAAAGTGGATAACTTTCAAAAACCAGAGTTGGTTTTTAATAAAAATTTAAATCGTGACAATAAAAGCTTACAAACAAGTGAGAGTGATATATTCCGCTATTACAAATTTTTTCTTACCATAAAGTTTTTCTTTTAAAAAAATATTTTTTTTTTCGAAAATTATAAGTTTTTTCTAGGGTTGTTGTTTCAGCTTAATAAAGTTCTAGTATAGCTCAGTGGTGAATAAGTAGTAAGTGATGACAAGGTCACCAAATTTTCTTAACTTTTTTAATCTTTAATCTTATATTCTCTTAAATTTAATTTGGAGTAAAAACTCCTATCAAAAAAACAAATATTGCAATCGTACTTTTCTATGGAAAGCATAAAAGCCAATAACTCGAAAAATATGGGGGAGCTCCAATATCTGCACTATATGTTTTTGCTTATTTTTTAATTTTCTATCGCCTCAAATATTTGTTTTTTTTTTTTTTTTTTTGATTCGAGTTATTTTATTTAAATAGATTTGTTCCAAATGATGAAGAAAAGTTAGAGGCAGGTGTGGTGTTTCGCTCGCTGCTTCGAAAGACATGGATTGATCCTGCTGATTTTTAATAACAAAATTTATTCGGATCGATTGGCGTATTTAGATTTTTTCTAACTTACCTAGTGCTTTAGTAAAGTTGATTTGAACACAAACAGGAACGCTTTTCATCGCTCAACTGACTTTGCTATGCATAAGAACTCAGAATTATATATTCTTAATGGGAAAGGAAATTGATATTTAAGAAAATATAAAGATTTGACAAAATTTCTTCAATTGTAATTTTTAGTTATTTTTTTTTTTTGTTAATTGTCTAATGTCAGCATTAAAGTCTTATGAAATGACTATTAACAAGATTGATTTAAGCACAAAGTTTATTTTCAGAATGGATATATAATACCACATAGGCTTTCTCACACTCTCGTGCTGCTTTTGCTTGAAAAAATTACCCGTATTCTATAAAAATAATACTTTTAAATAAAGAAAATGTTAAAAACTAACAAATAAGAAAACTATTAAAAAAACATTTTAGACAGACATCAATCAATTGTTCTTAATTTCTATTTTAAAAATCTAGAAAAGACTTATAAATAACGAAAAAAAACAAAGAAAACTAAAATACTTTATTGCATTCTTTTTTTAAATTTTCTTTTCGTTTGTTTTTTTTCGATTCATTTAATGACCTGATAATTCAAGGCCTTTTGCCCCTTTTACTTATTGTCACTAGTAAAATCTTAAACTTGTAGTTTTTCTTTTAACTTTCGTCTACTCAACCTTAATCAACATTTTATTATTTTTGTTTGTGCTGCACATTAAATGTCTGGCAAAAGCTTTTCTGATTATAAACCAAGTGTAAGCAAATATTAAGAACACTAGAGACCAGCTAACAAAATCTCTAAACTTGTGTATAATATTCTAATGGGCACCAAAGAAAATAACAACAACTGAAAAAAAAAGAATAGAAAACAAATCTTGAAAAAAGCAAAAGTAAATAAAAGTAATGCTGACGTATTTTTTTCTTTAATTACACACTTAAATGTAGGCCGTCTGCCTTAGAGCACAGAACCTTTCATTGACAACAACAAATTAAAAAAATATTTATAAAAATCCAGTGGCATAGTTATTACTCATGTGATAGCTGTGTTGAAAAAAATAACGAATGATATGTTTGACAAATGCATATGTGACCTTAATTAAGAGAAAATAAAGAAAATTGTATTTATAATGCTTAAAAAAAATGGCGAAATTAAAATTTAAATAAAATTCTTGCTTTAAATAAGTTAAAAGTGGTTTTGATTTATATAAAAATGTAAAACAACAATTAGTTAAACTCAGACAGAAGAAATGTTAATATTAAATAATGAATTCCTATACTGAAGGAATATTTTTTTATTTTCTATTTTTGGGACTTTTTAGATATTTTTAAACTTACTATGGAAATAAAATATGCCAAAATTACGTTAACAGACTTTTGATAACGGTTATGGGATTACGGGATTTTTTTAAATTTTATTGGGAATCAGAATTTTTCAAAAATAATTTTTGGTTTACATTTATTCCTTACTCTTAATTATATCGCCTCTTATCAAACCAATGTTACCAGATTTAGTAGCTGCAAAATGGGTTCTTAGCAGTCCTTTTTTGTGTATTTTTTACCAAGCTAAATAGGGATTTCTAGTAATACTTTTTTCATTGAATAATTATCAGTTACTTCAATTAAATAACTAAAAATTAAGGATGCCAGATATTATTGCTTAATAAAGAAAATTAATATTCTATTTTTAATTTTGATTACGAATTTAATTTATGTGTTAAAACATTTATTTATATTAACTATATTTTATTAAAACCGTTTTAGAATTCATATAATTTAAAACTTAAGGTGGGAGTATGAATAATTTTTACTTAGAGATTTCAAAGTGGCAAATATTTAAAAAAAAGTGTTTTAATCGTATTCCAGACTTTTCCGGGGAATTAAGGAATTGTGGGAACTTTTAAAATTTTTTAAGAAATAAGAATTTTTTTGAGACATGTCTCCCTTATCTATAATTTTTACAATTATTTTTCAATAACTTCTTATGTCTCCTTATGTTAGAAAAATTTTGCTACACTAATTAAACAGATAGCTTGGGCTTTGGCAACTCTTTTATTTTTGTTCACTATATTTGTGTTTAATAATAATCTTTGCATTTATATTGATTGAAAGTGATTAGCAGTTAAAGCAACTAGTCCTTAAACAAAAAGTATTAAAGATCGTTGCCAGATTGGTATGTAGCGTTTTGGAATTTATACTATTTTCCTTAAATAAGACCTTGTAAATATAATGAATTTACCACTGTTGATTTTTTGAAAATTTGAGATATGCAAATTATGCACCAAAGTTACCAGATGAATTAGTAAGTCTCAAAAGAATTTAAATTTAACTATTTAGGCCAAAATGTCGAAATCTTCCTCCCTGTACCATTTTTAGTTACACAAACTAACATTTATTACGTTGTTTAACATAACCCTTATTTTTTTTAATAATTAACATGAATTTTAAAATTTTTTTGCATGTAAAAATTTGTAGCCCAAATATTCTGGCATCTTTCCTTTCCTAAAAAATTTTTTATTATTTTTTAAATAATTTTAAAAATAATGAAAAAATTATTCAAAATTATTTTCTAGACCCAGAAATTAATTAAGAGGGATTTTGGGGATTTTCAAAAAATAATTGGAAATTAAAAAAAATATAATTTCAAGTCTTTTAAAACATTAAACGTTTAGGAAGACAAAGAATTCAGAAAACAAACACTCTTTGTTTCTCTATGTACACCACTAAGGAATTTTGGGTATTTTAAATATTTTTTTAGGGGAATTAGTACTCTAACAAAATAGTTTCCCTACTTTAAGCCTTTAAAAAGTTTGTACTTAGGGTAGTTTTTTTTTAAATAAGAATTAAAAAAAATTAGTTTGCAAAAATATTGCAACTCTTTAAAAAAAGTCTTGAATGTATCTTCTTTAAAAACACTGACTCATAACGCAAAAATGATATTCTCATAAAAAATATATTTTATGATATTGAATATATTTTATGATATTAACAATAATTATAAGAAGTATTTATTACCTTTTTAAATTTTATTAAATTTATAATTAAAATGCCATATAAATTTTTACACATCTACATATTTCTTTATTGTTTAAATAAAAAGAAAATGTTTACTTTTCTTAACGTTCAAAAACAATTTAAATGCAGTGTGATTATTGCCACATAACTAATTATGATTATAATTATTTTAGACATGACATTCACTGCTTAGCTTGATCCAGCAATAATAGCAGCAGCAATGCAAGATCAGCAACTAAACTATAAACAGAAGACAACATGATTATTAAAATAAAGTATTGTTTAAAAATAAATTTTCATTGAGGCATATGGAGAAGTGTTCATTTAAAATTTGCCTGTCATAGAGGAACTTTAATTTACAGCGCTTCTTTTTTATAAAACAAAAAGTTAGCAGAAGGAGATTTTATCTAAAACTGATACATATGACGGGACCTTACGCTAAAAATTAAACAAATAGGAAGATGGTGTTTAATGAAACATTTCGTAGGACAGGCAAAAGACTCTTAGCTTTCGTTTAATTTCTTTATCGATTATTATGGTAAAAAGTAATTAACTAACTAAAGCCGTTTCTGTTAGTTCTCTATTTTAAATTAATAATGCAATATAGTTCCACGAGAATCTTAGAGAATAATAGTAAAAGATATTTTGAAAATTCATAGCTTTTAGAGTACATTTAGATTTGATAACAAAAAAAAAAACAAAAAAAAAAACAAAATGACAGATAGTGAATAGCTCACTTAAGTCCATTTTTCCTGTTCACATAAATAAATTAACAATGAAGAGGAAAGCGACAGATTTTAGAATTTAACAAAAACCGTCAAGTCAAATTAGTCTAGACAGAGCAGAGATGGCGACAATTGTTACCTAGAACTGACGTAGTAGAAATCCATAATTATCGAGCGATGGACAAGGGTATCTGTACTAGAATACCTTTACAATGTTGACAAGTAACTCATAGGATAAAAATGCTTCCGTTTCTATTTAGACAAAATAGTTCTTATGTTTGTTCAGATTGCCTGCAAAAAAATTTAAAATTAGGGTTAAGGCTCTCACCACTTTTTTGTTTTAGTGAAAGTCACACCTGCCATGTACTTAATTATGGCTTGAGCCACCGAATCATATGCTCTGTTATCTTAGCAGGGTCTTAGAAGAAGGTGAGAATTAATTCACATTCATTTGGTCATAGAGATGTAAAGCTGTCACTGTACTAAAAAGATAAACTCATTGAGAAGCTTGTAATTCATGTAACATAAAACAACTCTTTCTGTCATTACTGATCGATATATAGCTTGACTAAATTTAGCACCACGATAGTATTGTCACTACTTAAAACAATCTGTTCACCAACATCCTCTGGTCACTAGTGACACAAATGATAGTAAATTATAGCTTATAGCGTGATCAAGTTCTTATCTCTTGTTAAAATACTACAGGCAGCCTAAAGGCATTACTTTTTATCTCGGTATCTGCTAATTATAGCCACCACAGTTACTTACTCTAAGTTTATACAAATAAATACTAAAGGGATCTTGTGCCCCCTATTGATAGCGCGGGTATCCATAGCACCTTGAAGCCTTGAAAACTACTTCCACCTTCTATCCTAGAAAAAATGCTCTTTGAAAGGCGTGGTGTTCCATTTGTCATTCCGAGCGATTAAGTAAATATTTTATATTCCTCTCCTAAATTATATCTTCGGCTAAGAAAATAGGATTTATTTAGCACGGGTGCCATTTCTAAAATATGTCATAGTGCCTTCAAGAGATATAGAGGTCATTTATAGCTCAGTACTTTCTCTTATATTTTAAGAATGCATAATTTCTCTGCTACAAACATCTGTGTTAAGCTGGGGTATTCAAGTTTTGTTTGCAGGCAGTTTTAGTTGTGCAGCATTAAGTAATGGGGTTTCATGGTCCTTAGATATTTAAAATATATGCTTTTCCATTTATTCTCTGCAGTATGACTTTTACTGACAGGCTGCTCATTCTTAAGCTACTGCCCCTCTAGTTGAACATTCAATTTTTTCTAAAATATATTTCGTATTGTTTTTTTTTTTTTCGTTATATTAACATTTACAAAAAAGCCATGAAGAGAGGAGAGAGAGAAAGGGAAACCTTATAAAGTAGCAACTGTACAATTTTTTTTTTTTGCAACAAAACAAATAGTGCAACATGCACCTTTAACTTTTTTTGCCAAGAGCTAATATGTTGGTTTATTATTTTTCATTTAACAATTGTGTTTTGTTTCATTCAAAAGTTTTATATTGTGTGGTGTTTTGCCAGCTGTTGTTCTTGGAGAGGGAATGGGGGGTTATGATGTGCCAGCAGAAATTTTTATAAAATTTTTAGTTTGGTTTCTTGATTGCTGTGCAAGAAGAAACCTTATAATGTGTCAGTTAAAGTTAAGTTAATTCTGTTATATTATAGTTAGGGGCACTGCGTTCGTATGTGCTTTGCTTGTTCCCCCTGTTTTATTATTTACTTTGTTTTTATTTATTTATTTTTATTTTAATGTTATGCAAGGTTCTCTTTTCTTTTTATTCATTTCTTGTTCTGCTTTATTAAGCCAATTATGCATATAATTTGCAGAACAGATTCTTGCAGGTATTGTATTACAAGCATTTAAAATTCTTGTCAAAAAATTATTGTCAAAACAAATCACAAATTGAGGAGTGTTTGCAATTACATATTGATAACTGTGCATGGGTTTACTAATTCATCTTTCACAGCATTTCGTTTCATAATATTTATTAACTTTCTAAAATTAAAAAAAAAATACTTTTTTTGAAAATTTGTATCTTTAAATTTGTTAAATTCATCCAAAATGTTGTTACGAAAATTTATATAAAAAATTAATATGTTCTAAAGCAACAAAAGATAAAATTGTCTATGAAAAAGATGATTAAATCTGGTGTGCGTCTAAAAATAATAAAAGGAAAGTTAGTTAAAACATATTAGCTGCCTTGGCTAAGTCGTATACATGTCTTTTAAGAAGATACGTCATGAGTTTAAATCCCTACAGTGACCTGAGAAAAAGAAGGATAATTATAGTTAAGTGGCCACTTAGGTAACAATTGTTTAAAAGGCAAATAAATGGTAAATAGAAAACAGGGAACGGATAAGATGGTTAGTGCTCTGAAGTATTAGAGCCACAGGGGATATGGTGATTAAGGCACCAATAATTATACAACACTACCTAAGAGTGTAAGGGCGACTGTATAGTTAAACAAAGAAAGCGAGAGTGCTAGCAAATTATTGTTTTAGCTGCAGTACATTAGTTAATTAGTAGAGGATTCCGTAGATTAAAAAATTAGACCAGTTTTTAGTCAAATCTAAAGCATAATTAGTTTGCGGTTGAAGAGCATATTATGGTACCTAAATTTTCCAATATGTTTCATTCCCCGAGATGGAAGGGTTTTGCCGGAGTTCACTATACAATTATGTTTTATGTATGGGGGAAACATTTATCGCTTGCTATATAAAAAACGAATTAATCTTGATTTATTTATCCTCACACACATAAAATATATTTGAAATAAATTTACTGAAATCAAGTGCTAGTGGATTAAGCAAGTTCAGTATAGTTATTTTGTTGGTTGTTACACAGACGTATAAAATTGCAATGACCAAATGAGAATTTTAACAGAAACCTGTGTTGAATGGATCAAAGCCTATAAAGCTGATATTAATGCCTGATTTTTACCAAGATGTTTTGTTTTTAACTCTATGACTTGATTTAATTGTCAAGTTTGTTGAAGTAAGTACTAACAAAAGTCTTAAAGTCATCGTTATAGATCGATATAATTCTTTGGGCTTCAATGGCAATTGGTGAGTAAGAAGTAGCTGTCTTATTTTGTACAGCCTACAAAATTATAAAAAGTCTCAGTAGCTTCTTCGTTTGCTATAACACTAAAAACTTAAAATTAAAGGGTATTTCATTGTGGTAATTTGTTGAACTGTAAAAGACAGTCAGGTTCAATTTGCACAGTGTAAGTAAAATTATGTGAGTTTTAACCACAAGTACAAAAAATTTAGTTTTAAATTCATAGGTGTCCCAACAGTGCCGTGATTTTCACTTACGTAGCCGTATGTTTGGTCCGTAACAGGCAGACAATTCTAAATTAAGTAGTTTTATTTCACCTGGAAGAACAAAATTTAGAGTAAACTAAAATATAAAAGGTTGATAAATAGATTTTACTTTTAAAACGTTTAAGACAGACGCTTGAAACTTTTACCGAGCATAAAACGATATGTCCGCTAAAGCGACAAGTACTAAAAATTATAATTAAAGGCTGTCCCCATACAGACGACCTTCTTTGGAATCGTTAAAGACATATGCACCTAAAATTTTCAACAACATACAACCAAAACTTATAAATAAAAATTGAAGAGTGGCCCATACATAGAACAGAACTCTTTTTGTGTGTGAAACAATAAAATGTATTTTTATTTTTAATGAATATTCATATTCATTGCAAAATGTTTATTGTTTGTTAAATGAAATAGTGTAACTTGAAATTGGTGATTGATAGATCATGGTTGTTAACAACTAATTATAATGACAAATACAAACACATCAATCAGTTAGTAATTATCATCTTTAAATAAATATTTATGTGGCTTTTTATGAAAATAAACAATCTGTTTTAATTAATAATAATTGACAGGTGGCAAATGCCATCATGTAGCTTTTAATGTATTTTTTTCATTACTGCAAATGTAGTTTTTTAACAAATGTTTTTAGGTTAATTTTTCAATAGTTAAAGAATATTTTAAATATGCTTGAATAGTTGAGTGCATTTAACAAAGTTAAGTTTAAAAAAAGTAAAAAATGTATATAATTAGTATTAAAATAAGGTCTATTTTTTACCTGGCTCTTTTACAGATCCCTTTATACATAAGAAAATAATAAAGCATTTTCTAACCCGCTACATTGTATTAGTATTTTTTGTTATTTAGCCAGTGCATGGCTAGCATTAAAGCCGCTTACGTAACTCGCCAAGTTGCTTCAAAGACCCGCTGAGATCAGGTGTCTGAATAATATAATGAAAGTTATTCTGTCTTTTAATTCTATTTCGTTAGCTTTTGTTGAACTCAAAAGTTTTTCTTCCTTTTATGTTTCAGTTGGTCTCCAAGGTCTTGCGATTTCACGCCTTTAATTATTTCCTGTATGGCCACTGTCTTAAGCTGATAAGCTTACCTCGGAGAAAGACATTCATTACATACGGCCAGCATTGCTAAAGAAAGTGGCCCTATTACTAAAAATGCGCTTGATTAAGCACAGCTTTTATAATTTTAAATTCTATGAAGCTTAAAAACTGCCGATGTACGAGCATGATTTTTCGAAGCTTAGTAAATATTTATTAAAAGATTTTCATTAATAACGCGTATGAAACTTTCGTCATTTTAAATAAATAAATTCACAGTTACTTTCTTGAAACAAACAGGTATTTGTTTTACACACTATCGTGAAAATAAAAAACAGACATAAAAATTTATTATTTATTTACTTAAGATTGCAGTTTTTATAATTACTCCAAGTAAAGTTTTCTGTTATCAAAACAAAACTTCACACAAGACATTTATTTTACATTTGTTGCAAACAAAATAAATATTCTAGAACTTTTTTTCCTAATGAGTTGTAATACTTTGCAGTTTTAACAAAGAGCCGAGTAAATATTTTTCATTTACCGCAAATACTTTTTAATAAATAAAAAAGTTTTTTATGTCAAGTGTTAATTAAAAAGTGGTTAACAGAAAGAAGAAACAGAAAGAAGTAGGAAGAATTACTTGGGGTTTCTTAAGGAGTGAAATAGGCAAAAAATTAAAGGAACCTTTAAGATATGAAGATAAATATTTAAAACTTTATTAATGTTTCTAAAAAACCTCAAAAAAATTCATTCAGGTTAACATGGGATTTTGGGTATTTTTTAAAAAACTTTAGGAATGGTCCAAATAACTAAAATCTAGCAAAATATAAATAGAAAATAGCGAAGAATCATTGAAATAATTTTAAAATTTCAGGAAAAATAATTTTCGATTAGTCAAAATTCAGGCAACCTTGAATTTAAAGGATTTTAGTGAGATAGAAGTTAAAATAACACCTTTTTAAAATGTTACCAGATAAATGAAAGGATAAGGCTTTCGAAAAATGGGTAAAATGACTTCATTAACAAAAAATGGTTTTCAATAGATAAAAAAATGAATTTACTGAAATTAATGGGGTTTTGAAGAGAACGCACACATGGGAATTCAGGAATATTAACAGTATTAGTTCTCATCATAATCTAGGAAATTTTATATAAAACTTGGCCCCTCAAAATTTGGCCCAATATGCTTAAAAATAATTTTGGGCATTTCTACAAATATTTTGGGAATTAATCTTAATAACTAAAATTCTATATATGAAAATAAAATAACAATAAAATATGAAAAAATTAAAAATACTTAGTAAATCCTCGCCAGCCTTTCATGCATCGAGTGGGATTTCCGGTAGTTTTGAAAAGTAACATTTATTTGTTATTCTAACAGGTATAAACAAACAAAAGCAATCAGGATCGCCAATACTAGCAAATACGGGATTTTGGGAGCTTCTAAAATTATCTTGGGGATTTACTTAAATAACTGAAATTTTTATTCTTTTTTTATGTTTGCAGAGACTTAACATTGCAATTAAAAATTATTTTAAAAACAACATCGCAAAATTTTTGTATCTTTGGAATTTTTAGGTATCTTTTAGAAAAATTTGGGAATTCATAATTTTATTTATTTACGCTCAAAATATAATCAATTAAAGTTTGACGTAGAAAAATTAAATTTATTAAACACAAAAGTTGCTAGATTTAACCAGGGAGACGTTTTTTACCTTTTTGGAAGAAATAAGCCAAACAAAGTTATGAATTAAAAGTGGAATGATTTATAACAACCAAGTAATGTTGTTTACTTTCTTGTTGCGTTTTCTTCACACACGCATGCTTTATGGTAATAAACAAGGTTTCTAGCTTTCTTTACTTTGTAACAAAATAAAATGAGTGAGGAATGTTTTAAACTAAAACAAAAAATAAATAAAAACTTCCTTAAAGTTTTTTACATAAAAACAACACCAGCCACAAGTAGTTAAACTTGTGGCCAGTTTTTCGTTTGTTGTAACAAATATATAAAAGTACTTTTTACCAAATCAACACTCCCTCACCCATTGCAATTACAAATTCTGCAATTCTCTTGTAATTAAAATTCAACTAAAATGTTTTTAAACAATAAAATAAAAGTTGGCCAAAACAGCCTTGCAACAATAAGTTGCAAACAAATAGCACCAAAACCAATGTTTCTGCTCTAAATAAATTTTACTTACACAGCAGCTATTCAGTTTTTATTTTTATTTTTTTGCCACAAGTTTTCACTGGAAAATAACTTTTCGTTTGAAATGAAAATGGAAAAAATCTTAAACAAATAGTCGGCATGTTGCACGCACTCACTCACTCACTCTTAGATAAAAGTGAAAATTGCAGCTCAAATTGTAAATTAAAGGTACTCATTTGGAAAATGAAAATAAAAATGGTACCTAAGACAGGCTTACAATAAATAATCTATTGTAAAATTGTTATTTCAAAACCAAACTAACGAATGCAAGCGATGACATTGAAAGTAGTAAAAAAACAGTAGAAGCATAATCAGCTTCATGGAGGCATATCATATTAAGGAGATATAATATTTTCAAGGCAAAAATATACAAAAAATTAACTAAGAAGTCTGTAGAACACATTTTTAAAAAAGGAGTATAATACTACTTTTTATAAAAAGGTAGAAAATGCGGCCTCATATAAAGGCATTTAAATTCTTATTGCTTCTTAATTACATAAAAGCAAAGTATCTTGCGCCTAGAAGCATATTTAAATAAATAATTAAAATAAGTATTAAAAACTAAGAAGAAAAAAGTAGTAAAAAAAGTGGCAGAAAACATGATTAAAATTTTATAAAACAAAAATGACTAATCAAAGAAATATAAAATCTGGTTCAAACTTCAATAGTAAGCACAAAGCTTCTATGTAAAAGAGTAGTAAAAAAATTTTTTTTTTTTTAGGCTGGGAAACCAAAATTTTTTTTAAATTTATTACCTCTGAATTATAATGCCCTACCAACAAAGTGTAGTAAAAGGATAAATTTGTTAGATTGATCTTATTGTTATATTTTTAAAATAAAAAGAACTGTATACATGGTAGAGAAATAGGACGACAATTTAAACTTCCCTGCAGCTTTTTACTATTTTTTTAACGAAGCATGAAGAAAAAGTACCTTATTAAAAATGTACTAATAATTTTTTTTTTGCATACAAAAACTATAATGCAAGTCAGTAAGAATAAAAAAGTATTAAAATGCAAAAATTTTTATTTTTTTTTATTGATGTCCAAGCCCTATAAAAAATTTGTCAAAAGTATACTTTACTTTATATTAAAAAAAATTATTGCTGCAATAATATTTTTTTGGATTTTTTGCCAAAGAAAGATAGTAAAATAGTTTTTTTTTAATACTATTTTTCAAAATTTTCTTTGTAAAAAAGTTTACTAACAAAAAAAAAAAAAAAAAATAAAAAAAAATATAAAAATTTTGAAGTAGTAGTTGTTTCCTTTAAATAGTATTAGTTAAAAAGTACTTTTGTAAAATTCGTTTTCTTTTTTTATTATAATATAAAAATAAATAATTTATAATTTATAATATTTTTTTTATTTGTTTCCGAATAAAGTAGTCAAAATTTTTTATAATCACAAAAAGTATTAAAATAGTGCACATTTGAAATAGTAATTTTTTGTAATAGTAGTAATTAAAATTACTTTTGGTAAAACTCATTCTCCTTGCTTCAACCTTTTTAACAATAAATATAAAAAATTAAAGGGTGTTCCGAAAGTGTCCTGTCATTCATAAAATATTATTTTTAAATTAAAACAGATAGACTAGTCAAAATTGCACAATATATGTATAACAATGTTCGCTATAGGAATAAGTACAAAGAACAAAATTTTAAATTAAAGGGTGCCACAATAATAATGTGATTTTCACGTACGTTAGCTTTTTTATATCGCAATGTACTTTATGTTAAATTATTATTGTATCCGTATTATTATGTCTACAGAAAAATAAAAGTAAAATGAAAAGGGTATTAAAATCGAGACGGTACTTCTCTTTTTAAACTATTAATTGATTATCGTTTATATTGGGAGATATGATGTTAAGAGTATTTATAAATAGTAAGTGCCATACTTTACCAAAGGTAAAAGAACACTTTCAATTTATGACACGCTTACTCTTTAATTTTGTACTGGTATAAAATATCCCCATTGTGCAATTTATCATTATCAGTACCGTTTCCTTTTTTTGTTTCTATATAAAGAAATAATATGTGAAACATTTAATTTAACAACATTATCACTTTTATCACTTAAAACAAAGGAAAAAAGACAACAGATGGTAAAAAAAAAACTTAAAACAGTTGGACGTCTGCTTGTAATCAAATACACAACAAGATAAATGTTATATATGTATTATTTTTTTAGACAGTCTGTGAAATGGGAGATTGTTTAGAATACAAGGTAAACTTAACGAAGTATGAAGACTGTTTTTATGTGTAATTTTTTCTAAAACAAACTGTTCTTTTTTTAAACATGCTTTCATTTTTTTTCACTTTTTTACATTCTATTTCGTTAGTTTTTTTGTGTTAGAAAAAGTTATTGCCAAAAGCTTATTTTAATAAAATTAATCATCATAACTTTAATAAATTTAATATTTTAGCGTTTTTTGCTAAAAATCCATAAGTCTCAAATTAAAAACTTTCTGCGCTCATGTTAACTGTAATTAGACATTTAATGTTAATTTGCAATTACAGAGTGCGTAGAATTTTTATTTGATTTTTTTTCTCTTCAACTTTAACTCTAATTATAAGAGAATTTAATTAAACATAAAACTGCGTGTATAATTATAATTAAGAAAATTATTTGTAATATTCTACACCTAATGATAAATTAGTAAATTGTTAGATTGTAGAATACAAACAAAAACATATAATAAAATAAACGATGAGTAACAAAAACTGTTACAGGAAAAAGTGAATATTTCAATTTGTATGATTATGAATATGAATTAAGATAATAACTTAAAACATTCTTAGTTTAATTTTAATTTTTTAACCGACTTCAGAAAAAAAGTTTGAAAAATAACTCGTCTGCTTTCCTAAATATATATTTTTTAATTTAAAGAGTAACAGAAACATATAAATTGCATTTAATAAAAAAAAAACAAAAATAACAATATATTAAATATTATAGGGTGTCCCTATGTAACAAACCTGATTTTTATATATCTTTTTAGCCGTAGCGGAGGCCTATGTGCAAATTTCACAAAGTTGCTATCGCTTCCAACATACATACAAATTAAAGGGTGTTCCTATAGGTGTCCTAATTGGGCTTAAACAGACCAATCATTTGTATCCTTACTGTCAAACACCAAAAATTACACAGAATATGTTTTTCTATGTCTATAAACTCAGAAATTAAAGGGTGTCATCAAAGCTAATTTTTTTTGAAATTTATAGCCATTATAGGCAGGCAGTTGCAAATTACATAAAACATGCATTGTTAAGTGCGTTATAAAAAGGATATAAAATTTAAAATTAAAGGGTGTCGCAATAACTGATATTATTTGCTGTATGTAAATGGCCTTAATTTTGAAATGTTCTTTCAAAGTGTTTTATCAAGGTTTGTGTTTCACAAAAAATACAAAGCAGCTTATTTCTGTATAAATTAGGATTTTTAAAGAGTTTTAAATATATAAATAACTTAAGAATATCCTACCTTAAATATCCTTAGAGCAGTCAACAGTGTTAAGTGCTATATCTAGTTTAGTCGAACCTAAAATTAGAGTAACAAAAATTGAAATAAATGTAAATTAAAGTGAAAACAACATAAAATTATAAAAATATTTTCGAATTAAGAATTTTAGTACGTTTTTAAAAAAAGTAGAATTTTACTACTTTTTTCTGATTAGTGAAATTTACTATTTTGTGTAAAAACTTTTATTTTGAGTATATTTATTTATGTTATTTTTTTAGTTTAATGCCTTCTTTCCTAAATTTTTAAGTAAATGTTTGTTAATAAATTAATTTTTTTACTACATTTACTAAGTCTTACGTTAAATGGGTTGAGAGACGCATTATTCTTATTTAAATCACAGCAAACTTTTTCTTTTACTTTTTTTTTTATTTTCTTTTTTGTTTGTTGCAAAATATTTCTTTTTTAGTTGTAGTTTTTTAGTACTTTTGTTAAGTTGTTTAGGTGCCATTACACTCATAATATATTTTGCTTATATATAGTTTGAATTATAGAAAAAAAATTAGTTTTTTAAAAATTGATTTAAAAAAAAAGTAGTATATAAGTACTTTTTTACTGCCATTTTTAAAATGTAGGAATATTTAGGACTATGTATTAAAAATAATTTTTATGTTTTCTTTTAATTTCTTTTGTTTTAAAATCAGATTTTTTACCTATAAACAAGTTTTGCTTTTTTTTGATTTTGTACTTATTTAAATTCCCCTTAGTAAAATTGTTGCAGGTTTTTCCCCTTTTTTTCTAAGCTTCATTATAAAGTTCTTATATTTGTTTTTTATTATCAAATCCAATAGATTTTCGCTAATTTATTGAAAACAGCCTTAAACACATTTTTAAATAGTTTAAGGTATTTTAATACTTTGTTAATGCTCATTTCAGCACAGAAAATATACCACTTTGCAAATTAAAGTCTACTGTTGTTTTTCTATTTTATCGTCTTAAAAAAATAAAAGTATCTGAGTAAAGTTTTTTATGTTAAAAGATATAAATATAATAATAATATTCTCCTCAAGAAAAAAAAAAAAATGGTACAATCTTAAAATGTAAAAAAAATAATATGTTTTTCTAAGAAATATTTTTTTCATTGTTATTACTTCTGTTATATTTGGATATTGTTTTAATGTGTCTGTTTGATTTACTAATTTGAGTGAAATCTATTGGTTTTAACATATTTTGTAGCTTTTTTAATGCATTACAATACTTTTACATTAATAAATAAATAATTACTATTTTTGTTGAAACCGCTTTCATTTTGTTTCGTTTCATTTTTATGTTCCTTTAAGCTGCAACATTTTTTCATGTATATTTAAGCTTCATTATTCATTATCACTTATCAATATATTTGTTCGCATTTTAATACTTTAAAAAATTCTTTTTGTTTTATTTTTATTGCCTTTTACTTCTTTTAAACCTCTCGTTTTTTTACTTTTTAATTTTAATTAACATAATTTAGAGGTTTTTGAGTACTATTTTAGTGCTTATTTTAAATGTGTTGAGAGTCGCATTATTCACTTTTTTTAGTAGTAGTTTTTAAGTACTTTTGTTAAGTTTTTAGGTGTTAATGCCTTTCATTATATTCTGTTTTAAAATATTTCAAATTATTTACTTTTCTAGTTTTATGTCACATTTTATTTAATTACATATTTTAGTACTATTTGGGTTTTTATTTTATTTTTATTTTTTTTCTTGAATTTTTTCCTTAGAATTTAAATTTCGCAGACTTAAAAAATTAAAATAAAAGACAATAGTACCAACCTTCTTATTGACATTTTCGATTTAGTAACATTAAAAGCTTTTGTACTACTTTGTTTTATGGAATAGAAATATGTATTTTTTTCAGTGTTACCTTAATTACTTTTAAATTAGTAGTAACTTAGTACTCTTTTTAACTACAATATTTCCATGAACTTAAAAACTTTTTTTATTTCATAAATTAATTTCCTGAAAAAACTACTTGTTGAAATTAGTAGCATTTTAGTATACTTTTACTCCTTTTTATAAGTGACACGAAAACAGATAGTTATGTTAGGAAATTTAGAGCAATATTTATTTATATTTTCTTTGTTTATAATTTTATTGAAAAAATGGTATATGTGGTCTGGTATGTTTTGTTTTTTGTTTTTAGCCCACCGTCATCATAACTCTTGTTGAAACTACAATTTCTAAACGAAATTTTAATACAAAAACTTGTTTAATAACTTGGCTGGTGTTGGCAGTGGTTGTATTTTGAACTTTTTTTTCAAATTCAGTTTCTATTGTTTCGTTTTAATGACCTTGTAAAACGTAATATTTATTTTACTTTCTTTCAATTCAGTAAAGGCAGAAAAACTAAACTTTTACTCAAGGTTAGTGAAAAAAGAATTTTATGAAAAAAAAAAATAAATCACATTTCTAAATGGAAAATATAAAAAACAAGCAAACACAAATTATGATTAAAAACATAATTAAAAAAACTGGATGAAGCAACAAAAAATGTAATTTGGTTAAAAAACATCATCAATAATTTTAATTAAAATGTGTAAAGAAAATGTAAAAAAACATTAGTTGAAATTATAATTATCAGTACAAAAGTAAAAATAAAAAGAGCTTCAACTTGTTGCAAATAGGGAGTGTCAACAAAAGAAAAATTTTCATTAAAATTAAACCAAAAAACAAAACCTTTAGATATTTATAAAATATTTTAATTACTTTTTGGCTAAGAAATAAAATAGGAAAAAATATTTTTAACTATTTAAGAAAATTACTTATTAGCAAAAAAATTTTTTTTATTAAAATTAATCAAAAAATTAAATTTTTTCAAATAGTAGTATTTTAGTACTTTTTTTAAACACTTAAAAATAAAATTTTTGTTCTTATGAAACATTGTCTTTTGTATACATAAAGCATGCTTAATAACACAAAAAAAATTTAGAGACTTATTTTTAGTAAAAAGAAAAATGTAGTATATTCTTTGAGAGGTAAAATTATTCCTTTTATTAAAACAATGTTTGTTGTATAATACAGTATTATTAAAAAATATTTTGAAAGAAAATGACTAATATTAATTTAAAAAGAAAAAAATTAAAAAGTTCAATTTTAAAATAGTAGTATTTGAATACATTTTTAGTGCCATTTATATATTGAATTTTCTAAAGGAAAGAATACAACATACAGGAGTGTTGTTTTAATTTAATTAGTTTTTAATAGTTTCATTTTCTAAACTTATGTTTTAGTGCATTTATTACCTTTTTGTAAATATATTCAATATAATTTTTTACAGCTTTAGGTAATATAAAAATAATTTTTGCAACTTTTTTAAGAATTAAGCAAAAAAAAAAATATCATTTTGATTTAAAATTTTAATAATTTTAAAAAAGTAGTAAATGGCTTAATAAAAATTTTTATGAATAAAGGTTTTGTAAAGGTTTTCTAACTAGTACTTATTTAATGCTTTTTAAATAACAATTTTTTAAGAAAATTATTAATTTAAAATTTTTTGAAAATTATTTTTGCCATTAATTAATTCTTACTAAAATAAAATAAAATTTGGAAAAAGAAATTGCGTAGTTTTAATTTATTTCTTATTAACAAAAATTGTGATAAATATTATTTTTAGTATAAGTTTTGCATAAAAATATCACATTTAGAAAAGAAACAAAATTAAAAGTTTTTTGTTTAGAAAAAAACAGATTTTATGCATCTTTTTTTAAATTAGTTTCAAAACTTTGTTTTTAAGCAAAATGTATGTCAGTATCTCTATGTTACTGCGTCTACGAATAGCATTAAAAAAAAACTTTTTACTTTTTGCAAAGATAGTACTTTTTTTAAAAATTTGATTTAATCCTTTTTAAAAATTAATTTTGTACTGTTTGCTAAATATCCACTGCACAAAAGTATCTCTATTATTTTGATACTAAAGTACTTTTTATTTAAATTTTATCTTTTGTAAATATATAAAAAAATAATTGTTAAATTGGCCCAGTACTTTTAGAAAAACATCAACTAGTACGTAAAAATTTTTAGAAAAAAAAATTAATTTATTAGTTTAGCAGAAATTAATACAGTACTTTTTGTGAAAAAAAAACAATTTATATTATTATTAACCTAAGTAAGTTTTGCACAAAAGCACCTTTATTGTTTTCATACCGAAAAAAAAATAGCAAAATTATTGTATTTTTTGGAAAAAATGACTTAGTACCTTTTGTAAAAAGAATTCCAAAAATTGTTCTAATATTATTTGCAAAATATAAACTAAGTATTGTGCTTTTGGGACCAAATACTAATTTTCGTGAAAAAGTACTAGTTGTATTTTAGTACTAAGTGAAAAAAGTAGTGAATATAAAAATTTATTTTTCCGTAAACATGACTTAGGTCCTGCGCAAAAGTATTTTGGTATTTTTATTTAATCATCCAGTTTATTTTGTACAAAAATTTTTTTATCAATAACATTAATAAGTTCTTTGGTTATTTTCACCTTAAAAGTAAAAAGATTAAATTCTTTTAAGTTTTAGATAGAAAGCTATTTAGTACTTTTTTAAAGTACTTGTTGATCTAAGCAAATGCTTTAAAACTTTTATATAAAAAGTTATATGCTTGAAATATATTGAGGTATTTTTTTTCCAAAAAGTACCTAAACGACACATTACTCTTAAAAGTAAGTAATTATATTAAAGAAGTACATGTTTTTAAAGTTTGAAACGTACTTATATACTTTTTTGTTAAAAAGTACTTCAAAGTATTTTACTTTTACAAATACTTAATTACTTAGTAACGAGAGCTTTACAGTTTTTTTTTCAAAAAATGTCGCGTTGTCCAGATAAGTGTGGATAGACTGACATTTTAATTCAAATAATTTCGTCAAGCAACAATTTGATTGTATTAAATTACAGAATCTGATCATGGTACAAAGAGTAAACAGAATAATTAATTTGCTAACGAACTGCAGAAATTAACTCTCGCTTCCTTAGATAGAAGAACTAACATGTCGTGATATCGTGCATGTTGGTCTCACTTTCAAAAATTGACAAAGTCTTCACCGAAAAATCCGTGCTAGAGATCGAACATTTACCAGGGTTTAAGGGGTGTCTGAACCTTGTGACATAGAGGCTTTTTCTGTTTTTAAATAGTGGTACTTTTTCCTACAGCTTTTCTTTTGTAATCTGTTTAAAGATTTTTTTCTTTGTTTTAATACCTATAAACTATGCTTTTTATGCAAAAAGCAGTAAGTTATTTTGTTTATTAGCGGCCAGATAGACTATTTCTAATAACACTAGCCATTACCACGCAAACAATTAAAACTCAGGCACAAACTCATTATCATACATTCACATTTTTATTTTCTTTAATTTTTTTGTAGCATCATCATCGGCTTTATGTTGTTTATAATAAAAATGCAAAATTATCTTTTAAAAAAAAAATTACTTTTTTTCCCAAAAACTCTAAAAATATACACACTCCTTTATGCATACATTTTATATTTACATATTTTCATACAAAATATGTAAATATGCAAGAGTAAACAATAAATTGGTTAACCAACAACAAAAATGTAAATGCATGAACAATAACAACAAATCCACATATTTGAATGATGATGTTATTTAGGGGCTTCATAAAATAAATTTTATATTTGTGTGTTTAGTGTGTGCTTGTTGTATTCATTCTCTAGTGGTAACTAAAGTGGTTTGATAAGATGTTCGTATGTGAAGTAAGTGAGTGAATACAAGAGATGTGTTGTTGGTATTCAATGCCTATCAACAATATTATCATAATCAGCATTATTAATAACAACAAGAACAGTGAAGTTGCCATAAAACCTCATTATAACATGACCAAGTTGTAAAAAAGAGTTGCCATATCAAAGTGTTAGAGAAAAATCGTCAATACTATAATGCTTAAGAATACAACACAAAAATATTTTCAATTCTTTTTTTGACTGTGATAAGTTTAAGAACACTTTATGCGGTGGTACCTTAGTTACGGCTTAATATATAGCATAACTTTTATCCAAGAAGATATCTTATTTCCAAAAACAATAAAAAATTAAGAAATAAATTGTAAGTATGCATTTTTTTTAATGATATTGGAAACCTTGCAACATCTGTTATAATATAGAACTTTTCAGTACCATAATAATAACAGCATACTCGCAATGCAGGCGAGATTATTGGCACATAAGCTTCATAGTTTCTAAGAAATTGTAATATCGCATCAATTATTGACTACGGCTAGGAGCTAGCAATTGTTTCAACGCAATGTTTTATTACTCATCTACACAACACGATTTTTTGTAAACGCAATCACATGCAAATTTTTATTTATGGAATTTAATATTTTTTTTTTTTTAATTGACAGGGATTTTTTATCACAGCTCTAGCAACTTAGCTGTGCTTCATTTGTTACAATACGATCGCCACCATCATCAATTTTTAGCTGCATTGGTGAAATACAAAAAGATGTCTTAAATTTAAGGGGAAATAAGCGCAAAACTTCTAAAATATTAAATTATATTTAGAAAGAAATTTAAAGAAGTATATCGGTGATAAAAAAACCTATTTTTAAGCTATTTGGCCACATTGACTACAGTGGGGCGAATTGCACACACTCTAACCGCACTCGCTCCTCGAGAATGTACTTTATAAACTATTAAAAAAAACATTATTTAAATTTTGTAATTGTGGCATAAGAAAATTTGAATAAACGGCAGATCTATTGTCGTTTTATCTATAAAATTTTGATGGCGTTGATGTTTCCCTCCAACAGAGCGTCTATCAATCGCTAATAAGCGCTTATTTTTAAGTCAGATTTGATAATTGAAACAAAACTTTGCAAAAGACTGGGATGTGTGAAAAAGCTCTGCAAATTGCTTGCCGAGACTTTACCTACAGAATTTTTTTTTGGAGTTTTCAAAAGATCTTTATAAACTTTAAACTATCACTTTTGTCTAAATCTGTATAATTGTTGGAATAGCTTTAATTCAGTAAAACAGTCATAGAAATAAAGTTAGTAAAGAATTGATTTTGTTTGGTGATTTCTATAGCCAAAACGTCAAATCTGGCAACTATAGCTGTAAGATGTCAGTGATGGTAAACGAAATTTAAAAAATTGACCTATTAACTTCATTATGCATTTTTTTATTTTTGTGTAATTTTTAATATTTCTACTAGACTTTTTATAAATAAAGTGTCATAAGATCTAAAAAATATTAATTTACATTTCGGTTTTTAATTTTTTGTCTTTATAAAGGATTTGAACCTTGGACAATATAAATAAATTAAAATTTACTTTTTCCGGCTCAGGTACG
This sequence comes from Cistogaster globosa, assembly GCA_937654795.1. NCBI lineage: Eukaryota > Metazoa > Arthropoda > Insecta > Diptera > Tachinidae > Cistogaster > Cistogaster globosa. The sequence continues at coordinate 3,422,516 of OW569406.1, forward strand.
TTTTATAATTTCATTTAAAAAAAAAAAAAAAATTTTAATTTAAATCTTTTTTAATAAAAGTATTTATTCTTTTAATTAATTTTGTTATAAAAATTTACATATTCGAAATTTGTGGGGTGTTTTTACTTAGTCAAATAGCTTTGTATCTGATTAGCACAGACCGGACACTAAAACTTGCGAAACTGGCTCAAATCTATAAAGTTTTTCAAAACTGATATTCTTAAAGTTCTGTAAAGATCAGATTTTCCAACTTGAATGCAGCGTATTAGGATCACTATCTGCTTCGGAGTTAGAAAAGTTATTTACTGCATGTCGCATTGCATATGGATTTCTAAGATTTGCCGCACATTTCGTCTTCACTTTACATGGAAAGCAGTACAATTAAAATCTAACGACAATTACCGAAATTTTTTATTAAAGAGTGATAGAAAACTAGTTTTACTCCTTTAGCTTATTTCCCGTACCTGGGATAGTGCTCTATATTTTTTAACTGGCGATAATTGGACTGGATATAGAGCATCTCTCCACAAAATAAAGTAACCTAACGACAAAGAAATTTTAACAGCGATCTTATCTGGAAAATTACCTTCCATTTTCTTTTGATAGAAAAAAATGTATGAGCTGAGGTTTATGAACTTTTTTTTGTAGGTAGCACTAAGCAAACGGCATGTGTCTTGACAAATATTTTATTTTAATCACTGTTAAAATTTGAATCATTATAAAAATTAATAATGAAGTACTTGAATTTAAAAATTATCTACCAGATAAGATTGGTATAGGTTCTAAATTGTATTAAGACGAATTAATTTTACCAGGTGGCATCATTGCTTAATTTTTATCTGTCAAAATGTATAATTTTATATAAGTTATTTTTTTTTAATTCTTTAAAGACAGAATTGTAACAATTTAAGCAACAAAGCTTAATAATCATTATTTAATAGGGCAAGAAAGGGTAATTGCGTTTAAAAGTTTACAATATGTTTAAGGGCCTGTTTTTGTTATTACTGTTGTATTGTTTTGGCGGCGCTGCTTCCTACTACAAATTCAACTTGAACTGTATTGAATCACCTTTATTTGTCTAGATTTAAAATGTACCAACTTTACCATCCCTGACATTTCTTCAATTTTCATGGAGTTTTGTGTTTTTTGTTTGAATTATATTTATGTTGTTGTTTTAACTGTTATACGGAGGTGTAAATGTTCATAATTATTATTTTCATGTGCAATGAAGATGAAAAATTATGTGTGTTGTTGTTTTAAAGCACAAAATTTTATTTTTTCCCCCAGAAAAATGTGAGAAAACGATAAAAAAGTCATAAAATTTACATTAAAATACCAAACTATTGTCATAATTTAATCTTTCACAAATTTTTTAAGTTAAAAGTATGTGGAGAAAACTATTTTCTTGCTTAATAAACATTTTGTATGAATTAATTTTTAATTGAGAAACATGTCAAATTTTAATTATTGACATCAAGATGCTTGAATGTGAAAGGGCCAGAAGAGAAATAACAGCAAAGATAGAAAACTTGTCAAACAAGCAGATTAGATCATAATAAAAATTTAATGGGGGAATTACTAAGAGATAATTAATGAGGTATTAAAGAAAAGGTATTTTTTTTAATTAAAAAAAATTTGGAAAAAACATTTAAATTTTACATTTCAGAGATAAAAGTACAAAAATTTTCCTTAAGTTACTTTACAATCACGTACGTAGTTTTTTAAAAATATCGAAATATGTAAGCGAAGCCTTTCAAATAAATTTTATAAATCCCAAACGAATATAGAAATTATGAAAACAGACGTTGTGATAACCTTTTTCTCTTTTGAAGTCATTTAAAAATATTTCAAAAAAATGTTCATAGCATTTCATTTAGTAGTGTTTTATACAACTTTCTTTAAAAAAAAACACAGAAATTAATCTAAGCGATCTTAAGAATTTTACTGTGATATACATATGATTTTTCAACTAAATAAAATTCATATTTAAAAATTTAAATTGGTTTTAATTTTAATTTGTATATAAAATATGAGGGTGTTATCTTCTGGCATCTAATAAAGTACTTTTACTTATTTTTTATGTGAAAGGAATTTTATTTATTTATTTCATGCCCTTTTCTTAGTTTAAGAGTTTTAGCCAACAATAAATTACTTTTGAAGAATGAAATAAATTGTGATACACATACAGAACACTTAACACTTCAATTGTGTATTGCAACACATGCATTTTGCTTAAACTTCTTAGTCATTTAAAATAACTCAAGAGGGTTCAAACTAAGCACAACAGCAACAATAATAAAAAAAAAAATTAAACAAAAACAATCTACATTTTTGGTTTAAAGAAAAGTCTTTAAAAAAAACCGAATAAAAAAAATCCATTTGTTGTACAGTTAGTATCTGTGTGTTCAGCATATGCCAAAAGTTTGTATGTGCTTGTGTGTGCTTGTGACTTTTGTAGAATTTACAAAAAATTGTATATATTTTACATTTTTTGTTTTTTCTTTTTGTAATGATAAACATGTTCAATGTTTCAGAAGGCATAAGCACAAGACATTTACTTTGTTATAAAGTACTTGAGTATATTTTTTTTAATTTTAGAAATAAGAAATAAAAAAATTCATTTCAATAGCGACAACATAGACATTATATTTTATTGAAGAAAAACTCACTCCCTTAAAGGAATTAAAACGTTACAAATCAAACGACATAGTAAAATTTTTAAGAACGGAAGTTTATTTTTGTTTGTTGAGAGAAAAGCACTTTTTAGTGTGAAGTTTCAGTATACTTAACTCCACGAGGGTAGTCTAAGAATTAATTTTTCCATAAATTCATTTCTGGCGTACTAAATCTACTAAATTCTTTATAACTGAAACAATCAAATGGATACATAATTGAATCAATTGACTATATAACACTATCAATTAAATTTTTAATTGAAGCAATGAAATATATAAGTCAGGCATTATATAATTTAATCTACAAAATATGTAACTGAAACTATTAATTATATAATTAAATCGGTTGACTAACTCTAGTAATTAAGACTGTAATGAAATAAAATAAATTAATATATATATATATATATATATATATATATATATATAAATATATTAAATAAATATATAATTGACGCAATTTAATATATAACTAAAGCCATTAAATGTGTAATTATATCAGCTAAAAACATAAAGGGGAGAAGAACATATCTCCGATATAGAGGTTTCTTTATTAGAACAAATCAGTGGTCATTGAGTACAAGAGCAGTTTGAAAGCTTCGTGGCTTTTTAAATAAATTATTGTATTTATTTATTTATTTATTTTTTTTTTTTGGGAGGATAAAAGAAAGTTTTATTACTCAAAGTAGGAAGTTTGAAGCCAGAGTTAGTTTTTATGAACATATAATCATGCTGGAAGAATACTGGTTTCTTTGGAAAAATTAAAACAAGACCTTTATTGGATTTCTATTTAGTCCAGGGCGGCAAGGGGAAGCCAAAACCTCAGAGGCTTGGGTTTTAAACACCGTCAAAAACGTAAAAATGTAATTACATGTCCAGCATAAGGAAAACTTCTTCATGTAAAAAAGAAACTAAATCTTAACGACTACACACATTTTTACCGTTAAAAAATAATATATAATTATTCTAGTTTAAGTATTTTGGCACTTGGGATTTTCAAGACGCTCCTTCTTTTTCTACTGTTTATTTGCTTGGGCGGTGAAAATCTATACATTTCAGCCCTTTAAGACTCTGGTTTTTGTGTAGTGTTTGCACAAGTATATTCATACACACCTTAATTTCTTTTATATATTTGTGCAACAACCTACATTCATAAAACATGTGCAACATGTGTGTTTACACAATGAAACAACATATTGAGTTTGTGTAAAAATTGTTGTTTTTGATTTTTATTCTGCCGCTTGCTGTTCTCCTTTTAACTATAGATTTAAATAAAAATAAAAATATTTTATTTTACAGTTTATTATTCTCTTAAAATATTGTTCAAATATCGAATAAAAATAAAACAAAAATTTCTTGAATTCACTTTCATTTAATAAAGTTTTATTACAAACTTGTTGACTTAAAAAATGCAACAAAAAACAAAAAGTTTATAAAACATGATTTTTGAAACAATATATATACAGAGTAATCCGGTACGTGTTTCCAATTATATGACTGGCGATTGGCCGTCATGGAATTTTTATTAATGAACTGACATCAAAAATCATTTAAATTTTAGGCATTTTTGCCAATCTAAAAAAAGAAAACCCTATAAATCTGTAAAATATATAGAATTATTGATTTTATTTTAAGAAAAAAATTTTCTTCTCACATATTTATTTAAGAATTTTAATTAAACGAAAGAGATTTTATCCTAGGAACTAAAGTAATGAAACTTTTTATATTAAATCATTTTCCTGAAATTAAGAAAAATGGAAATAAATTTTAATTAAAGATATATTTTTTTAAGTAAGACAATGCATTTTCTATAAACAGCTGGAGACATGTTATTAAGTGAAAATTCAGGAAAATTTAACATGGTTGATATAAAAATGTTAGTTTTACCTTTTGTTAATTTAAATGTTTTTTTTCCTTTGCGCAATAAAGATAAATCAAGCGCAAAAAATGCCAGCAATAAAACTCTATCATCAAAGTTAGTCTTCTCAGGAGGCTAAAATTTTAAAAACCTATTAAAATATTTTACATTTGTTAAACAAATAAAACAAAACTATAAAATAATATCAACAAATAAAATTTTTTTATTTACATAAAATATTAAAAAATAAAACTTTTTGCGCTTGATTTTGTTCATAGACAAAATTTATCTTTTATTAAATAAATAAAAATTTAAAATACTAAAGCAAAAAAAATTGCGTATTTGCATAAAATTATTAAATTGATGTTATTTTTTGCTTTAAAAAATTAAAGAGAAAACAAAAAACACTTGAATCTAAGGTGACCGGGAGTATAGCTTCCGAAGGATATGTTCTATAGGCGAACATATTGGCCTTCACTTTGGCGTTTGATAAAGTGTGACATGCTGCACTCGTATCAAAACTTACTGCTTTGGGTTTCGGTGAAAGCTACTCTTGATTTCTATATTGAGTTTTCTCAATGATCACACTATTCGAGTTGTTAAAGATGGGATCGCATCAAACGAGTTCAAGATAATTTTAGGGGTACTGCAAGCATCCGTCCTTACTCCTACTCCATTTCTTAGGTTGCTTAACGACCTTCTATGTAAAACTTTTCGGAGGAAAGAGTGAGAAAGATCACTGGGGTATCGAGTTCTATTGACTCATTAAAGCATAAACACAATGTGGGATGTGTTTCACTGTTTTATCGTTACTACAACGACATGTGCTGTGATGAAACCAGAGATTTTGTTCTCGAAAACTATAATTTTTTACGCGCAAAACGTTTTTCCTTAAGAACGCACCCGTCTTATAATCGAGATATTCCGAATATATAAAAAAACTGACATTGAGCTTCGAGTCCTTACAAAAAATTATTGTCGCATTCATTGGTCTTTGAAATTATTAGCTGCTTTGAGCACAGGCACACAGTTAGTCCAGGCACAGCTTTTAATAATTTAATAGTTGTTACTTTTATTAAAAATTTTATTTGTTTTTAGATAGAATTTGAATGAAATATTTAATTGGATGATTTGTATATTTAATTAAAGATTAATTAAAAATTTTTTCTTCTACCAATTAATTGAATCAAATTTTTATTTAACTAAAAACAAACGGTTACGAAAATAACTAAGTAGGCATTTTTGCCTGAAAAAAATTCAAGGAGTTCCTTATAAAACAAATAGTTAATTCAATTAAAGATTTAATGAAACTTCAATTGGAAAACGAAGAAATTTTGTAATCGGTTCAAAGACTTATCTGTGCTTTTGAAACCTTATTCGATTTTTTCAATGTTTTTTTACAAATTTAGAAACTTACGGAAAATATAAGAGAAACCTAACGCTAATAAAACCCTCAAATAATGGCTGTAAACAGAATATGATTACACATCCAATAATTTAGAGCGTAAAAAACAACAACAAAAGCAAAAAATAAATAGAAAAAATAATCTGCAAGAAACAAAAATATGTAGAAACGTTCAAACAAGTTGACAGTGGTTGCAGAAACATAAACTCAAAGACAAGTATAAGTATGTTCATACATACAAACATATAGGCATACGAAAATACAAAAACACATAGGTACGTACATATATCTACGTATATATTATAGAAAGATTGTGTGGCATCTTAAAAAACATCAACAGCAATAACAAAACAACAAATAATGGCGTGATGCAGGCTCATGCCGCAGCAAAAAGAGAACGCAAAATGCCGCAAGTAAAAAGAAAACAGCAGCTAACAAAAAATAAATATTCTTGTTGCTAACTTAACAAAACTCTGATGTATTAAATTAAGAATGCTAATGGGGCTCCCATCAAAATCCAACAAGAAATCAATACACAGGCAAACATTTTATGTCGTCTAAGCAAATAATGGGATAAACATTCAAATCGAAATAGAAGATGTTATAAATGCCACAAACTAAAGTCTAAGAGAATGCAATGAATGTGCATTTTACGCGATTGTACAGGAACCAGTTCCAATTTTATTATTACTATTTTTTTGCATGCAAAGCACGGCGCATTCATGCTGCCTTTACAACAACCAGTTTGATCTACTGTAATATGAAGAAAAAAATTTGTGAACAAATAAAAATTGCATTTGTTGCTACACCTATTGTTAGCAGAAAATTCTGCGTATTTCACAACTTTTCTGTTCTCTTTGGAAATTATCACAAAAAACTTTTTCTGACAGAAACGCATTTAGTCATACTTTGATAGTAAACATATTATGTTTATTAAATAAAAGTTATGGTTAAAAGAACCATATTACTTGGATATGGTTAAAAAAAATTAGTTTTGATTAGAACTTCTTTGTGACAATTCTTTAGTTCACTTTTTGTTCGTGATGATAAAATTAAAAAAAAAATTTTTTACACGATAATTTATTCATAACAACCATGTTTTGTTACAGAGAAAATAAAATGCTCCTTCTCCACGTGTAAATTCGTTTGAATGGGAACAATGGCCTTGGTTAAGCAAACTTTATGCCTAAACATGCAACAGCGGCTTATTGACATAACTTCAGACTAAAACGAGACTTGTGGGATTTCGTAGTGTGTTCTTAACGGTCGCTTGGTGCCGTTTTTGAGGAAAATTACAACCAGAATGTCTAATAGGGTGTTTATTTGCCCAAACAAAGCGCGCCGCTTTTGTTTAGTTTAGACTAAAAGAAACTGATTACCATTAATCTGAAGAGCTCAAAATCAAGGGCGATGCTCTGTTTTAAATCTAAGAGGAACGTACTGGCAACATGGTCGCCGGAAATATTGAACTCAATAAATTTGTAAACTCCGTTTTATTGCATTCTGAGTGAAGTTGTTTAACACCCCAGATAATTATGAAGCTCGATGCTTGTCTGCAGCTGCTTTGATTTACTTTTACTAAGTAAAGCGTGAAAATACATTTTTTCGGGGTTGTATATACCCAGTAGACTTGTGTAGTTCATAAACGAACTAGTTTATTTAAACGATTCCATCGATTGAACTAAGTTAACTAGTTCATACTTTTAAGTACACCTAGTTCATTTTTAAACTATAATTTGTAATTAAACTACCAGACAAGATACATAACTGTGTTTCCTTGTTGACTATTAACGACATGAAATAAGTGCTACTACGCGTTTTATTTAACATTCATTACGGCAATGCTATGGTATTGTTGCAATTATATTTTGAAAAGAACTTTTGAACTAAAAGAGCTTTTGAACTAAAGAAAGCGTTTGAACTAAAAGTTGAAAGTGCGAACAATATGTCAACAGAACATTTGAACTAAGAGAGATTTTGAACTAAAGAGAGCCTTTGAACTAAATTTTGAACTAGTTCATTTTCAAACTTTGAACTGAAAAGAGCGATCACTAAATTGAACTATGTGGCACAAGGCTAATACCCAGTGATGCGATTTTAAACATCTGTTTAATGAAAAAGCATATCATTGGTGATCTGAGTTCAAGACCCAACAAGTGTTCAGCAAGACTAGTTTTCTTGTCTCTTAGGTTAAGAGCCTTCATGAGTCTAGTCTCTTCAGTTAGACATTGACATATTTCTTACGGCAACCGTTTATTCCTTCCAGTAAATCTTCGTCAAGGCGATGAGCATTTTTAGAACATTAACTCTCTAGCGGACTGGTTGTTAAAAAATTATAAAATATCATCTGGGTTCAACAATCGAACGTTTCTTAAAATCGAAGAGAGCAATATAAAATTCATTTACTCCTGATGTGTCACGAAGAGGTTACATTAACCACTTTGCCGAATAAGGTGGAAGAATGTTTTTTCGACGTTAATCATCGTCTAATCCTTGTTTTCTTGAATCCTATTAAGTGTCTTAAAAAATTTACGTATTTCAAACAATCATTAGCAAAGCAATCTCACAATAAAAGAACAAAGTTATAATGAAAAATCAGAAACTTGTATTCACTTTACTAAACTCAAATTACGAAAAAATATGTAATTTTAGGACTGCTGTGCCGTGCAAGAATGCATGTGTTAGCAATAAAGATTTGTTTTAAGTCTGCTTACTTTTATTTTTGTTTTGCATACAGCGAGCAGGCCAAAATTAAATTAGTATCAATCGTCAAGAAGAACAGAAGTAATAATTGAAATAAAAGCAATAACAGAGAAATAGCAGACGCCAATGCAGACAGTAAAAGTACGTGGAATAATTTATGACTTGGAAGAAAAAGTAAAAAAAAACATACAAAAATATAGAAAAATATAGAAAAGATTCTTAAATTTTGGAGCAACTGTAAATAAGTTCCAAATATTGTAGCATTTTGCAGACAGAAAGTAAGGAAAATTGAAATTAAAAACTGAATTGAAAAAATGCTTTATCAGTTCTAGAATTGTTGCTGTGGTATCTAGTCTTCTTCACTGCGGCAGAATAGCCTTATGCGAGCGAAGGTTCTTTAGTGGTAAAACATACTGAATCAAAATAGGAGGAAGGTTACTTGATGTAGACAGACTTGATTTGAGGTGCAAAGATCACCTTGAAAGGAAGGCCAGCAAAGTGCTTGGATACAAGAGAACTACCTACCTTAAGCTGGATAACTGTGTTAGAGACAGGTCATCAAAACTTCAAGTACCATCTGGTCAGGATAAAAATGTAAGAAGACGAAACTTGAACACTGTGCCTGGAGGAGGCTAAGACAACAGCGCACATTGTGTATATGTTATTAAATATGGATGCTATGAGGAACATCAACCATGGATAAATGCTTTCAATTACTAGGTTTTCCTTGCAGAGATTACTATGGAGAGAGTTAAGCTCTTCTTTTCTCAATTTCTTATGTTAATTAAAAGGAAAATGATTCCTTGTATCACCCCTTATACTTGCTCTCAAATGTAACTAAGCTAAACTTCATTTAATTTCGATACGACCTTTGGTTCGTTCTACAGTGGGGTCTTTATAGTCTTTATAGTGGTCTTTATAGTGGGGTCCGACGGTATCACATGAAATGATGTAAGCATAGAATAACCGTCAGCTACCGTTGCTTAAATAGCTAGCCCTTCCAGAGCCATATTTCTTTTGAAAACCCCACTACATTCTTGTAGCTGTGAGTTTTGATTTACGCATCGGTACTATTCATTTGATTATAGGGCCCTAAACTAGAAGGTAAGAATGATTTATGGCAACCATTAATTAACTACTGATGCTACGCGAGACAGTTTTAGTTTTGCCTATTGGCAAGACTAAAGGAAGTCAGCGATGGAATCAAACAAAATGCAAAAGTTTTGGGTAAACTATACAATTACCAAACTGGAGTTAAACCCAGGGAGGAAATGATTTAAAAAAAAGAACTGTAAATCTCCCAAAGTGTGTTTGAGCTTTTGTTTTTTATTTTGCTGTTTTTTCTTTTTGTAATTTATCTCTCTTTCTTCGCAAACGTCTGATAGCATAATGCTTTATAACATTCTGAAATGGTTGAATTGGTTGAGTGATCTTAGTCAGGCAGACTATCATTCAAACAGGGTATGTTATCCAGTCTCACTCGCTCAGCCAGTCAGTTACTTCATTGAGAAATTTTTCATTTCAAGTCAGTTAAAACAGAGCGAAAAAATTATTTTTTTTCATTTGCTATAAAACAAGGGGTTTAAGGTTTTTTGATTTAAGTAAAAAAGAAAAAAAAAAGCCGTGACGTTTCAGTTTTTAATAAAAGAATAATTTTTTTTATTAAAAAAAGTTTAACATTCAAAAAATTAATTAAAAAATTATTTTTTCGTTCAAACAAAAAAAAAAAAATATTCGTATTCCAATTCAATGCTTATGTGCTTTTTTATTTAATGAATAAATAGCCTCCATTTAATTTATTAATTAAATTGTATTTTTTTAATTAGTTCAGCAGCTTAATTTTTTAAATATGTTTAATATAAAAATATAGCAAATAAATATCTTTACATATTTTTTATGAAAATATGTTAAAAGTTAAATTTATTTCAATAGTTTATCACGACCAAATAAAAAGTGATAAAATAGTCTCATAATTTTTTAAAAAATTAATTACAGAACGAAAGGTCACCGTGGCTCAGAGTTATTTGGGTCCAAGCACAGGGTTTTAAAAGCGAAAATTAATTATAAACGTTTTTTAGAAATGTCGCATTCACTAAAAAAAAAACAAACATTATGAATATAAAAAAAAAATATTAAAAAAATCTGTTGCACAGTAAAAAAAGAGAAGAACAAAGAAGATAAATAAAGATAATGGGCCAAAAAAGGCCATTCGCATTAAAAATGGACATTATGGGCAAAAGTCAATCTGGCTGTCACGAATAATATGATCAATCTTAGGCTCCAAGGCGTCAATTGTTGCTGGTGTTTTTCAGCATAAACGGGTGACATAACGTGGAGGCAAAAATTTTAATTTTAATAAGTGGATGCTTGCGGTCGTCGTGTGACATGTAGCGAGCGCCATCCTATCTACATCTCTCCCGGATCAATGACATACGCATTTACTAAATAAATTACAATAATAATATTAATAAAACAAAAATTTTTTATAACTTTTCCTAAAATCGGTTAATCGAAAACCCGGGTATAAAAAAATTATTCGAATAATTGATTAATTTAATAACTATTTTTTTAAGTTTCGAATAATCGATTATTCTAGTTTTCACCTTTTGATTCCCAAAAAAAAATATATTTAAAGGCCACAGGAAATTATAGCACATTTAGGTTCATTGATAAAGTTTTAACTTGCAGGGTCCTGGCTCTGAACCAGTAGATTATAATCAAAAAAATAAACTTCTTCTGGGCTTGAACAGTAAAGTTTTGAGTGCATTGGTAGGTGTAATCATTGGTCATTGCGCCATTAGTAGAAGTGTCTAGTGTGCAGGAACAGAAAACATAAAAAATAAAAACAGTTGAGCATATTAAGTGTCACCGCCTGGTATTGCAAGATCCCAGGCTTAGATGACTAGCCGATAGATTTAACGATGGGCCAGGTACTACAAAGGTTGTCGGCTTTTTCTGAGTAGCCAGATGGCTAAGAGATGGCTGACAGGCAAAGAGTAAGTGAATCTTAGTTTGAAAAACAAAAGGGAAATACAATATGGTATGGGTAAACCCCAGCCAACTATAATTTTTATACAGACACCCTATATTTTTATTTCAGAGAACATAATATGTTTCCTGAGACAATACAATTTTAAAGTTTTCTTTGTCTTTATTCTATTGTAATAAAATAATACTTTTTTACTTACGTAAGATTTTAATATTCTATTCAAATACATTTACATTTAATTGTGAGTCTGTTTAGTTTTTCTATACATTACAATTAAATTTAAGCGTAAATATAATATTTCCTTATTTAATTCAAAACCGGCTGGTTATGAGCGAATAGAATGAAGATAAAATAAAAAATGGGTAAGGTTTTTGTTGTTGTCTTTGGCAAACAAAATTGTATAAGCTACTAAAAAATTGCGAGGGTATTTCAATATATTTCTAAAAGCTCATGCAAGGCCCAATCATAAAGAACATTAGGGAATGCATGTTATTGAAAATTGTCACATTTTAATATAATAGAATAAATTTAATAGAAAAGCAAATTTTTAAGGCCAGAGACATCTGGCATCACAAACAAGACTCAAGATGGACTTCAAATAGTCCAAATCAAGTGATTGTTGAGTAATTAATGCAGCCAATAATGTCTCACTACTTAATGCGAAAATTCGGCTGGCCAACCATAAAGACAATCGTTGCCGTTTTACAATCATAAAGTTCTTTTGCAGAGTTTTACATAATTTCCACAAGCAGATGCCTTATTATTTACAGTCCTTCAAACAAATCATTTACATCATGTAATATTTTCTGGTCGTCTTTAGGATGCGCTACTTAAGGGGTAAAAAGTAACTTTATTGTTTTTGATACAATGTCTGTCCATCTGAATGACTATCCGTGTGACACAGCACTCTATCTTTGGAACCGTGATAGGTACACTATTGAAATTTTTACACAAGGTGTATCACTACAACAGCTATAAAAGATAATACTATAATTTAAAGGCGATGTAATATTTATAAAGACATTGTTATGTTTTGAGATGCGTAGGGTAGACACATAAACTTTAAACAGCATATCTTAAACTATGGCTGCTATAGCAAAGACAACAAAAATTTATTAAAGGGTTTCCCAAAAGTGAAGTAATTTTAATATAGGTGACCTTGTTTTTGAGCCACAAAAGGCAAACACTTTAAGTTTAGATATTTTATAGTCTGCTTCAAGAAAAGGAACAAAAAATTAAATTTAAAGATACAGGGTATCCCAACAGTGAAGTGATTTAAACCTCATATAGTTTTAGTTGTTCAGCCGCAGTTGAAAGACAATAAGAATGTACATCGAATATGTACAAACATGTACACAATAAATTTAAAATTTAAGGGTCTTTCCATAGGGGCACAGATTCGGAGGAATATGGCTTTAACTTTTAAGTCGTTATAGCAGGACGCTTAAAATTTGCAAAGAGTAATGTATTTCTATATCTGCTTTAAGGCCAAGAACAAATAAATAGAAGAAAAAATGGGGTCACGCAATAGTAATGTGATTTTGGCCTTTGTGTTCGTTTCTTTCAACAGTAAAATAAGTCACAGACACTTTAAATTCTTAACAAGAAATAAAAAAACAATACAATTAAATAATAAATGGTGGCTTTTGGTACCCTATGTGTTAAGTCCAATATACACTTGGTGGATATTTTCTCTCTTTCTCTTAAGTTGTTAGAATTGATAGAAAGTGCAAGTAAAATAAGTCATTTGATATTGACATTTGTGCAACAACAGCAACATTAAAAAAAAGTTTGAATGACTTCCAGAAGCTGACTTTGCAGAGGACTCAAACAAATTTAGAAACACGGGACACAATTTAAGAAAACAACATTTTTTTTTTTGTAAAAATTTATTGACGCTGCCTCGTAAGCTGTTTACTATCTTGAAACTTACTAAGTGTTTAATAAATTGTAAAAAATAGTAAAGAAAGATAAAAGCTAATTTATTTATTTAATTTAATTATTTTTAATGGCTTGTAAAAATATTATCAGTTGCATGATTTTATTACTGGCTTTTAACAATAAGTATTTTGTTAGAATTATTATTATTATCTCACTTGTTGTTCTGTATTAATTGAATTATCTTATCAATGATAGATTAAAAAAATTTTAAAGTAAAACCAAAGAAATAAATTAGAATTAATTTCAAAATACATCATTTACCTGCACCAAGCATGAGGAAGTAGCGAGATTCTCAGAGGCGTTTCAAAAATCTAGCTGACTTATTGTACAAATTAAGTTGAAGGTCATAAAAGTAAAAACTGAAGATGTACTGTTGCATGCAAGCGCAAGGCAATATCTAACTTCGCTATAGTGAAGGGTATATAAAATTCGGCAAAGCCTAATAAAGCGCTCTATTCTATTTGAACTTTTTTTATTTTTTACACCAAATTCTTTTGAAATGCCCTTTACGGAATGCCCTTTAGCTTCCATATGTTTTTAATATTAAATGTTTTTACATTTATAACAACTAAAAGTCCACCATAATTCTCATATGGTATTTTAATATGTTGAAAGTATTTTACAATTCTTACTAAAAAATTAACACCTTATGATTCTCATTTAGTTTATGTTTTGTTTTTCATAATATTATGGAAATTTGGTAAACTTGCGTGTCAAGTGAAATAAAAGACAATATCTGGCAAATCTTCAGCATTAAATTTTCAAAAAAAAAATAAATAAATAAATAAATAATAATAAATAAATGCTGACTGTATAAGTATTTAATTGGCTGCATTAAAGCAATAACTGTAACTGACATTTATAACTATTTCGTCTTGAGTTGACTTCTATCTCTCCTCAGCAATTGGTTATAAATAAATACGTATAGCTTCTGACTAACTTAGGAAAATTAAACCTTTAATTCAATTAGTTTCAGTGTCACACTTAAGTTTTAATATATTTTAAATATTAAATATTTTTTAAAGCTTTAAAAACTTATTGAAAATTAATATTCAATTAAAAGATGACGGATGATCGAACGTTAAATCATGAGTTTACACTTTGCAAGTCTGAGTTAACTGAACTTATTTTGTTCATTATAACACTCTTCTATTAAATGAAAAGATAAATTTCAATTACTGCAACTTTCTTCTTAGACTGTGTTTAAAAGCTATAAATCACTGAACTGGAATGAGGCCCAAATTTTCCATGAAGATATAACGATTAACTACCTATCAACCTGATCTTCTTTTTCTAAAAAACTAAAATTAAGTAAAATATAATATTTAATTAAAGAAACTTACCTTTTCACAATAATTTACAAAAATTTATTAATTGTAGCAGCTGCTAGACGCAAACAATAATTAATCCATTAAAAATTCAATATTTAATAATCTAATTGATTGTTGGATTATTTTTCAGGCTAATTAAATTGGTGTGTTGGATTTTATGCGTTAAAGTGCGAGTTATATGCTGCTGAGTACTTGCCCGGAGTTAAATTCTGCAAATAAAAAATTATTTATTTGTTAATTATATTAACACACAAAAAAATAAATAAAAAATATGGTTACTTTAAATAAAAGAACACAAATTTAAATATAGATTGAAATTTTGTTAATCAAATTAAATAATTTATTACAACTGTGAGTAACAATTTCACACAGACGTGTAAAATAAAATTAATACAGTTTGTTGGATTTTATTAAGAAAGATATTTATATTTATAAAAGTAATTATCACAATTTAGTTTTTAAATTTTAGAATGGGAAAATAATTTTTTTAATGTTTAAAACACAATCCTAATATATATAACATTTATTTGCTCATTTTATTGACAAATTCCCTAAAATAAAATTTAATACCCAAAAGCCCCCAACATATAAATATAAAAAAACTTAATATTTTTTTATTATTTTAATTTTTCTTTTATACAGTTTTTTAAATTAAATTTTTTATTAAAAAAATTTATTTTTCTTAAAATCCCAGACAATTTTAAAAATAAATTTCTCTTTACTAAAAACAAATCCTTGAGCTTAAATTCTAATTTCAGTCAAGAATCTTAGATTTTAATTAATGAAAGCATTTGTTTAAAATTCAGTGTCTTTTTACATCTTTATCAGAAGCTAAAACTTCTAATTTGCAGTTAGAAAAAGTGTGACAACCCGTCATATTAGCGGTTGTAAAAATATAATATTTTTAAAAATTTTTTATTATTTACTCTAATATTTTTTTATTTTTGTTCATTTTTGGCTTACTAAAAATACAAGTTTTAATATAAATACAAACTATTACTTATTTTAATATAAATAAAATTTAAGTCTTTTTAACTTACTTTTTTATGTGGCAATTACTTATTTTTTCAAACTGTTTTCAAATTCCCACTTTGTTATTAAACTTCTTCAATAAAGTAATCTGTGTGTCGTTTGATTTTTTATGGTGACTTTTTTAATTTTAATTTTAATTCACTATATTTTTTTATAATTATTATTTTTATGATTTTATTGCTTGCATTTTTATTTCTTGTGACGTTAATAATTTTTTATTTTAACACTTGATAATTTGTTTTAATTAATTTTTTATTTTTATTTTTAATTTTTTAAAGTTTCACTTGTTGAGCACAATTTTTTATGTTTTGATAAAGAATTTATATATATATATTCTTTTATTTATATTTATTCGGTTATATATCTTTTATTTTTCTTTGCATTTTTTTATTTTTAACATATATTTTTTAATAAATCGCTTTGTTGGGTATTTTATTTTTTTTTTTGTCTTTTTTTTTGAAAATTGTACTTTGATTTCTTAAAAGTTTTAATTAATTTAGCTCTGTTTATGTTATGTTGTTTTCAACTATTCTTTGGATAATTTGTGATTCAAAAAATTTCGCAAGTTGGTTGTTTTTATTAAACTATTTCCATTTTTAGTTCGTTTACCTGTAACTAAAAAAATAAGTATATATAAGCTTTAGTAAAAAAATAAATTCATTTGATATATATTTTAAATGGCTAACAAGTCAATGGCTAAAAGATCTTAAAAAAGGTTTAAGGTTATTTTCTTTAACTCTGCTTTAAAACTTATAAAAAATATAAGAAGATTTTTGCATTTTCTTCAAAAAAAAATAGTACTCAGGTATAGTATTTAACATTTTGTAGTATTCTGTTTGGTTTGCTTTAAGTTTTAAATAACTTCACGCAATTGAAAAACTAGGAAAAAAGTTAAGAAAATTTATACGAAAATCCGAGATAATCACGTTCTGAGAAAGCAACATCTTACTAAAATTACTAAAAACTATAATATCTTATGCCTGAAGAAAAATTCCACGAAACTTTGGAGTGTAAAAAAAGGAAAATTTTATTTTAAAATAAATTGTTTTGTATTACTTTTACACGATTCCAATTTGACACTTTAAACTTCCACAAAATAAAGCCAATAAAAAGCCAATACATGTTAAAACATTTGTAGAAGAAAAGAGCTAATTACGCCATTCGATATTGATCACAAATTTGCTCCCAGATTTTTAAAAAATACCCGTCTTAAACCTTCTTCAATTTATAGAATAACAAACGCCAAACTGTTGCAGTTATGTGTGTTCCTTTTGTTACATCATCTTTAGTGCCTCTCAAGTTTTATACCAGATAATGATTAAAATAACAGTTGTTCAGCTGGCAGCTTTGGAGAGGCATTATATCTTCTTCAGAACTTCTTGATCACAAATATCAAAAAATATTTGTCTTTGTTAAATTTACTTCGAAACAAGTCCACCTTTTTGAACATATTATTACTCTTGGGACACCCTTTAATTTAAAGTTTTATTTTTAACATTTGATGTTACAGCGGCCGTAGTTTTGCATACACTGTGCAAATTTGTATTTTCTGTCTATGGCAGTCACAAAACGACAATATTTTTTTGAATAAAACGTCATTTTAAAAACACCCTTTAATTTTTAATATTTCTTCTTGTGTGCCAGCATTTGTAATGTACTCTTTGTGAAAATTTCAGGAGTCTACCTACTTCAGAGACAGAAGGCTATATGCGACGGAGAGAGAAACAGTAGAACAAACATTGCAGTAATTGCAACAGCGTTGCGTTTGAATTCTTTGGGTGCGGAACCCTAAAAATAAATAGAAGAGAAAAAAGAGCGAGTTTTACGACCTTAGCCACTAAACAAACCGAACTTGCAAAAATACCGTAATGGAAATGGAATTCAACTGGCCATTAGAATTCTCGTATACGATTTCTTTTATTTTTTATAAAATTTAATTTTATAATATCTTAGAGATATTTTTATGAATAATAGTTTTCAGTGCCTACATACTACATAAATTCCTACAATATAGATTTTATAATAAATATTTTTTAAAATAGATAATAATAACAATAAAAAAGAAAGTGATAAACAGTAAAAATTAAAGTAAATAAACTGTAAGAAAAACATATCCAGATGATCAGTCAGCTAGTGCTCCAACAGCTCCTGTATTTAAGCTCTATTTTGCATTAAAAAAAAAGATTCTTATGTGTGAATTCTAATTGATTAAATAAAAATTAAACGCAGAAAGAAATTTAAAGAAAAACAAACACAAAACTTGTCTTAGTCATGATTGAAAATTTTATACTGTAACTGCCATATTTATAAAAAAAGAAATGAATTTAAAATTTTCCATACAACCTTGTCCTAATATACATTTAAAATCTATTTTAATTTTTTATGAATACAGCATTAAATTTTACACGAAAATTTTTTTCTATGCTGAAAAAATTTAGAACTGTCTTATTTGAGTATAATTTTATTGCTTTATTTTTATTTAAGTTAGAAATTAAAAATTTTCAATCAGCGTTTAAAAACATTTTTTTTTGCGTTTATTTAAAATCCACTAGGCTGTATCAGAGTTTTAACAAAAAATTTTTTTTGTGTTTCTTCTTTACAGTTTATAATTTAAATTTTAATTAATTTACTAAAATTACCATTCTTGAAAATTGTAAATATTTTCAAGTTGCCTTGGTTTTGCTCTTAAATTTTTAATTTAAGCAAATTTACATAGTTTATGAATTTTGTAATTTTTTGTTTTTATTTTATTTGCTTGATGAAACATTTTGTTAGTTAAATTTTTTAATAATGTTAAACACACTTCATTTAATACCTACGAGTATTTCGTTGGCTTGCACTTTGAAAGAGACATTAGTTTTGACTTTCTTATTTCTTTATTATTTCTTTTTATTCATTTCTTGAAGTTCTTAGTTTATAAATAAAATATTTGCTTAGAAAATTCTTTTAATTTCTCTGATAAAAAAAAAACATAAATTTGTTTTACTTTTAAAGAGTTTCTTTTTTTAAATAAAACTGCATTTGTTTCCTTTATTCTGCCTGTGTCTCTGTCTCTGCATTTGCTTTTGTTTTCTCTGCGTTTGCTTTTTCCCTCAGGATTTTATTTTCCTGTTATGTTGTTTGTTCTCATGCATTTTATTTTGTTTAAATTATTTTTTAACTTATAGTTTTGCTCTTGTTGGTGTTTATAACAAATAATAATTATATTCATGCTATCAATTATAGTAGATGCTATTGGTTTTTTACGAAATTTTCTTATAACAATATTAACATACAAACATACATGCATGCTTCTATATAAAAATTAACTAACAGTCAAATATGTATGACTCTCTTCGTTTGGTCATGTTAAGTTTTGCACGTTTTTAATAGTGTTGTTATTGCTATTGTCTCATGCCTTGTTGCTTTACATGCTTCAAATATAGATGATGATGAAGAAAATAATAATAATGATGATATTTGATCTTGTTGAAAATTCCTTTCGTATAAAATCCGGTTTTAAGTATTAAAATACATATATAATTCAACAAACTACAAATACAACAATAACAACTTGCACCCAACAAATAAGTATGTATTTAGGTTTAAAAGAAAACTAAAAAAAAATTTGTCTTGAAAACTCTAATTAAAAGCCGCTTATTTTTAACAAAAGAAAAGCGCTTTACACTTTTTTGGTATGGAAGTGATAATTTACTATAAAATTCATTTAATATTTATATACCTTAAATTCAATAATATAATTTTAAATTTTATTAACTGAACAAAGTAATTTTTTTATGTTATAAACATTTTTTAATGAACTCTTAAGGAAAAAAAACAACGACGCGTAACGTGATGATTTTACGTTGTATTAACGTGAATTGCCGGCGTTCAACTAAAGTTATTTTAACATGTTATTAGCTCTTTGTACATAAAAATCTATCACTTCAACAAATTACACACAAAAAGAAATGTTAATGAATTATCTGTTAAAAAATACAATCCACAATGTTACAGTTAAGAGCAATTGCAAAATACTGTTAACTATTTTAAGAAGACCAACTGTTGTCATATACAATATGTAAGTTTAACATAAGAAAATATACAGTGTAACCATGTAAATCCCTAATGGTGCGAATTAACCTTTATTTTAGATTTATCATTTTATTTCCAAATATGTGGTGAAATATAAAACAAATAATAAATAATTAGCAATAGATATTTTTATTTAAAAAAGCTGACCTTGTGTTGGAAATATTAGAAAATAGGGGTTCATTATTAATTTAAAATATTGTAAGTTTTTTTCAGAATTGAGTTAAAGTCTTTCAGTTTTTGTCCCACCTGGACCATACATAGATTATTCAAAAAAATAAATATATTCTCTATTAATTGTTTTGAAAATTAACAGAAAATATTGCTTCTATCTATTTTATTTTCTCATACGTTTAATTGCCACTCTTAAACTGTTACTAAAAACCTGTTATTCTCTCTGTTATGTTGAAAATTCTGTTTTTACATTTTAATAAACATTTCTCTTCCAATTTAAAGTGAACAGACTGTTGCGAAAAATCTACTGCTACTGTTAACATACCTCTTTACATTTTTATCTTTTTACCACTAGTTTTTCATAATTCACTCTCTTTCTCTGTATCTACCTGTTTTACAACAATTAAACTGTTAAATTTAACTAGTTTTAAAATAAAACAAAATGTTCTTGTGCCTTTTTCTATCGTGCGTGTTTATGTAGCCGCCCTAAACATTCTATTAATGGGAATGTGTATTGTTTAATGACAAAAGTAAAAATTTTGTCTTGTTTCTTTCTACTTTCTTGTTTGTCTTTGTTTTTGTAAAACCCTAACCTACCGTACTTATTTTTAAACCAAAATTGCTTGATACTAAAATATTTAACAGCCTGAAAATATTTTAAGAGACGAGTAAAAATAAAAAAAAAAAATATAATTAATTGGTTGCTAAAAAACTAAAACAGGAAAAATTCGATAATTCGTAAAAAATATAAAATTAAATAAATGTTTATCAAAAAATTTACTAAATACCAAAATTTCTCAACCAAAATTTTTTATTGTCATAAAATCTAAATTCATTCTACAGAAAAAATTTTAACTTTGCTATCTCTGATAGTCAAGTTACCTGTGCGCTAATCTGTCAGTCTGGATATCGCAGGTTCAATATTCGCGTAACATTCGAGTGCTGTGTCAATACATTGATAGAAGGTCTTAATTACTTTGCTCAGTAAAATTAATCTTGAAGAAAATTCAAAAAAGTACATTAAAGAACATACAAACAAAATTAAAAAATTATTAAAAATTAAAAAAAAAATTTGACAATAATTTTTTTTTATAAAATTTATGAGAAAAAGGAAAAATCTTAAAAAATAATAATAATTCAGAAGATAATAATAATTTCAAAAAATAAAAAATAATTCTTTGTGTAAGACTTAAAAATTTTCTTATCAGGGTGTTTGGAAAAGGAAGAAAAATACTTAGAAAAAAAAAAATTATGAACTCAGAAAACGGGCTCTTTTTTATGTTTTTTTTGTCGAAGAATTATCACCAATCGACTAAAAATTTACATAATATTTTATTAATTAATTTATTTGAAATGAATTTCCGTTTTAAAATTTATTAAAAAAAGTTTGTTGTTTTTTAAGAGACCAACTAACAAATCATTCGTTTAAAAACCGACTTAAACAAATTTTTTTTATTCAATTCTTTACACAAAAATCAAAGTTCTTTTATTTAACCGGTCATTAATATTTTTTTATGCTTTTGAGATCATAAATTTTTGTTTGTTAAAAATAAGAAGAAAAGCAGCAAAAAAAAAATCAATTAATATTTTATGATTATTTTTTTCATAATTTATTTTAAAAGTGCTTTTGATCAAATCTTAGCGATAAAACGTGTTCATACGTCAAGTGAATGTTAAAAATAGAATGAAATGTTTATGTTTTTTTTATTCTCTCATTAAGATTCTTCACGCAGCAACAACATACAAACGCCTTAAGAAGTTAAGACAGGTTAGGAAAAATAAAAAGCTGATTTCAAAAGGAAGCAATTAAAAAACGAAACATTAAAACTAAAACACAAGTAATTTGCTGTTGAATAAATTTAGTTTAAAAAAATTATTCTAACTTTAAAAAGCGTGTGTGCTTTTTTAGTTTCTTTCAAAGTTTACGCCTGATTTTCTTAAACACTTTTGGAAGTTAAACAAAGCGTAATTAAAAGTTAAAAGCTTATATTTTTATTTCTTATTATTTCGTCTCCAGAAAAGCAATGTAAAGACCAGTACTGTAGAGAGTACTGCTTTACAGATCAGTTTTTTACGGAACATTCATTTGCAGACGAGTACTATACAGACCAGTATTTTGCAGAGCAGAAGTTTGCAGAGCAGTAGTTTGCAGAGAAGTAGTTTGCGGACCAGTAATGTTAAGACCATCACTATACAGACGAATTCTGTACAGACCAGTAGAGTACAGACCAGTAGTGTATAAAATAGTACTTTAATGACCTCTTTTGTACAGACCAAATTCTGCGCTGATGTTGTCCAGTACGGTACTTTACTGTTTCCTCTTGATCGATTATGTAAAAGCAACGTCGCCCAACAAATATATTAAGTAAAAAATATTCAAATTTTCTTCGGGGCCGAGAACAATCTTATATGCTGCTGCTAATAATAACTGAAATCTTAACGCTTCCAAATAACGCTATTAGCAGAGCCGACAATATGATTGTTAAGTTAAGTCACACGCATATTGAAAGGTTGATTGGTCTTCATATAAAAAATTATGTCTTTAATTGGTGACTAATTGAAATGATTGCGATCACAATGTAAGTGAAGGGCACATTGATAATTTCTTCTACAGAACTAATTTTGGTACTAGAATTCAATTTTCAGTGTCATATAAAAGTTTTAAAAACCCTTGACACGTGTAACTTCGCCAAAAGAAAAACAAAAGCTTTATAATATCACTTTAACATAAATTTTGTGATTTTCAATTCATAATTGATTTTTTTCATTCTCTTGCTTAACTCCCTCTATTCTAATATTTCTTTGAACAGACAGGCCTTCTCTATGGGTCGTTAACTTTTATTTTGTGTTCAACAAATATGATAACTGATTAACACGAATTTTTATGTTAAAATTTCTGTATTTTTTAAACTTCTCCTCACAATTTTAAGAGTGATTTTGTTAGTAGTATCAACTTGCAAATGTAAATATTGCGTGTAGTTTTTGTTGATTTTCTTTCGTTTTTGCTTTATGACTCATTAAAGGTGCTTTGACTTGAATTATTTTGGTTTGTTTTTCTTTAGGTGAATTTTACAGTTGTATTTTGTTTATTGAAATTTTAAATAAATCTATTTGGAATAGGAATTGCAAAAATTTTAACACATGTATTACGCCGTTACTGGTATCGTAAGTAAATGTAAATTATAAAACATATACTAAGTGGACTACTACAATAAAGTTTTTTTTTTACGTTGAACTGATCTTTCTCTAGATTTCTTTGCAAATGACAATGAGATTCGTCTTTAATATTTATTCATTTATAATAGGCCAAACATGTCTTAGACTTCGACCATCGATCATGGCTTTGCTACAACAAACTTTGAATTGGGAATCTCACAGTTGTACATGTTCGGAGGCCCTAATGTTACCCATAGATTTGGAAAGGGAAATTTAGTTTAATTTGCATTTATGGTTGATTAAAATCATTTACGTTTCTACCTTGAAAACTCTGATATTCAATTTAAAAGCTGATTACTTTATTCCCTCCGATCATATATTCGTTCTATAAACTTTGAAAGCTAATTTTTGAAAATAGTAGAATCCAATTTTGTAGAACCACAATATTCAGAGAGTGAAAGTGTTTAAAGAAGATGAAACAGGAGACCAAAACTGAAGGTTAAGTAAATCCCTCGGATCTAAAGTAAAGTTCCTCTCTAAGTCACAAAGTTTTACTTATTTATCTTTCAATCTTATCAATCTCACTAAGGTCAGGTTATGGCCGTTTGTGATACAACTGCGGCAAAAGAAATGCTGACAGACTAATCCAAAAGAAATTATTAAATAAATTTTAAAAAGAATTGTTTGAAAATTTTCTACCCAAAATGTTTCACAGATGAATACATGAATGCGTTACCATTTAACCAGATGCGTAAGATAATACTGTTTAATTTAGACTTCATTTCTACACAAACCTTAATGCATTTCAAAGTTTTCAATTAAATGATAATACAAAAAGTGTTTTTAATGTGAGTATTTATGTATGGAAACCACTTTA